>CM021109.1:27445953-27527140 GCA_007115665.2 Sequoiadendron giganteum | reverse complement strand
TGTGCCATTGTAGTCAATCCACAACATCTGTGTTTGTCCATTAACAAATGGATACTTTCTTGTCAACAATAATTTTTGACCTTCACCAAAGATTAAAGGACCTACCCAATGATAAGCTTTTTGAACAACTCATGTGATTTGGATTGTCAATTCATGGAACATGTCCATTTTGGAACTATAGTAGAGGGGATATTTTTGATATTGTCATACAAATTGGTTGCCCAACACTACTCTTTACACTAAATGCAACATGTAAAAAATGACCAAACTTGCATAGTATAATGGCATCTACCACACTTAAAAATCCATAAGTAGCTTCTAGATGGAGGATACAAAATATAGTTCAAAACCCACACCTCACCACATTCTATATGCACCATGGATTTACTATATTTTGTGAAGAGGCCTTGGAAAAACTTCTTGGTGCAATTGACTACTGGTACAAGTATATTCTTACTTATCTCATTAATTTACATTTCATACCATTTTATTAATTCCTAAAGAAAATCTTTCACCAAATATGAATGGAAACACATAGGCTCTACACATATCCATGGTTTCCTTTGGCTCCAACAAGCACCTGCTATCAAAAAAATACAATGTAATAACCTTCAATCAGTACATAATGCACTTGAATACATTGATAGGTATGTCTCTGCATGGACCCCACAAACCCTTGCTTTAAGGAACCAAACACTTCATCGATCTATTCTTGATGACCCATGTTTAATGGACACAAAAAATATTATGCTAACTAATCCTTCCATTGACTACACTGAACTGCTAAATTGTGTTCAATGCCATACAAAGTGTAACTTGCTAACATGCCTTAGGAGAAAAGAACCATCCCTGCATTTTCGTTATAAGGCCCCTTGGACCATGCAAGATAGATCAATTCTTGCATTAGATGAGCATGGACAACCTAAATACACCTTGGCTCGCATTGATGATCATTTGAATCTTCACAACCCATCTATCCTCTCTATTTGGAAGGCCGATATAGATTACCAACCCGTTCTCTCAATCAATGCAGTTCTCAAGTATATTGCAAAACATGTAGCAAAAGATGAAAAAAAAAAAAAATACCACACCATGCTTTCTCACATTTCAACCAATATTAAGTCTGACAAGCCAACCCCAACAAATTTCCCAAAAATTCTTATTGAAAGTCTCGTGGATCATGATATTGGTGCCCAAGAGAGTTGCTACCTTTTTCATAAACTTCCACTTTCCATATCTAGAAAAATACTTGTTTCTTTAAATGTGAACCAAAAACACTTTCATCATGTTTTAGTCTCCTCCAAATCCACAACCACATCCCCAACCTAAATTAACGCTTACATGGCTTGTCCAATTAATTTAGAGTCTATGTCACTTATAAAAGTTACTAAAAAATGGACCTTCAAAGCATCCTGAAAGCACAACCAATGGAAAGAGTGTTCAACAATAGCCATTGTTCGCATCTCCCCATGCTCCACAACCATCCTTGCAAAAGTCGACAAATGCTTTGAAGTATTCTATTGGAGTGAAGTACTACTATATAAGCAATTTCATAGCATTGACAATGATTATGTATCATCAACCAATCAAATATAGAATAGTGGGAGATTTTTGCATGTAGTTATCATCTCTAGATTGTAGTACATGCACCAACAAAACCTTTTGAAGAGACTGCTTCCAACACTTCTTCTAGTTAGGAATTTATAATGCAAGACAACAACCCATCAAAATGGAAAATCTTCTCAGGCCTATACCCAAGCCTTTCTTTTCACTTTGATGAACTAGCATGCTTGGTCGTTGTGAAATTGACTTGCACCATAATCAGGGATCTTCCCAATTCAATCCACACCAACAAGTATTTGATACTACACTCATATAATCCAACCATCCAACATTTGAAATTTTCATCTTCCCAATCACCATACCTAAAATGAGCTCTTTGTCCAACAACAAAAAGCATTTGAAATCCATCAAATCTATATTCATGAGTTCAACCCCAAATAGCCAATCACCATTACTACTTCTTGCACCTATAGGTGTAGCATCATTCAACATAGAAGTATCAACAATCCACTCTTCCCTTCGAATACTTAACAAAGATATGCCCCTTGCAAGGAAAAACACTTGCAAGCTTCCAAGAAAGAATGTACTTCATTTTCTACATCCTTATAGATGAAATGAGCTTCATCAGTCCAAAGTTGTTGTAATGAATTAACATGAGGTTGCATGAAGCATTCCCTGGCCATAACCAAATCCCATTTGGAGGTTTCTCAATCATGCTCTTTAGTGACCTTGGAAACCTTCCACCAGTCAAGGACATCCCTATGTATGCTTCGACCTCTTACAGGGGCACTATATGGTGCAACTTAACAAAATATTTCGTCAAATAGGTGAAGAAATGACACAAATTTTTTCCTGTCCCCTCCTCTCCAATTTAAGAAATACAAAACCTACTGTAGATACCCAAAATTTTCCTAGCCCGCAACTAACATTCTAATACTAATTAACATCTTTCCCTAATGATTAAATAATGTTTAGTTATTTAATGATTGTCACTAATTCATATTCAACTATTAATTACATGAATTTATGTTATTTAATTAATTCACTTTATCATTAATCTTTTTTATTCTTACTTATTTAATTATGTCTTTAATTCCTATTATCTTCTTGATTATTTATTTAATTACGTCTTTAATTATCTTATTCCTCTAAATTAATTAAATAATAATTAATAATTATTTAATTAACATTCATTACCCCTTCCTAAATTAAATAATTACTTTAGTTATTTAATTATCCCCTTTTTTGGTGTTACCTTTAGGTATCATTTTACTATGCTATTTTAAATGTCATTTTCTAGGGTATTAAGTCTTTCATCTTGTCTGGGTCTAAAGTCCTTTGTCTTTGTTGTGGTATTCTCTGAATTCCTAACCTCTTGTTGCGGTCTCTTTGAGTCTTGTAACCTAAGTTTTTGTATTCTAATATTTCCCAACCTTGTTGCGGGGTTCATAAGTTTTATAACTACCCAATAGCCCGATTTGGTCCTTTTCCTAGCGTCAAATGTGTTGATAGGCTGGTCTGTCTTATGTGGTCAGAAGGTCAGAAGTTTCTAAAACTTCACAACTTTCGATTTTGGTTCTAAAGTTCCAATATTTCGCGATTGGGCGATATAGTATTTTCCACTTATTTCGAAGCACCGCCAATTCATTTAAAGGTGTGTACAGTACAACCTAGAGGTGTCTTGTCAAGAGTCTTCAAAATGTGTGCAAATCTTTGGGTTTATTTTTTAGAGGATTGAAATAAAGTACCATATTAATCTAGCACCAAACACACGTCTTATCTATGACATAGCTTGAGGTGGTGGAATTTTCTAAAAAAAAATTAACTGCATTTCTTTCTTCTACAACTACTTCTCCTAGTGTATGTGTGATTATTTATGCGCTGAGAGCTCATGTAGTCCAGAATTGTGAATCATTGGCTCGGCGTAAGGGATACTGAGCTCAGACCTTTTAAGTTGAAAGAATTATGGGCACGTCTAGAGAGTGAAAAAAGGTCTGAGGTGGATGTAAAGCTGCCTGAAAGTGGGCTAGCTCATGCTGGAGGATTTCCAGAAGTTGTGCTAAGTGTGGACCTGATAGTTGCATGTGTGAGAAGATACATTTCAGAAACATGTGAGATTAAAGCTACAGATAGAACAATAATTGCAAAGATTTCTCCTGAATTTGTTTCCCACACGCTGAAGATTTTGGAAAGGGAACCTGTGGAAGACATGTTTGTGGCCGTGGCTGGAGATTTCTTTAGAATGAATGAGGACTACTACAAAAAATCGATGGCCAAAACCTGGTTGAGGTAAGAAAATAAAGGTAAGTCGCAACTATCGCCCAAACTTAAGAGAATCCATTTCAAAGAGGAAATTGTGGATTTTATTGCTTTGATGCACCGTGTAGTTGGAAGCACACAAATTGAATCATTTCAAGATTGGATGTACCGGTTTATTTTGACAATTTGTGATGAAACAATTTTTATTAATTGGGCTGAAATTATTTTCTTTCATTTGAATGAGAAATTAATTAATTTCCACATGACTGCTACTTTTCGTATGTGTTCCTGCCTAATATATGTTGTAGAAAATCAGAGGTCTTTCTGGCCTGGGTTGGAACTACAAGGGTCCCCAACTCCATACATTCTTGTGTATAAACTCTATCCATAGTTCACTAAACAATTTGGAATGAGGGATTTTTGTCGTGTTAATGATGCATTTTCAATGGAAGTTGTGAGGAAATTAGACGGAAACCCAAAAATGCGCTTCTCTCTTGAAACATTTTCTCTTGTGTCAAAGTTTGGGAGTTTTTATGTTCAATTTGATATATTTTCCTACCTGAGAATTGGAGGTTTTGAGAAATCCCCATTGAAGTTGCCCAGATATTCTAAAGATTTGTTGGTATTCCTGGAGGTTTGTCGGCAAATGGCCATAGTCAATATTAAGTATACAAGCATGGGGAAAAAGGGATATTATTTGCCATTAACAACTCCTTCTTTTGTGTGCAAAACTAACCAGATGGCTAGGGGAGCTGAGGAAGTCCTGAAGGAATATAATCTCCAGTATCTGTCAATGAGAGACAAATTTGATAGTAAGGGTTTTGTAAGGCAAAATTTCTATGGAGGGAATTCATATCAACACTTCCCGTCTATCGAATACTTCTAAGAGGATTGTATCGATGAAAATGAATTCTTGAAAAGAGATTATATGAGACCAACCCTAAGACAGATACATGTCTTTGGTATTTCATTTCAAATTCCTGAAGATGTGACTGAGGATTCGATGGTCATGGATATCGAATATGAAAAATTTCCCAATAAGTCTCACCCTAAGGTCAATTGGAATAAGAATGAAGTCTTTGATATGACAGTACGTGCCGCTCTAGTGCTTAAACAGACTCAAGACTGGTTGGATGGAAAATGGTGGTAGGTTGTTGGGTCTGCTCAAGAGCCTAGGTCATCACAGAAGAATGAACAAGGGCCCACACCAACATCCGGTGTGAGTATATCATCAGGGAGACCGGCTACTAGATCTTCTAGTGCAAATTTACAGTCCGGAGGAGATGGTGAGAAGCTAGAAGAAACAACTAAGTTGAAGCGAGTTTGTGAACGAGACAATATGCCATCTCCAATCCCTAAGAAGAAGGCTAATCAAGTTAAATATGTGCTTGCAGATTCTAAAGCCATTTTCCAGTAGATTGCTGAAGATAATAGCTTTCCTCCTTTGTGCAAGATGCCCAATTCTCCGATTGAGAATTCACCAATTACTCTTGGTAACCCTCATGAAACTACTTCTGGGAATCAAGTGTTAGAAATTGTCGATCCTATGAAGGAGTTAGGTGATAATGAAATAACTGAGGTAGACTACAAGGTTACACATGTTGATATGGGGCCTCTAACACTTGAAGGTGATGTATACCATGCTAACTATTCAATTAATGCTTTGATTAAAAGGGTGAAAGAAGAGAGAAAAGAGAAGGTGAAATTACAATCTCAAGTCCTTTCTTTGGGTAACTTTATCTCTTCCATGGTTACTCCTCCGACACCCAATGGAGCCTCAAGTTCTTAGGTAGAAGGTATTGATATTCTCACCATTCAACAAATTAAAAAGAATTTGAGTTACTCCAGAGCAGCCAGTGAATGGGTTGACAATATGTCTTAGGAGGCTATTTTATTTATTAGTAAATCCATACTCTTCTACACTCGGGTTACTAATAAGAGGAAAGAATTAGTGGTAGAACTTAAACAAGTCAGGAAAGAGCAGACCAACCTCTATGTTCTCTTTCAAGAAGTGAAAGAATTAATTTCAATGGATCGGGAAACATTGATCAGTGAGCAAATCCTGAATGATCCTAAAGCGCTGGACCCTTCCTAGTCTGATTCATTGGAGTGGAAACTGAATATGTATGATAACCTGGTAGGATAAATTAATAAAAATCTTGAATGGTACTTTGAAATGTTGGTGGAGATTAAAGATAGTTGTCATAATCTGGATGTGGAAATTACTGATGAGTTTGATGAAAAGATTTTGGATATGAAGGAGGTTTCTCTGAAATTCAGGGAGACATTCAACAAAGAAATAGCTGACCCCATCACAGTAACTTGGGAATCCTTTTCAAATCTCAGTAGATTGCAGATTCACCTAAACTCTTATAATTATGAAGAGAATAGAAGATCTGGGACATTGGTTGAATCTGATATTGCTTTAGCCAAGTGGAGAACTAGATTACAGATTACTACAACTCCTGGAAGTAAAGATATATTTGCAATTGTCACCAGGTATTGTGATTACAGGTCCAAGATGAAAATACAGGAAAATTTGCTAGAGCAAGAAACGGTTGAAGTTCTAGAAGATGAAGGCGATGAAGTGGAATGAAATTATGCATAGTTATTTTTAGCTTTTCATGTTTCTTCTTTTAATTTTGGCTCTTTTAAGTTATTTTATTTATTTATTATGGGGTATGGTTGTTCTCAAGAAATAATTACCAGAGATAATTGGCTATGCTTTAAATATGGGCAAAGTTGATGGAGTTAGGATCTTTCGAGAAAAACTTTGATTTTCCTCATTAAAACAAACTTTTTATGTTTTTGAAGTTTCTACAGTTATCTTTCAATATAGAAAAGTCATATGGTGAAGTTCATGCAGGCATAATCTTTGAATTGTGGTGTATGGATTTATTCTGTTATTCTAGATATCTTGCCATGATTAACTATATTGATGTTGAGAACGTTTGATACATTGTGTTGTTGTTGAATGTTTATCTTTGAATGAATGTTTATGGCAACAGTTTGAGTTCAGTTGAAGAATTTCATTAGTTCTGGAAATGGTTAAAGTCTTTGCACTTTTAGTTTATATTTAGATATTGCTATGCCTTTCAAAGCTTTATGGTTAAAAGCAACACCTTTCTTTGCTTTCTAGTTAAAAGCAGTCTGAATTTCTATTCATTGAATATCTTAGAAGGTAGCTACCACCTTGTAAAATAAGCACAAAATTGATAGGAAATCTCATTATATCGGTTCAACTGTTGTTACATTTGTCATCTTCGTGGGCGATAGAATATAGAGTTAGGTGACAAACTTGTTAACCAATAGATTTTTGGCAACTCTGCTGGGGAGAACTAAGAAAAAAATTGCATTATGAGTTGCTTTATGATTGTTAGTTATGGTTCTTCAAAGGCGTAACGCTTTTGTTCTCCAACCCAACATAGATTGGTTAGTTGGTGATCAAGATGATATACTTATTGGTCTTCTACTACTTGCTTGGATGCAAAGAAGAACCAACCTTCAGTATCATCAAGTTAATGAAGTACTGGAAGAAGAAGAAGAACTTGGTGAGATTATAAGAGAGAATGCTTTTCATTTTGAGAACGCTCAAGAAATTGTTTTTGTAGAAAATAATGCACCTATGGCTAGAAGGGCCAGAGTTCCTGCAGTGCCAGTCCCAAACCACCAGCCTAGAAATAAGTTGAACAATAGACAAAATCTTCCATGAAACCATTAGTGAGTGGAAGTTGGCGACTCTATAAGTTATTTCTTTTGTTCAAATTTTGGTGCCTAAAAGGTACATGAAGGGAGATAAAAAGAAAGGGATCACTGATGAATATTTTGAGTTATTAGAAGCAGTTGGTTTCTCAACCTTTCCACCTAACCAAAAGGTTAAATCCAAATTTACTAGTAGAGTACCCTCTCATAAGCCTAGTCCTACTCTTCTAAGGTTCCTAGTACATGTTGTCAAGTTCTCCTCTTACCTGGCACAATTCTTCCATTGTAGATAAGTTTTCCTATCCCTAACCCTATTGTAATGGCTCAGCCTCTACCAGTCCCTTGGGGAGCTATAATAGGTCCCCTCACTTTCGGCACTAGAGCTTAGTCGCATGATTTGCTAAAGGGTGCAGGGAAAATTATACCAAAATTTAATGGAGATGGGAAGGTTTCTCCCAAGGAACACATGCAAGATTTTTTTGCCACTTCTTCTATCCTGGCCATACAACATGAAGATGTTTCCATGAGGCTTTTTGCAAAATCTCTAACAGATGCTACTGCCAATTGGTTTTATTCCCTTCTGAATGGTACTATCAATAATTGGGCTACATTTAGAATAATATTTGATGATAGATTCAAGACTATTGAAAATGTTCAGGTCCTAGTTGCCCAGTTGGGGTCTATGAAGGAGATTCATGAGTCAACGAGAGAATTTGTAGCCAAATTCAACAAATTGTTCATTAAATTTTTTTCAAATATGAGACCAAGAAATGAGTTATTAAAGGCCATGTTTATCAACACTCTGTCATCAGACATAAGGTTCACTATCAAAAGAGGAGCTACTGATGTGGAAGCCACTCAGTAGTTAGTTGTATCCATAGAAGATGATTTGATTGTTGCAAGAAATTGGAAGAAAGAATTGCAGATTGGCAAGTCTTTGCCCACAAATTCTACTAATCTAGTTATACAGAGATTAACCAATGATATCATTACTATTAAGAGGAAAATGCCAAAGGGTCCTTCATAGAAATCTTATCAAAATGTCCCTAGGAGGGTTTATAATTATCAAGGATCTTCCAACAAAACATTATCTCTGGGTGCCCTGGCTCAAAGGTTGGAAATTGAAGCTGCCCCTTCTTCAAGTAAGAATAACCATTGTAATTTCCACTTGACTTTAGATCATGATGGGGAAAATTGTCTAGAAATTATTTAATTCATGCAGATGATGTCAACCAACGACGGTGCATAAGAGCCATATGTGGAGGAGCCAGGTCCATCTCAAGACTCTGGCATGAGTTTCTTTGAATTTATACCGAACTACAAGGCCAAAGAAGATGTATATGTAAGGGTGGACAACCCAAATTGTGTCATCTTTACAAGGGCTGAACATGCAAGAGTTGAGGCATCTGGTTCATCATCAACTCCTAAATTCTTATTGATAAAACAAAATAAATTAGAGCAGAATGCATCCAAAAGCACAATAATCGAGGTAACCCCTACACACTCCTTTGATTCTTCTGTCACTAGTCCATTTGATATAGTTAAATCATGTAAAAATACAAAAGTCCAGATTTCTCAAGTTGAATATCTAAGACTTAATCCTGCAGAGTTAGACAAACTAGTCAAATACATTAAGCAAGAGCCTTTATCCTCTCAGTGTAATGCCCAAGTGTCCCTGGAGCATGAAATCCCTATGGAAGACCAAGTCTACACTAATTACGTTGGGAAAACTTCCCCTCAACCAAACCCCTTTGAAAATCTAGAACCTTTTTATGTGTCATTGTATATCGTTGGTTTTAGATTGAGTAATTGCATTATTGATTTTGGAGCCTCGAAGAATGTGATGCTGACCCAAATAGCCCATGCCTTAGGTTTTTCCTTTACATATTCTTAGGGAAAATTTTATTTGATGGATGGTTCTCTTGTTCCTATTATAGGTCAAATCAACGATGCTCAAGTAGCTTTAGCTGCTTTCCCCAAGAAGAGTTTGGAAGTAACCATACTAGTTGTTGATATTCCAGCTAGTGATGGAATACTCTTGAGTAGAAGCTTTTGTAAGGATTTGGATGGGGAAATACAAATGCATTAGTCAATGCATGCCTTGATACCATTGAAAAGAAAGAAAGTACACCTAAACCCTGAACCCAAGGCCGAGTTTATTGTTCTAAAGTTTGGTGATTTGAGAGCAAATATTTTATTTGTTGAAATAGGACTAGACACTTACATGTGTGCTTCTGACAAAGAAGGAGACCCAAACCTTATCAATCTGGATTTAATTGATGAGTTATGGACACTTGAGTTTGATGGAAGTTGTGCTAATGTTGGATCAAGTGCAGGGGTAGTTTTAATCTCACCAGATGGCTATAAGTTTCCATTTGCCTTCAAGTTGGAATTTGCTAACACTAATAACACAACTGAATATGAAGCTCTATTGCTTGGTCTAAGTGTGGAAAAAGAAAGAGGTATTAAGAAATTAATAGCTATAGGAGATGTTGAATTAGTGGTGAAACAGGTCAGGAAAGTTTATATTGTGAAAAATAGTCGGCTTAGACATTATAGGAACAAAGTTTGGGATTGTATAGAAGATTTTGATGCCTCCATAGAATCAGTTCCAAGATATCAAATACTAGGGATGACTCCCTAGCAGTCTCAACATCATTACTTTTGCCACACCTTGATTTTAAAGATAAATCATTTCAAATTGAGATTGTGTACCAACCTAGTGTCCCTCGCAATGTAAATCATTGGCCAATATTTAATAATGACCAACAAATCATTGTATTTTTCGAGAAAGCTGAATCTTTTGCTAATATTTTCTTTGAAGGGAGTAATGATAAAAGCAATGAGGTCCTCAAAAGGAGAAAGTAGTGCTTCAAATGGAAGAGAACCTGAGATTATTCAATTAAAGGGGAATAAAATTCCTAAAGGCTTAGTCTCCCTTGAAGATTTGTTCAACATGCATGACCAATATTTGAAGCCAACGAGAGAAGTTTCAATTGAATCATCTACTAAATTTGATAAGGTTAATATTGGTATAGAGGATGATCCCAAGATTGTATTAATTGGTAAATGTTGTTCTAATCAAGAGAAGGAGAGGTTGATCTCTTTGCTAATTAAATACAAAGATGTTTTTGCGTGGTGTTATGTTGATTTAAAGAAGTCCAAAAATGGAGAATTACAACATAAGATACCATTGAAGCTTGGATCAAACCCTTATAGGTAGAAGCAATGAAATTATAATCCTAAAGTTGTAGAAGCTATTTTTAGTGAAATTGACAAGATGTTGAAGTTGAAGATTATTTATCCCATCCATCATTTGACATGGGTAGCCAATATAGTTCCAGTGAGGAAGAAAAATTGAGAAATAAGGATATGTGTTGATTTCAGGAACTTGAATCAAGCATCTTTAAAAGATAATTATTTGTTGCCTGTGATGGATCATATCTTGTAGACGGTTGCTGGTTCTAAAATGATGTCTATGCTTGATGTTTTTTCAAGTTATAATCAGATAGAAGTTTCTCCAGAGGATCAACATAAAACCGCTTTCACTACTCCTATTGGTGTTTTTGCATATAGTAGAATGCCCTTTGGCCTTATAAATGTAGGAGCGACATTTCAAAGAGAAATGGATTTATCATTTGGGGATTTAAGGAACAAAATAATTTTGATTTATTTGGATGATCTAACAGTGTTCTCTAAGAAGAGAGCTAGTCACTTACATGATTTAGAGGTGATATTATAGTGCTGCAGACAGGAGGGAATTTCCTTGAACCCTAATAAATCATTTTTTTCCGTGATAGAAGGAAAACTCTTAGTTCATATTGTTTCAAAATATGGGATTAAAGTAGATCCTGAGAGAGTAAAGGGAATTATGTAGCTGAGATTACCTGCCAACAACGATGGTACTAGGTCTTTCTTCGGTCAGGTGAATTTTCTAAGGAGGTTTGTGCCTGATTTTACTGAGCTAACCAAGCCTCTTTTTGATATGATGAAGAATCATCCCGTGTTTAAATGGAGTGGTGAAGGGAAGCATTGTTTTGAAGATATTAGAACTGTAATTGCAAATGATCCTACCTTAGTGCATCTTGACTTCACTAGGGATTTCATCATGTATAGCTATGCTTCTGAGCATACTCTATCAACCATCTTACTACAAAAAAATGAACAAGGTATTGAAGCTCCCATCTCTTTTATGAGCACTCCTTTGAAGAAGTATGAGCTCAAATATACTCCACTTGAGAAACATGCATATGTTGTTGTGAAGGCACTTAAGAGTTTAGGTTCTATATTCTTCATTCTCATACAACTATTTTTGTCCTTGAAACTAATGTGAAGAGCATACTCACCCAACAATACATTGGATGTAATAAGAGAGGGTCTTGGATAGCTAAAGTGTAAGAATATGATCTGGACAATAAACTTACTAACTTGGTTAGATGAAAGGGTTTGGCTAAAATGATCGCTGAAAGTAGATTTGTTGAAGAAGAGGAGTTGTCATTGGTGTTGTTTACAAGTACAACTGATGAATGATTTTCTGATGTTTCTTATCTCCTGACTTATGGTGAGTGCTCATCTCATTTATCATCCAAGGAAAAGAGGAATTTAAAACATAAAGCTAGTAAATATGTTCTTTGGGAAGGAAATGTATATAAGAAAGTTGTAGATGGGACCTTCTTGAGGTGTGTTGACAAAGAGAAACATAAGAGACTGCTAGAGGTCTTTCACAATGAAGTGTGTGGTATCTGTAATAGATTTCAAAATACCGTGTCATAAATTTTATTGGCTAGGTATGTTTAAAGATGCTTATGAATGGGTATCAAAGTGTGAAATTTTTTTGAGATTCGCTGGTAAACCATAATTGGCTGCTTTACCTTTAAAGCCTATGGTGATAGATGAGCCTTTTCAATAGTGGTTCCTAGATTTCATTGCTCCAATAAATCCAAGTTCTAGTGTAGGACATACACATATCTTGACTGCTACAGACTATTTTACCAAATGGGTCGAGGCTATTCCAATGAAGCATACTACTACAGGAGTTGTATGTGATTTTTTGAAGGAAAACATTTTGGTGAGGTTTGGGGTGCCCAAGAAAATTGTTGCTGATAATGCTAGCTCATTTTCATCTACTGAGATTACTCTTTTTTGTTATGATTATGGCACCAGCCTTGCTCATTCTTTTGATTATTACCCACAAGGAAATGGGAAAGCTAAATCTAGTAATAAAAACCCGATCTCCATTATCAAGAAGTTGGTGGATGAGAACCAACGAGGATGGCACAAAAAGTTATATGATACTTTGTGGGATGATAGAGTGACTTGAAAAAGAGCTATTGGGATGTCTCCTTTTTAGTTAGTATATGGCATTGATAGTACCATACCAACACCCTTGGAGATTTCAGCACTTAATTTGCAAAAAGTTATAGAAGATGGTCAATTTCAGACTGCACTGGAAAAACGAATTATGTACTCGGACAAGTTGGAGGAGCAAAGAGAGCTAGTTGTGGATAAGATTGCCAAGCATCAACATATGGTAAAAAGGGTTTTTGATAAAAGGGCTAGGCAAAGATATTTTGCAATTGGTGATTTAGTTTTTCTTTGGGATAGAATAAGGGAACCGAAGGGAGCACACAAGAAATTTGATTCTCTTTGGAGGGGGCCTTTCAAGATCAATCGATTAGTTGGTAATCATTCTTTTCAATTAGCTTATCATGATGGAACTTTTCTACCTCTTTCCTATAATGGGCAACATCTAAAACTTCTTGAGTGATTAAGACTTTGGTCTGTCTTGTACAAAGTTTCCTACTTGTTTTGGTTTAATTTTGGTTTGTCTGGTTTTGCTCCATTTTCCCAATGAATAAGGCTTCGTTCCATGGTGTTTGGATTCTTTGCTCTTGTTAGTCCTTGTTCCCATTTGAAGCCAATGTTACCTTTAGGTATAATTTTACTATGCTAATTCAAATGTAATTTTCTAGGGTATTAAGTCTTTCATCTCGTTCAAGTTTGAAGTCCTTTGTCTTCATCACGGTATTCTATGAATTCCTAACCTCTTGTCCCGGTCCCTTTGAGTCTTGTAACCTAAGTCACTATCTTCCAATGTTTCCCAACCTTGTTGCGGGGTTCGTAAGTTTTATAACTACCCGATAGCCCGACTTGATCCTTTTCTTAGAGTCATGTGTGTTGATAGGGTGGTTTTTCTTGTGTGGTCGCAAGGTCAGAAGTTTCTAAAACTTCACAACTTCCGATTTTGGTTCTAAAGTTTCAATATTTCGTGACTGGGTGACATAGCATTTTCCACTTCTTTGAAGTGTCACCAATTCATTTAAAGGTGTGTATGGTACAACTTGGAGATGTCTTGTCAAGAGTCTTCAAAATGTGCATAAATCTTTGGGTTTTTTTCTTCTGAGGATTTAAATAAAGTACCATACTAATGCAACACCAAACACACGTCTTATTTACGAAATAGCTTGAGGTGGCAAGATTTTCTCAAAGTTTTTTAGCTGCATTTCTTTCTTCTGCAACTACTTCTCCTGGTGTATGTGTGATTCTTTATGCCTTGAGAGCTCATGCAGTTCAAAATTGTGAATCGTTGGCTCGGCTTGAGGGATACTCAACTCAGACCTTTTAAGTTGAAAGAATTTTGGGCACATCTGGAGAGTGAAAAAAGGTCTAAGGTGGATGTAAATTTGCTTAAAAGTGGGCTAGCTCATGTTGGAGGATTTCCATAAGCTATGCTAAGTGTGGACCTGATAGCTGCATGTGCGAGAAGATACCTTCCAGAAACACGTGAGATTAAAGTCGCAGATGAAACAGTAATTGAAAAGATTTCTCTTGAAGTTGTTTCCCAGGTGCTAAAGATTCAGGAAAGGGAACCTGTGGAAGACATGTTTGTGGTTTTCGCTAGATATTTCTTCATAATGAATGAGGATTGGTGCAAAAACTCCATGTCCAAAACCTAGTTGAGGTCAGAAAAGAAAGGTAAGTCGCAACTACCGCCCAAACTTAAGAGAATGCATTTACAAGAGGAAATTGAGGATGCTATTTCTTTGTTGCACCATGTATTTGGAAGCACACAAATTGAATCATTTGAGGATTGGATGTGTTGGTTTATTTTGACAATCTGTGATGAAAATATTTTTATTAATTGGGCTGAAATTATTTGCTTTCATTTGAATGAGCAATTAATTAATTTCCACAAGACTGCTACTTTTTGTATGTGTTCCTACCTGATATATGTTATAGCAAGTCAAAGGTATTTTTGGCCTGGGTTGGAACCACAAGGGTCCCCAACTACAGACATGCCCATGTATAAAATTTATCCGTAGTTCACTAAACAATTTGGAATGAAGGATTTATGTCGTGTTAATGATGCATTTCCAATTGAGGCTATGAGGAAATTAGATGGAAAACCAGAAATGTACTTCTCTCCTGAATCAATTTATCTTGTGTCAAAGTTTGGGAGTTTTTATGTTCAATTTGATAATTTTTCCTACTTGAGAATTGGGGGTTTTAAGAAATCCCCATTGAAGGTGCCCAGATATCCTGAAGATTTGCTGGTATTCTTGGAGGTTTGTCGGCAAATGGCCACAATCAATATTAAGTATACAAGCATGGGGAAAAAGGGACATTCTTTCCCATTAATGACTCCTTTTGTGTGCAAGACTAACTAGATAGCTAGGGGAGTTGAGGAAGTCCTAAAGGAATATAATCTCCAGTATCTGTCAATGAGAGGCAAATTCGATAGTAAGGGTTTTGTAAGGAAAAATTTGTATGGAGGAAATTCATATCAGCACCTCCTGTCTATCAAAGACTTTTGGGAGGATTGTATCAATGAAAGTTAAGATTTTAAAATCTATTATATGCGACTAAACCTAAGATAGATATAGGTCTTTGGTCTTTCATTTCAAATTCCTGAAGATGTGACTAAGGATTCGGTGGTCATGGATCTTGAATATGAAAAATTTCCCAATAAGTCTCACCCTAAGGTCAATTGGAATAAGAATGAAGTCTTTGATATGACAACATGTGTCGCTCCAGTGCTTAAATGGACTCAGGACCAGTTGGATGAAAAATGGTTGTAGGTTGTTGGCTCTGCTTAGGATCCTAGGTCATCACAAAAAAATGAAAAAGGGGCCCACACCAACATCCGATGTGAGTATATCATCGGGGAGACCGGCTACTAGATCTTCTAGTGCAAATTCATAGTCAGGAGGGGATGGTGAGAAGCCAGAAGAAACAACTAAGTTGAAGTCAGTCTGTAAAATAGACAGTATGTCGTCTCCAACTCCTAAGAAGAAGGCCAGTCAAGTGAAATTTGTGCTTGCAGATTCTGAAGCCATTTTCCAACAGATTGTTGAAGATAATATCTTTCCTCCTTTGTGCAAGATGCCTACTTCTCTGATTGAGAATTCACCAATTAATCTTGGTAACCCTCATGAAACTACTAGTGAAAACAAAGATTTTGGTTTAGTAGTAGCCTCCGCAGGATGGTTGAAAAGGGCAGTAGAGAAGAAAAAAAAGTATACTTCCACTATGATAGTTGAAGTAGATACAGTTGCAAAGCTACTTCAGGGTTCTTCAAAACCCAAGAAGGCTCGAAGGATGTCAAGGATGTTGACTAATACTACATTTGGGAATCAAATGTTAGAAATTTTTGATCCTGTGAAGGAGTTAGGTGATAATGAAATAAATGAGGCAGACTACAAGGTTACACATGTTGATATGGGGCCTCCAACACTTGAAGGTGATGTATACCATGCTAACAATGCAATTAATGCTTTGATTAAAAGGGTGAAAGAAGAGAGAAAAGAGAAGGTGAAGTTAGAATCTCAAGTCCTTGCTTTGGGTAACTTTATCTCTTCCATGGTTACTCCTCTGACACCCAATGGAGCCTCAAGTTCTCAGGTAGAAGGTATTTATATTCTTGCCATTCAAAAAATTAAAAATAATCCGAGTTACTCCAGAGCAGCCAGTAAATGGGTTGACAATATGTCTCAGGAGGCTATTTTATTTATCAGTAAATCCATACTCTTCTACACATGGGTTACTAATAAGAGGAAAGAATTAGTGGTAGAACTTCAACAAGTCAGGAAAGAGTAGATCAATCTCTATGTTCTCTTTCAAGAAGTTAAATAATTAATTTCAATGGATCAAGCAACATTGATTGGTGAGCAAATCGTGAATGATCCTAAAGAGTTGGACCCTTCCTAGTTTGATTCATTGGAGTGGAAACTAAATATGTATGATAACCTGGTAGGAGAAATTAATAAAACTCTTGAACGATACTATGAAATGTTCATTGAGATTAAAGATAGTTGTCACAATATAGATGTGGAAATTATTGATGAGTTTGATGAAAATATTCTGGATATGAAGGAGGTTTCTTTGAAATTCATGGAGACATTCAACAAAGAAATAGTTGACTCTGCCAAAGTAACTTGGGAATCCTTTTCCAAGCTCGGTAGATTGCAGATTCACCTAAAATCTTATAAATATGAAGAGAATAGATCTGAGACATTGGTTGAATCTGATATTGCTTTAGCCAAGTGGAGAACCAGATTATAAATTACTACAATGCCCGAAAGTAAACATATATTTGCAATTGTCACCAGGTATTGTGATTATAGGTCTAGGATGAAAATACAAGAAAAGTTGGTGGAGCAAGAAGTGGTTGAAGTTTCGGTAGATGAAGGAAATGAAGTGGAAATAAATGATGCATAGTAATTTTTAGCTTTTCATTATACTTCTTTTAATTTTGGCACTTTTAAGTTAAAAACTATTTTTATTATGGGGTACGATTGTTCTCAAGAAACCGTTACCAAAGACAATTGGTTATGCTTTAAACATGGGCTTAGTTGATGCAGTTAGGATCTTTTGGGAAAAACTTTGATTTTCCTCATTAGAACAAACTCTTTATGTTTTTGAAGTTTCTACAGTTATCTTTCAATATAGAAAACTCATATGGTGAAGTTCATGCAGGCATAATCTTTGAATTGTGGTGTATCAATTTATTCTGTTATTCTGGATATCTTGCCATGATTATCTATATTGATGTTGAGAACGTTTGATAGATTGTATTGTTGTTGAATGTTTATCTTTGAATGAATGTTTATGGAGACAATTTGAGTTCAGTTGAAGAATTTCATTAGTTTTGGAAACGGTTAAAGTCTTTGCACTTTTGGTTTATATTTAGATATTGCTATGCCTTTCAAAGCTTTCTGGTTAAAAGCAACACCTTTCTTTTATTTCTGGTTAAAAGCAGTCTGAATTTATATTCATTGAATATCTTAGAAGGTAGCTGCTACCTTGTAAAATAAGAAAAGAATCAACAAGAAATCTCATTATATCGGTTCAATTGTTGTTACATTTGTCATCTTCGTGGGTGATAGAATATAGAGTTAGGTGACAAAAATGTTAACCAGCGATTGGAAGATGGTCAATGCTCCCCTCAATATTTGTGGCATGGTTTAACCACCTCCTATGGATCTGTTAACTTTGACAGTTGTATCGGGCATTAATAGGTCGATCTTTTGGTGCAACAACAACTGTGGGGCCAAAAAGCGATATCAGAGCCAAAGGTATCAGGTTTGAATCCCCTGAAGTAATGTTGAGGGGGAGATTGTTGGCAGATGGTCAACACTGCCCTTGGGATTTGTGACATGACTTAATTGCCTCTCATGGATCCATTAACTCTAGTGGTTGTATCAACCATAAATATGTCGATCTTTTTGTGCAACGACAACTACGGGGCCAACACCCTTTCTAAGTTAAATAATTACTTTAATTATTTTATTATCCTATTTCCTCTCAATATTATCCACTCATCAATAATAAATAGAATATTTTATTTATTTATCTAATTCCCACTTACGCATTCCTAAAATAATTAATTCATTTAATTAATTATTTAACTCATGCATTTCCACCTCGTTCTTAATGAACACTCTCTTCCAATTCATTGAATAATCATTGCCATTCCACTGATCAATCAAATAAATTCACTCCCATTTAATGAGAGTTAACAAAGCAATCAAATCTCTTAACTGATCAATCAATTCCTTATTCAAATAGTTAACTAAATCCTGCAACTAGTTATAATTAGTTAACTCGTTCATCAATTCCTCTCAAGGATTCTTAACACTTGATCTTGGTCATCCACCTCTTAATCCTGATCGTCCATTCAAATCAAACTTTTCTATAAAAGCAACCTTCATTCATCTTTGAAGGCTAACCATGAATCTTTGATATTTGGTATCCTATATCAATTATCAGTATCTTGAGCTTGAAGCAATATAGTGCATAAAAATTCTAAGAGCAAGACAAGGATCAAGTGGAGAAGAGCAATGAAGGTCATTAAAGCGTAACATAGGAAGGTATTATTGTGTCCAACTATTGTCTTCAATGTTGCAATTGTTTTTTATTATTTGATTGGATTGAATTATCTTGAATTATAGTTTAGTGGTTGTTGTATTTATTCATGCTTTATTATGTATCTCATTTCTTGGTCGACAAAATGGTGAACCCAACATGAAGCTAACTATTTTTTTTGAAATTTTAAGAAATTTTGATACACAAGAACAACACTACATCTGAAAAAAATAACAGTACATCCATTGAGAACAACACCGCATCTATCATTGTGAGCCGCATCTATCAAGGTGTAACACACATAGATTTTCGTGCTACATTTGTCTTCATTCTGCATCGCATCTAATTGTCATTTATTTTTTATGTTTTTTGACTAACATTTCATATTTCATTAATTGCATATGTCTAACATTGGTTTTTGTGATAATCTAACATTTGAATCAATCATTCTAGGTTATCTATTGCTTTATTTTTTGTTGATTTGTACATCTACATGTTCTTTCATGCAGTCAAATTACAATGCCACAATCATCAAAAATTCCATCACAATTGTTTGTTAGAGAGCCACAATCATTTGTCAGAGAGCTGCAATCGTTATTACTATGCACCATATATGTTCTAACAGAGCACCACATATATCTGATTTTAGTAGTTTAAAATTTCAAGTACTAACTATTTATGTTAGATTTGTGGCTACTGCTAGGAAAAGAGAGACAAAACCTTGAAATTACTAATATTTTTATTGCAGCTCGCCGTTTAAAGAAAAAATCTAAAACATGCTAATGAGTTGATGCAGGTTCAATTTTTGAAGAATATTTATAAAAAAATTGTCTTCCTATTTCTAGATTAAATAATTTCATTCGGGCTTAAAATGAGACGATCGTTTTCTATGTTTGGTGAACCTGTAACATGTATTCTCTTCCCTCACACTTAGCGTGATCTTGGGAATTAAAAAAGTTACTTGTTTGCAGTCTTGTCATACTCCTAAGGAATGGTGTAATGTATGCTCTCCCCTCACGACTCCTAAGAATGATCTTGGGGATCAAAAGTTACATCATATCCATTTAATTCAATAGTGAAACTTACTTTGGGGCCTCATCACCCATTTCTTTGATCTCAAACATGTTTCTTGATAGGATATATAAAGGAGGGAGAACGGAAGTTGTACCCCAAGGTGTGACCAACGTCCTTCAAGCCAAGCCCCATGACTCTCGGTCCATCGAGATAGGGAGGTGAAGAGTATAGAGGAGACCCCTCTCGACTCAAGCATATTGGACGAGCTCACTATTCATAGTAGACCCCCACTATGAAAGTTGTAAAATCTAGAAGCCTAAGAGCCATTTGTAAATCGTCACCTTATCTCAGTGCAATGTACAAGTATTAATGCGTGAATTTACTCACTATGCATCGACCCTTGTTGAGGTGACCATTATTCCTTAATTGGGACTCATTCCATTCAAGGTGAGAGGTGTAAAGGTGGTACATGACCTTGGAATACTCTAGTCACCTATTCATTGGAAGGTATTCTAGAGCGGGCCTAATATAAGCTGATAAACCTAATCTACCACTAGATAGGTTGTGTATCTATGATCTGTTTTTATTGTCAAAATACATGTGAAACCAATTAATGTGATTTTGTGGAAGAAGACACGTGGAAATTATCCTTGTTACCAAGTGTCAAAGTCACAACTATTCTTGTCTATTGTCTATTATTTTCTATGTTTTTACAAGTGTCGGGAGTCAAAAACTAAAAAAATCCAAGTCATAGGGTCATTTAGGAAACTATTTTTCAACAAAAAGCCAGTGCAATGCAATTGTTAACCTATGTGTTGCAACTATGTTTTTGTAAGGCAGAAACTATGTGATGCATTTGTTAATTTTTGCGATGCATTTATTAGTTTATGCATCGTAACTATCTTAAATTTGAACCACATATGTGTTTAGAACCTTAGCAGAGTCTGAAAACCACATTTGTGATGCAGGAGCATCTAGTGGTGTAGGGCGATCTTGCATCACCCAAAAAATGTTTTTTCCTTATTTTTCTTTAGTTGTTTTGAGTCCCATGATGGCACTTAAGGGGTGTAAGGCAGTCAAAAGTTAGAAAAGGTGAAAAATGGTCACTTACTATTTTAATAAGTCAGCCTAAATAAGCTTGTATGGACCTGGAAATTTACCCCTAGGAGTGGAATTGAAAAAAATTTCTGGTGGAAGAAGAATCATCTCAATACCTTGCATGGCTTGGGAGATATTAAAGTTTATGTCCTAATAAATTTCTCCAATGTAGCTTCAACTTCAAATTTAAAAACCTTAGAAGCCTTGAAACAACTCAAAAAGTGGACGAAAATGATCTCTGGTGGTTTTGGCATTGTAGTTCTCTTTGAAATATTTCCAATGATATATTATAATAGCAAATCGGACACTCAGATCAAAATTTATGGCCTTGAGAAGCTGCCCCACTAAAAAGTGAATTTCATTAAAATATCTTCCTAGGCAAGAAATCAAACGATGAGACTTTTGGCACCAAAACAAAAGAGAAAGGTACAATTTCTAGAACATTCTTGGGTGGTTATTGGGTAAAATAAAAGGGTTAAGTGGGGGCTGTAGAAGGTGGCTCCATTAGTGCAAATTGTGGCTCTGAATAATAGATTTTCTTTCAAAGTTGATTTTGTTGTAATGAATCAAGCCCATGAGGCTGTAGTATTGTAAGTTCTGAATATGTAATTTCATTTTTTGAAAATAATTGAAAGTGAGTTATTTTTTGTCTCGCATCGTCTGTGTTGGTATCTATTGTTATGTTTTGTGTGGGTTTCGAGCGGTGTAGCCCTCATCAATTTGTCTATGTCCCACAATTGATGAGTTTTGTAACACATTTTTTATAGTTCTGTGACACAATTTTCTGTTTATGTACCACATTTTTCAGCTCTTGTACCGTATATGTTTAAACTTTACCGCATCTGTCCACATAGATAAATCATAGTTTATTTCAGAACGTATAGAACACTGATATTATTTTACACAAACCAATATTAGAACAGAGTCTTTTTCTAGCTTTAATCTTGCATTTTCAACACTCTTTTAGTTTTACCTAGATTTAAACTTGCATCCCTAGTGTCACCTCAAGTCTTATAAATTCATCTTAGTGTCTTGAAATCAGAAAACAAAACAAATTAGTGATTAATCTAGAGTCATCTCTTGAAAGTCTTGAAACCTCGTATTTTTCAAATTTATCTCATCAACAAAGTAGGGTTTTAACTCACAAGTCTAGTTGAAATTTTAATTTTGATCAATCACCATCATTTTTATTTCTTTGAGGTTTAGGAATTTTCATTAGATTGTGTTATTCCTTCAAAAAATTGTCAAGTACTTTCCTTTTAAGGTCAAAAATAAAAAAATCCAAGATCTTTGCATTTGCAAAATCTTCCCAAAAAGTCAAAAAAGCTAAAAATAAATAAATTAAACTTCATACTAGTCTTGCATTCATCCTTAAAAATGTCAAAAAACCCAAAAACATTTTAAAATCCAAAATCGAAAAACACCAAAATATCTAAAAAAGTCAAAAGACCAAAAAGAATCTTTTATGGTTGTCACACGATCCCAAAGAAAACGTAAAGAGATGAATTCTACATCTGAGCATACGTACAACCCCACTAGTAACATGCACTTTGGGGCCACCTCTAATGATAAAAAAAACTCACATTCACAAACTCTACCTTCATTTGATAATTATACCTTGCATGAAGTAGAACAAGGGTTAACGCTTGAAGGAGTAGATAATGTCTCACAAGATCCTTGGATATTGTGAATCATGGATGAACTAATAGTTGCTGACCCTAATAAATATTTCTTCACACTTGCACAAAGTGGAGCTCAACTTCCTGTTGACTTTGACATCTCCACGATCATAGAGGGAACACGATGCACAACATCACAAGGACAAGATGTTATTAATCAACCACCATCAACACCTAACACATTGTCACAACAATTGAACACAAGTTTTCCACCTGGTCAAACTTTACATTTTACATCAACTATTAACATCCCACCAACACTCACCTTCGACAAACAAACAAAAAATCCATTTGCTTCCACCTTTCAGAGTATAGCGCAACAAACTAACATTGCACTTGCAGCTCTGAAAGTCACCCATCAAAACTCACCCGGTAAAATACAAAGGACAAACCCTTCATTTTCACAACTGCAAGTGAACACAACGTCCACTTCACATAACACAAATGTACCTCCAACACATACTAGATCCTTTTTCGAAGAAATTCAAAATACCAACTTCAATCACCCACCACAAGGACACCCAACTAAACCTGGTTCCACTTTCACATCTAGTTTCAACCAACCGCCACCACAAATTAATCCTAATCCCACTTTCAACAAAACACCCCACCCATGCAGCAACATCACTTCAATACAACTAATCAAAAAATGCATGGTTACACTTCCCAATCATATCATCAAAACACTAATCCATTCACCAGCCTTTCATAGGGTTTGATACAATATCTGCAATCAAACACAACTCCTACAACATCATCGCCTATGGATATTTTAGCTCAACAACTACAAACCCTACAACAAAAAATGTCAAATATGCAGGTAACTGGAAATAAGAAAGCATACTTGGTAGAATACTTATGTCCTTACCCATTCAACAAGAGTATTTACATGCCTCCCTTTCCAACAAATTTCATCATACCAAAATATGACAAATATAAAGGGAAAGGAGATCATGTCGAACATGTAAGAGAATTTCATATGGCCTCCTTAGACGTAGCATATGATCACACATAATTAATAAGACTTTTCCCATGAAGTCTTGGAGGGAAATCCCTTGAATGGTTCACACACCTACCTCCAGGCATTAGAACATGGAGCGAATTGATAAAAAAATTTATAACACACTTCTTGTATAACATTTCAAATGACATTAACATTATCAATCTATGTAAAGAAAAACAAAAGGATGGCAAAACATTCATTGCATTCTTACAAAGGTGAAGAAGCCTTGCTAGTAAGTGTCCATGCCACATACCAAAGAAACAACTGGTACAAATATTCATGGAAAATCTTAATAAGGAGGTGATTTTCATCTACAAATCCATTGCTCAAACACATTTGAGGAGGTCATTGAAAAAGTTCTCTCCATCGAAAAAGCCATTATTGAAAAAGCGTTAGTCAATTTTTTAAGGAGAAAAATTATCCAAACAATTCAAATGACAAGAATAAATTCTGGTTACACAATAAAAATGTGACAAATGATGATGTAGTAGATGTAAAATTCATTAACAAAGCTCATCCCATGATAAGTCTAAAAGGACCTACAATGAAAAAAATAGTAACCCACCATAAAAACATGAGCATGCAACCAATGCGGTTCAGAACACAACACAATGTGGTCCTCCAAGGACTACCCAACCGTGACAAAAATACACACCCTTAGGGGAACCTATTGAGTTAGTTTTAAAGAAACTACTGCAAAATAATGTCATTTGATTATCAGAGATAAGACATTATGAACCAGGACCATTTAAACTATCCTGGTGGAATGACAATGACTTTTATGATTACCATAGAAACAAAGGGCATACAACCTCTAATTGTTTTAAACTCAAGAATTCCATCCAAGATCTCATAGAACAGGGAGTGATATAAATTGATAACCTGTAGGGATCCTTGAATACAAATCATAAAATCCAAGATCCCTTACAGAATCATGGATTAGGGAAATCCTCCATATCAGGAACCAATGGTAAGGACCAGGATAATTATACCAGTGTTGCTTACGAGTACATGGTTAATAACATCCAACCCACTGATCGAAAAGCCTCATCTATACCCATCGAGAGCGAAAATTTTGAGTACATCATTATATTTACCAAGGACATTCCTATACAAAATCCATGTCACATTGATGCCTCACATATTGAAGCCTTTATCCAAAAGTATAAAATCAAATGAGTCTTGATAGATGGTGGAGCGAGACTAAATATCTATAGTCTAAATATTTCCAAACAATTGGGATATTTTGATGATCCTATTGATCGTAACATGAATATTTGTATCAAAGCATATGATGATGAGCGATAATGTATAGGCACTATCATATTACTATCTAGGTCGAACCTATCGCAGTTGAGACTATTTGCCAAATCCTAGATCTGGAGACCCCTTATAACATTCTCCTGGGACATCCATGAACCCATGACACTTAGCCTGTGTCATCAACCTTACATCAATGCATCGAGTTCCCATATAACAAAACTAAAGTGAATATATCGACGGATTTGAATCCCTTTGAGCCTTAAAAACTCTCAAATAGTAGTCCTGGAAACTCAGAGCATTGTCTTAACAACAATGTCTAACCATCCTCCTCTACAACAGTTGATCCTTCATTGCTACCCACATCTCTCACTCCCTTAGAAATCAAGGTTAATGTCAAAGACCTTGGAGTTGAAGAATATGAGTTACAAGCATGTCTTCCAGAGCTCGAACCACTACTCACTTCATCCCAAACATTTGATGTTCATGATAATCCCATGTTTAATCAAGGCATCTATGATAACCCACTTTTCTAGAATGATCTTATGGAGGATATCCCAAAGCATCCTTTTTCATTCCAAGATCATATTCCTTCCAGTCCATCTCAAAGGCTACCATATTTTTCTCTCGAGCATCCTGAGCTAGAGTATGCATCTACAAAAGCTACTTCTACTAACATTTTGTGCCAACTTGTTGAGGGCGAGCGATTTTCCTTGGATGTTACTAGTATTGAAAAGGATAGTTGCAAAGAATATGCTAAGGACATCGCCGATCATATACATGAATCATACATCCTTGTCGTTCCATCTAATTCCTCCAATTTCATCTGTCTCATAGAATTGGATCAACAAGTGTCAACATGAAATCATAAGGCTATAAATCAAAAGTCAAGAAGAAGAAATCCTTTAGATCACAAAGATATACAAGATCAAAGCAGAAAAAGAAAGATCCAGAAAAGACCTTGGAGAAAAATCAAAAGCAAAAGTGCTTGGACAAGCTAAAATTAAAAGATAAAAGAAAAAGAAAGTAGGAATGGATCCTCAATTGCTCCTTTATATGCATGATAACATGGGGCATATATAAAAGAAGGTCATCACAATACGAGCTTGTTGATCTTGAGGTTATATTCATGCCATTATTCCACAATCCATACAAATTATCGAATCCATCCATATTCATAAATCCACCATATCACAATAATTCCCTTGGAAATGTCACTCAATGTACCTTTGATGATGGCCCCTTGATGTGCTCTAACCATTGGTTATCCAATCTCCTTTTGGGGGGAAGTATGACGGTCCAAGTAGTGTGCATTCTGGTGATCATAGTTTAGCTCCTCCCACTTGCACCATATCACATTCCCCATCTTCCATTTATACCATCCATTGATCATCGACTTGTGTCTTCTGAAGAGTGTCCACCATGATTGCAACATCATCATATTTCAAAAAAATATCACCTTGATGAAAACTTGGCAAACAAGTGTCTTGTGATATCAAACAAATCTAAAAGTCAAAAAATAAAAAAGTAGAAAAATAAAAAGAGAAATAATTTGTCCTATAGTGAAAACCATTTCAGTGGTGGTTTAGATATACCATGGTGAAAACATGGAAAACATGCACTATGTGTAGTCGGTCTTCACTCTACCATCTATCACTATTCTATCATATTTTATTCATAATAAACCGAGCACAAGCTCCTTCATAATCAAGCTTTCTCACCCCTCTCATGGCCCGAGAATGATTGAAATTTAGTGTCAACTGCTTGCCACTTTCATCACTTTCATAATAAATGATCCTATACATGACCGAGGGTGATCCCCCGACCTATATTTTCAGAGGGATCTTTGACATAATATTAGAGAATACTATCACTATCACCTATCACAATCCACAATCCATAATAAATTGTCCACGATCCATATTCCATAATAAAACTATTCATTGTCAACAACTGACATGTTAGACACAAATAGAACATCTTACAGAAACTAAGCTTATCAAATCATGGAATAACAAATGAAACTACCCAAGCTAACCTTCAATCTAGCTGATCAATTGTCTACGTATCTATCAACATTACCTATCTTATCAAAAATCATTTGTCTTTTAGGTTGTTGCATTATTGAAACCAGATTAGGTGTCTTATACGAGATGTTTCATTCCTTAAATCAAACACAATATTTTGAATCATATCAAACACTTATCAGTGGACAAGAACATATAAATGATTGTGAACTCATTTGGTCTAGTTAGTCTTATCTGATTTATCTTATGTCATTTTCCTATGCTACTTAATGATATCAACAAGTGATTAGAGGAGCGATGATGGATCATGATGTTTCTTTCTATCGATTTTTATTTGTGGTTTGTCTTGATAATATGACTGGGGCAACTAAGTTCCTTGCATGTGATTGGGGTTCCATTTGGCATAATAAAAGCATCCTATGCAATTTAAAGTTCAACTAACGCTTTCTTGCATTAGGATCAACATGTTCTATGGCTACTTCCTCACATATTCCAACAAGGCTCTATTGCTACTAGTATGAATCTAAGCAATCCTTGTTTGATGTGTCTGAATCTTGATAAAGGATATTAACGTCACCAAGGTTTGTCTCAACTTGGTGTACACATATCCACTTTTCCATATATCAATATCTTCAGGAAAATGGAAACAAAAGTTGCCATCACAATTCATGCTTTGGTGTGCATACATCCGATTGTCAGATAATAAAACGCTCTATGATGATAAAAATTTCACTACTAAAAGCTCAAATACTATCAATCATACATCAATCTTGATTTGGATGGATGGTCCATTTAACCATTCTAAACTCCTTACTAACTATTCCTTCCCACTAACATTTCTTTAATTAGTCCCCATAGTCATCTTGGTGGTGTGATATGACACATAATAATAAATGCATTAGCTACATCATCCTGCATCCATAATCATGTTAGAACACATCATCACATGCATAATAGGTCATGTGCATACTACATAAAAATACAAAAAAATAGATAACATTACATTACATTTTACAGAATCATCATCCACATAAAATCATACAAAAGATAGCATAACATGTCATAAACATATAATGTCATCTTGCATATATACCATATAAGCATATTAATCCCATGATAGATCATAAGCATTAGCTATCCATACATCATGTCATACATATAAGCATAAAACAAATATCATGTGCATCCATACATACATCAGCATCAACATACATCATATGGGAACCATCAAATAGAAATAGATTGAATAACATACATAACATCACATAGAAGCATGCATAATAGAACATAACACATCATGTAGTTGCTGCCAAAAAATGATCCCTCATTTATATCTCAAAATGTGTCATAGTACAAAACTAACATGTCTATCAAAAATGGGGCTCATAGGCTCGATCAAAATATGCATATGCTCATATTCAAAATGCATCGGGCTAACCCAAGCTACCCCTATCCTCATGTCTCGAGGAGGGAATATCCTGTCTAATTCTGGACCCTGATGGTCTAGTATAATCTCTAAGTGGCGATGGAGGTGGATAAGGTGACCTCTAAGGACTTGATACTTTGCCACTGTTTCCTGATCTATGTGAATGTGATCTACTTTGGCTCCTTATCTTCGTGTAACTAGGTGCCCTTTGTTATGGCGACACCACACCCTCATACAACTCATGATATACTACTCCTTGCAACCCGCCCGATAGAAGGTGCGAGCAAAATTAACACTCAACCCACTGATTATCTCAATAAATCTGAGTGACCACTCCTCAACCCTCTATGCCCTAATCACTGCCATAGCTCGCTTAGTAGTCAATTGAGCTACTTGTCCCTATAGCCCCTGTAGTTGGGCAACCTGTGCTTGGAGTGCTTGTATCTATGCTTGCATGGCTGCCATCTGAGGATCCCGTCCTCCCACCTCAACCTCCTCCTCCATCACATCTCTAATGGGTACCTCCTTGAGTGCCATGTCTGTGTCAACCTCCATCTCCTACTCCTCTTAAGCTACATCCTCCTCCTAAGCGTGCCCTTGTATGCCCACATCATGCATCTCCAGCTCCTGTTGGGCGACCTCCTTTGCATGAACATCCTCCAGGATGGGTGATAGTTGACTTGGAATCATGGGTAGAATCCTGCCTCTGGCTCTGCTTCTCCTCCCCTTGCCTCCATCCCTCCCTTTGTGGCCTCCATCATCATTGTCATCATCACCCCCTCTCCCACCACCTTTTCCACCATCATCTACCCTCCCCCTCCCCCAAAGTTCTTCCTCTCGGTCCTTGACCCAACCTCTCTCGAGGGGCTAGCAAATTTGGATATGTCAACAACACTAGTCTATGTTGAACCCACCAAGTCTCATACTCTAGTGTGGTACCTACATCTTCCACCTTTGTTTTGACACCCCATTGTACAAGCTTCAACTAGTCAAACTCTTGAATGGTAATCCAGGGACTAATCATGGGACCCCACTGTCCCACCTCCCGAGCAAACCTGGAAAAAGTGGCTAATCTGACAGGCTCACCCTGTCACTCCCCAAATTGTCAGCACACGCTTTGATAGTTGTTTCTTTATAATGTGTTGGCTTCAAATGGTCCGCCCGATCAAATATTTAGTCAACCTGTAGTAAGGTAGATGCTTTGCATTGTCATCCCAAGGGGCACACTACCTATAGGGCCTCCATGTGAAGGAATCTAACAAATCAATCTCATGTCGCCACCATCCTACATCCCCAACATGAGTGTGTCAAAGCTCCTTCATAGATGAATACATAAGGTAAACCAAGTGGAAAGTCCCTGGCAGTCACTAGTTTGAAAATTGCTATATACTCCCACACCCATACATGGAGCAAAATCATCCCACATCTAATAGAACAGGCTCCCTTATAAGCAACATCGTGTAACTAAAAATATAACATAGCAAGAACGTAGGGGCCCCAAGCGTATACAGTACCCTCGTCCATCATGCTGACCAACATCTATCCCAATCCAATGAAAAAACCGTGTCCTCTCCGATTTGGAACTAGAACACTCACTATGCAACTGCAAACAACAACGATCAACTGCTTTTGTCTACAAGGGTCTCCCATCTAATCTTGTATTCCTCCTCTCTCAGGTCATCAGTGCCAAAACATCTTTACATGGCTATGAGTTTGGAGGCAGGATCATAAACAACTCTCTCCCCATGAATGGGAATCTGCAAGATGTGTCATACATCCTCCAATGTCATAGTCACCTCTCTGATAGGAAAATGGAACCAACTAGTCTCAAAATGCCATCGCTCAACCAACGTAGTGATCAACCTTCGATTAGCCCAGATCTCAGGCATGAAAGTCACATTATACAATCTAAGCATGTGCAACATTCTCCTCTTTGTCTTGTCCAAATGGTTGCGTAGCTGTATCGACAACTGACTCCCATGAGTATACAATGATAATAACCTCACTTGCATTCAAACGAACACATTACATTAATCAGGACATCTGGCTAAACCTATTGGATCTTTTGAATCTTGATTTTTTTTCCTAACGTTGCATCAAATTTTTCAACAATTAGATGTGTCACACTTTTCTGCAAATGCGATGCACATCATCAAATGCGGCTTACAAATCACTTGCAGCCTACCTAAAACACATGCGGTGCACTATCTTACACTTATGGTGCTCATTGACAAATGTGAACCCATTTCCTACAATTACGATGCTACTTCAATTGTGGGTTTGAAAATAGCTGTGAACCAGCTACAAATGTTGTTCCACAGAAAAAATGTGACACACCTCACAAATGTGTCACACAAACCAACAAATGTGTCACTTACTATGACATTTGCGGTGCACTTTTGGTGCACAAAAGTGCACCACATTTGTGGCTCGATTTTCGAGCCCTAAAATCTACTAAAAATAGAAAAAATCAAATTAAAAACTATGTACCGCATTGCCCAATCCCTTGGGCCGCCTAAAGGTCCAAATACACCATATGTGGTGTGAGCTCTTAGGAATTCCTGCCATCGCTTCGCTACTCTACTCCAAATGCACTCTCCTCTCCACTCAAAATTCTGAAAACAAAATGCACAAATGAGGAAAAAAACCCACCCAAAGGCCTATTTATAAACCTTTAATGGCATAGTGGACCCCCCCTTCATAACTAGATGCACTACCCATGACTTTCAAATGCTAATACAAAGGCCCAAAATAACCTAAAATCAATTTTTTTTGCTGCCAACACACTTAAAACTATCAAATTAGCTTGTCAAAACAATTTCTCAATATTTTTGGAATTTTTCAAAAATTGCAAAATTTCCTAGGGGACACCATGCTATCTTGTCGTCATTGGGGCATACCGGGGCAGGTCTTGAACATAAATTTTTGAATTTTCTTTGACACAACACTATAAAAATGCATCATATCAAAGAGGGGCAAAATGTAGATACTCAAAATTGTCCTAGCTTGTGACTAACATTTTAACACTAATTATTGTCTTTCCCTAATGATTAAATAATATTCAATTATTTAATTATCGTCACTAATTCATATATTCCACTATTAATTAAATGATTTTATGTTATTCAATAAATTCACTTTATTATTAATATTTTTTATTCTTATTTATTTAATTATATCCTTAGTTCCTAATATCTTCTTGATTATTTATTTAATTATGTCTTTAATTATCTCATTCCTCTAAATTAATTAAATAATAATTATTAGTTATTTTATTAACATTTATTACTCCTTCCTAAATTAAATAATTACTTTAATTATTTAATTATCCACATTTATACTTCCTAAATTAAATAGTTACCTTAATTTAGCCAATAGGCTATATTTTGCGCGAGCATCTAACCGAAAAATTGTTTCACGGGTCGCATAAATTTTCTCATGCCAAAAAAGATTGCCAAAAAACAAAAGACAACAGGTAAAAACAATATTTTTTAACCCTAATTTTTACCCCTGCTGACAGTTATCTTAAAGCCACCTCATTCTTGTTGAACCTGCTACAAAGTTGCTTGATCATCACCAACATTTGTTGTCAACCTGCTACGAAGTTGCTTCATCACGACCAATATTGGTTATAAATTTTCTCCAGATGGTGAAAGAAAATGTGGAAAACCTACTTTTTGTTTACTGTGAATAGATTGAAGTAGCAGTTGTGCGAGATTGGTTCCGGTTCATCTCATTTTAATTTTTTTTTGCATTGGTAGGGTTTCGTAATAGTTGTTCTGCAAACTCTACCCGTTCCCGCTCACGACCATCATTGAAAACACGATGCAATTGTGCAAGATCTCGAGGTAAGGTTTTCGGTTTTGTTTACTATGAATAGATTGAAGTAGTAGCTGTAGCAAGATTGGTTTCGATTCGTCTCATTTAAAAATTTTTTTGCTAGATTGAAGTAGTAGCTGTAGCAAGATTGGTTATGGTTCGTCTCATTTAAAAAGAAATCTGCATTGGTAGGGTTTTTCAATTATTCTTGAGCACATGAATGTTTGTGAAAGATGAAATTCGTTGAATTTCAACACACCTTATGCCAAATTAGCTTATATGACCTATGAAACTATATTTATCTTAAGATTGTTTCTGTGGGCATCCAATTTTATTCATGAGATTACATGTAGGATATAATTGCACATATGTGTAGTTGAGCCTAATTTATTTTTTTCTCAATCTCATTTAAAGTTTGTAAGCTTTGCTTGTTCTTTATTTAAAACTCTTGTGAGTATCCATTTAAGCAGCTACTGACTATAAAATTGAACCTATATTATTGCAAGTGGTCATTAATTATAGGGAGTATTCTAGGAAGAACCGATAATGATATCAAGAACTATTGGAATTCCCATTTGAGCAAGAAAACTTTCAATGGATTTACATTTGTTAAACAACATGTGCCTGCTTTAAAAAAAAATAGCTACATGTAACATGCCAAAAAGTGTCTGCCAGGATGGTCACAATGTCAAAACTATAGATTACACACAAAATTCTACTGCAATGGAAAAATTGGAGGCTTTCATGATAGTGGAACCACCAAATTCCACTCAAAAACTCTGTTTGGCAACCTGAGCCTACTACAATTTCAAACTGTAGATGGCACTATGTTGCAACTGGACTGAGGTTAGCAATTATTACTTTGATGCATTGATTTCATTCCTGAAATGGTATGGTTGAGTATAGATATGTATGACCAAATAAATACACCAAAAGGTACAGTGATCATATTTACTATAGGTAGAAAATGATAAATGGGTAGATAACACCAAAACTAAAACTCTTCACACATACAAATCTGGATATCTTCAGCACACTCCAAAACTAAAAAAAATGGAAGTACTTCTGCAACCTTGAGAACAACTCCAGGAAAACTTAATAAATAAATGAAAACATACTTTGGATTTCTTACTATTGCTCTAATACTACATGCGCTTCTTCCATCAATAGTGAACACCCTAAAAAGGATCTATTCAAATTGTTTTTGGGATCATATCTTTTGCATATTATCCAATGTATATGTTCTACTTGAGATCCAAACATAACCATTTATTCTACCAGCCACTCTTATAAACTACCATTGAATTCTTTCTTTAATTTTCCCTTCGAAATTTTACTCTAGGGTTGAATTCATAATCGAAAATACCTCAACAAGCTCAGAAAACCAAGAAGTGATTGAAAACGTGGATACACTATGTATTACAAGAGCACAGGGCATGTGGGGTCATGGATTATTATGAGATAGATAATGTGGGTTCATTGTGTATGACAGGAGTAGCTGGGTATGTGGGGTCATGAACTATTATGAGTTTTGTTAGTTTGTTGAGGCATTTTTACTTATGAATTCAAATAGGCACTATGTTATTATTGTCCAAGTGAATACTCTGGGCCTTCCTTTCTTACTTCATCTGTGCTTGTTAAGTGTTGGTTTGGTCATTGATTATGAAGCTCTTAATAAAATTACTATGAAGAACTGCTATCCATTTGCCAAGATCAATTATCTTAAAGAGTAGCTTTTGGGAGCTAAGCACTTCAGATTTCACAAAGTGTGCATGGATCTTCATGTGTAATGTTGCCTCTTATGGCATAATTTAGATAAAATAAAATATTATAATGGCAATATCTTAAATATCAAATTTATATGATGAGTATTGTTTTAACACACCTCTACGAATCATTGAACTGGGTATAAAGTGTCAATTAGCAATTAATAAGGGACTATAAAACATAATCCTACCATTTGTTTGGTCATTCAAATTTGACTACTAAATTCTTTTAGTCTTTCCATTCACTCACAAGTGTTGCATTAATCTAATTTTTTCCTCATTGTTGTTTGGACACATAATGTCAAGTTGATTTGATTATTCGCTCATGGAAATATGTTCAAGACCTAGGTGGAAATCATAGGCCTTACTTAACCTCCCAGCCCTAGGCATTTGGTACAATCTAACACTGTGAAAGATGATTAATTGCAACCCCCTTAAGAGCAAAGCTCTTACACAAAATATGATTCAAGATGATCCTCTCTTCATTGCAAAACCAATAAGTAAGGATCACAAAAAATGATGTATGAGATACAACCCATGCAGGCTAAATGCACATATATATCATCTTTTGTGAATAAGAGAATTCTATAATTATAGACTATTTGTGTGTTTGTGTTTGTGCCTCTTGTAGTGTAAACCTTTGACAAAGCTTGTGGTAGATCAATCATGCCAATTCTTCAAGATATAACAGCTTTATTTCCTCTTTCATCATAGATGACAGTTTGTGATCTAAAATCATCATGAGTTGTGAAAATATTATGTTTATTTTAGTTAATCATAACCTGATTTTATTCAAGTTTAAAGCGTTGTGGAAAGAGTTGTAGGCTATGATGGTTGACTATTATCACTTATCACAACTATTCCATGTAAAAAATTAAGCTTATTCTTTAGATAAATAAAATGCATTTGTCATCCCAGCTCATTTACTTTCTTCTTACCTTATCTATTAGATTTTGGTCTTTTCAGTTTTAACCTCATTACCAGATTCACTGTCAATCGGTTAGTGATAACATAGTTATTTCTTTGACTCTCATTCGCTCATGGAAATATGTCCAAGACCTAGGTGGAAATCATAGGCCTTACTTAACCTCCCATTCCTAGGCATTTGGTACAATCTTACCTGTGAAAGATGATTAAAACAAAACCAACATGCGAAAGGAACATGATGCTCATTGAACTTAGAGAATAGCTGCAAATATACTTAAATATGATGCTCTTACACAAAATATGATTCAAGATGATCCTCTCTTCATTGCAACACCAATAAGTAAGGATCACAAAAAATGATGTAGGAGATACAACCCATGTAGGGTAAATGCACACACTCATGAACTCAGTACACTATTACGACTTCATGCAATGCTTGTGAGACAAATCCTAAAGACTTAGCTGAGTGATTTCTGGATTTGATTGTGGAAACTTGATATCATTAATCCTAAAGACTTTTTTTCATAACGCTCATAAAATAACCATAGTAGAAGGTTAGGGTTTAAGGGTCCTAAGAAGAATTGTAGACATGTCGTCCATAGAATCTAGAATTGGTGTTGCAAGCCATACAAAACACACATCAAGAGCATCTAAATTGTTTAATCCTGTAGGACCAAGGAATTTTAGAATATTATAGATCTGTGCACATAGAGAAAAATGACAGATCAACCCTATGCAGTTATGCTAACAAATAAATGTACCAATTTTACTCCTATTAAGGGCACTTCATCTACTAAATAGTTCCTATTCTTAAGAAAGTGTCAAAACTCAAATTCTTAACTATTGAAAGTAAAATGAACTATTCTTGATCTCCTTACACTTGTTATTGGAATTTGGAACAGTTATGTACTCTTATTTCTCTATGTAGATGATTTGGTCATTTTGCGGGGATATAAAATCAAATTATCTCTAGATACAGAGGTGAAAGATTTTAATAAGAATACAATACTAATCCAAAACTATTTTCTTCAATAGTATTGCAGGGACCATGGCTCTATTTCGTTGCATAGCTATATACAGGTACAAAGGCTTTTGGTGCCAACACAATCATTAACATTTTCATTGTTCATTGTAATAGGATTCACTCCTGTAAATTATGCTTAGCTATTTAGACAACTTATCCAGTGTTTATTATTATTGACATCAAATTACGTGTAGTTTGTAGTATAAAGGTAAGGGGTTCTCAATACCTATATCACTTACAAGGGAAAACAAATTAAAGAACATTCTTAATTATTCTAATATCATTTGATTCCTTCAACCAAATTCACCCAACAATGCATTTTGTAAAACTTATATATAGTGATCATGGATAATGAAATATTTTATGTGCTAAAACTTATATACAGTGATCATGGATAATGAAATATTTTATGTGTTATGCTTATACATCTGTCATTCGGTAATACTACATACTGACTTATTTGGGCAGCTTAAACTTAGATATTGGCTTTTCATTCAATGCATTTTGTAAAACTTGCATACAATGATCATAGATAATGAAATATTTTATGTGCTATGTTTATACATCTGTCCTACAGTGATTCTACATATTGACTTATTTGGGCAGCTTAAACTTGAAGACTAACCAAGTTAGACATAGAATAAAAAAGACCAAAGCAAATCAGCTGAGGCATAGGTACCTATTTCGATGTTCATATTCATCTGAATTCATGGTATATCATTAGCTGCCTACAATAAATCTGATCACTCTACCTTTTGGTATATTTCTTTGGCCATACATATACGTGCTCAACCATACCATTTCAGGGATGGAATCAATGCATCAAAGTAATAATTGCTAACCTCATAGTCCAGTTGCAACATAGTGCCATCTACAATTTAAAATTGTAGTGGGCTCAGGATTTACATATAATTTTTTTGAGTGGTTTTGGGGTTTGTAGCAGGTTGTAGTAATCAGCAAAGGGTGCAGTACTCTCCTAGCATTAGGATTATAAGAAAGAGGGAGGAAGCTCGAATACATTCTCTCTCATTATAATGACATCTATGGTTTACCCAACAATAAAATTACTGACATAGCACAATTACTATTTTCCATGATGTGCAGGTTTTCTGCATGGAGCAATCACCCCGCTCCATCAACATTTTGTTATGTGGCATATAAATCCTTTGATTCACAATTACTTCCTTCATACATTATTTTTATCTTTGTTCATAATTTTGGGGTTCCACCACATAACACTAATCATACATTTCATACTACAACACATTTACTTTTGTTTTTCAATGTACAGGCACAAAATAATTGTACAATACAATATTTTTAACCTCCTCGCCAAGAAGCACTGTCAATCAGTGAGTGTTGCTATCTATTTAGTTCATTCAATCCTACTTGCTTCATTTCGTTTCAATTACTACACTCAAAATTGCTTGGGAACTTGTTGCAGGTTTATGAAATTGCCTAGACACTCCACATTCCACCCAACAGAAAAGTAGATATTCTGCCTGAAAAAAATGAAGCTTAGATCGCCCAGTTAAGCTCAGTGGTCCTACAGGCTTCAAAAATTCATAGAGAAGCCAATTCAATCAATAATTGTAGTTGAAGAAGGCAGTATTACCAACAAACTAGGTTTTATATTTGTAATTTGTTTCCTAAATCAATACATTAGGGCCTTTTGACTTAACAAGTTCTTTGCAATTTTCTATTGTGTTTCTATTGAATGTGTGAAAGAGAAAATGATTTTGTATAATTTCGGATCTCATTTTGTAGAAAATATGCATGCAAAATAAATTCCAGGTAACTATATAATACTATCGTTGTATTCCTTGTGCCTCCCCTGGGTGCAAGTGCTAGTTATTTAATTATCCTATTTCCTCTCAACATTATCTACTCATCAACAATAAATAAAATATTTTATTTATTTTTCTAATTCCCATTTGCACATTCCTCAAATAATTAATTGATTTAATTAATTATTAAACTCATGCATTTCCACCTTGTTCTTAACAAACATTCTCTTCCACTTCACTGAATAATCAATAACAATCCATTGATCAATCAAATTAGTTCACTCCCACTTAGTGAGAGTTAACAAAGCAATCAATTCCTCATGCAAACAGTTAACTAAAATCTTGCAAGTAGTTACAATCAGTTAACTCGTTCATCAATTCCTCTCAAGGATTCTTGATCCTTGATCTTGGCCATCCACCTCTTAATCCTGAGTGTTCATTCAAATCAAAATTTTCTATAAAAAGAGCCCTCATTCCTCTTTGAAGGCTAACCACAAATCTTTGATATTTGGCATCCTATATCTATTATTAGTATCTTGAGCTTGAAGCAATAATAGTGCATACAAATTCTGAGAGCAAGGCAAGGATCAAGTAGAGAAGAGTAATGAAGGTCATTCAAGGGTAACATAGGAAGGTATTATTGTGTCAATCTATTATCTTCTATGTTGCAATTGTTCTTTATTGTTTGATTGGATTGAGTTAGCTTGAATTACAATTTACTAGTTGTATTTACTCATGCTTTATTATGTATCTCATTTCTCGGTCGACGCCTAAAATTGAAGATTGGCAAGTTCTAATGTCACGCTCAAACTCATCACTTACCTCTATAGAGCAATCTACTTTCTTATCCTACATACATCTCTTTGCAACAAATGAAATGGTCTCACTACATAATCAACGTATGTTGTTGTGTTTAGCAATGCATATTGCCTTATCAATTGTAGAGCAACTTAGGGAGTAGTCATGCTCAAATCCAAACGAAGAACTTCAATCTAAGATCATTTTTGTGTGTTGAGCAAAAGGTGATGTAATGTTCAAATTTATGGGTCGAATCAAGCCTTGTGAATGGTGCTCTTGGAAAGTCAAAGCAATAGTATACAAGGATGGCAAAAGTCCACCTTTACTTCCATTGTTTGTTGTTGTTCACTTTTACTTCTGATGTAAAGTTTTACGTCCCTTAGAAGTAAATAACTATAGATATCAAGGTGAGGTTGATAATTGAACTTCATCCCAATTAAGTCAATGAATAATATTCCTTTATATATCTCCTTTTTCAATAAATAAGTTATTCTGAAGTTAAAAAAAAATTACTCATTTGAATCCAAACTTTTCAATTTGTTGTTGCAATGGATGTGATTTGTTGGAGGTAGAAAACACTATAGCAGGAAATGCAATACGTGCACCACAAGAATCTAGAAATTGAAAATTTAGGCCTCAAATATGAAATTTCTCTCATTTTACAAAATAGGTTTCATGAAATGTGTATATCATAGATTTATTAGAAAGATAAATTGATACATGAAGACTCAAATAATGTGCAAAATTTGAGGCTTCTCGTTTGTGCTTAATTAGTCAAATGAGTGTCAATCAATGGGTCATGAGTGTTTAAGTCTAACAAACAAGACCATCATCAACCAAGAGTGTTGTTTCTTGGTTTCCTTTGTAAGTTTTGTTCAAGTAGTATTCTATGTTTACATCTTTATTATATGTTGATGTGGTTTGATGTCATCTGATGCTAGGCAGGATCAATTCTCAACAAATGTCCATGTTGCTCTTGGTGGTGGTTTGTCCCTTGGATATTTGTTTGGTGGCCCAACAAATAAATGAAAGTGATGGCACATTGGATTTCGTGATTTATGACTCCATCTTTTGACAAACAATTGTTATTTTGTCAGTTAAAGTTTGACTTATGTGATATATTTTATGCCTATGTTTTTAGTTGAACTAAAAACCATTTATTTATAAACCAAAAAGTCATTTGGGAATTGTCTTAACAATGTTTGGAATTACAATCCTTATGATTTCAAATTTTAAATGTAGATCTTTGTTGCATAATTATAATTGAATGCAAAAAAAAACTTTATGATTTTAAATTTGAATGTAGATTTTTTTTGCACTATCGTAATTGAATGCATCAGCTTAATATTTGAAATGTAAACCTCTCCCCAGCTGCAGTTATGTTCTTTCTATTATTTAATTACTATTGTCTTGCATTTCTAGACCATCTTGAATCACACTCACATCAGATTTTCAAACAAAGGAATCATAATTTCCTTCATAGCTCAAAAGGATTCATAGTGACACTGATTGTTGAGTACAAAATGACCTTGCACAAATGTATGAAAAAAAATAGATCAAATTTTTTTGTAATTGACCATCCATGCCTCTTCAAAATACCTATTGCACTCCAAGGTGTGCTGCTAGTATGTAGCATATTGTACGTAGAATAGGATATATGCAATACTTCTATTAGTGATAATCTCTACTCAATTATACCCTGTAACTGTAGAATCTATAAATATAATTATGCAGTAACATTATGAAAATTCTATCAACATTTCTAAATAAACGAACTTTTTTTTATAATCATGTTAAAACAAATGAAACTAATAGCTATGTAAATAAATAAGACCCAAGGAAACTATATTTTCTCTATCAAATAACTTATCCACCATGGTGCTTTTGTATCTTACCCATTGATATCAAACGTGTTCACATTGTACAATATTGTAGTGTCATATGGGTCTATTTGTTATCATGGACATGGCATGAAAGCATATTTGACTTGGAATTTTTAAATTTCTATTGATTAATAATTGTTATTGTAAGTACTTATTTTGTTTGTTATTGAGTGCATGATATAAGGAGTTAATTTTATTTTGGGAATGAGAGGCTAACATGTTTTTAACATCTAAGTAAAGCAATTAGTTTGATTGCTTACGAGTAGACCCGTAGTTGTAATTACTTGAGAGTCAAGAAGATTTATAACTTTTAATCTCCCATCAACTTCAAAACAATGAGAAAAGATTGAGTGCAAATCTATTCCGAATATATTATCAAATCCCTACAATCCATATGTAAAAACTGAAATTTAAGTCGAGTTTAAGTGTGGATATACACCCCCCATCCTCGAGAAAAACATATTAGAGATGCAGAATTGAAGAATAGAACTCCTATTAGAGATAACCCTAGAAGATAGACCTTTAAAACCAATAATTTTTTTGCCCACTGAATATATTAAACATCATTATATCGTCTACAGTGAGGAACACATGGCTCTTGATAAATATGAAGACAATTTCAAATTGATTGGTGGCATCAAAGCAGATCTCACTTCATTTTCAAACAGTTAAAATATTCAAGAATGTGAATAAAGTACAGCTCTCAGCACATGAAATATCAGCAACAAAGTACAAGTGCCCCACATGTGACTTTCATCTACAAATTGAATTTACTAATATGCATCTTGGTCTACCAAAGTGTACAATTTCGTAAAGCAGGAGGAGAATAATAACAGTACCAAAAAGAACAAATCTCAGCACTCTAGGACTGGATCAAAAATATTCCTTTCAAGTGAACACATAAATAGCAAGGAAAAAACTTCAAACAAAAGGAGTGTAAAACTTACTATTTCTTCTTTATTTACTTTGAACATGTCCGGTCAGATCAGACTACAAAATCGGATAGGTTAGGATTGAGTAGGTTAGATTTAGACTTTACAAAATCAGACAGGTGGGGATTGTTGTGTTTGGTTGGGAATTGGCTTACCTTGTAAGGCTTACTTATCTCTAAGAGTATTTCAAACTCCCTGTTACTCAGCTCCAACCATCTACTCCATTGCTCATAGCAGGGCAAACATTCAAGATTCATAAAGATAAACAAGGAAAGGTTTCAAAGATTGCAAGAATTCCAGACTATTTTCACACGTACCCAACTTGTTACTTCCTATGTGGGTCTACTATGAAATTGTCTAAGAATAAACATCTAAAATATATTTTTAAATTTAACATATAAGAGACATTTTACACAATGTTCAAGATCAAGGGCTCCCCACGAAATCAAAAGCCCTAAAGAGAATGGATCTGAACCTGTAATCACCACGCACACCAAATCAAATAATAAGGATCTCAATGTTTACACTCTCTTCAGATCCAAGTATATAAAATTATATAGGTTGGGGATCATGTCTACTTGTAAATTGGCCCATAGACTAGTGATTTTTATTTATGTGAAGTTTCTAATTTCCAAATTGTTGTGTAGTAACAGCTAATATATAGCTATAATGAGATTTCTTTCACCATTGATAATGTCCATATCATTAATTCAAAATCCCCCGGTCTCAGTTCCCATTATCTACTCTGTAGCTCATAATAGGTATACAAGAATATGAGCATTCCAAACTAATCCGTGTGATTTTCAGACCCAAATCGTTACTTTGCAAAGTGGCTTAGAATGTAATCCCACGAATACACATTTGAAATCATATAAAATCAAATTTAATATATGAAAAGACATTTTCCACAAAATTTAGGATCAAGAGCTCCCCGCCAGATCAATAGCCAAAAAGGGAATGGATCTGATCCATAATACCAAATACAAACATGAAGAGATCTCAAATATTTAAAGTATCATCAGACCCAAGTCTGGAAAGTTATAGATATGTGAGATTCAGTATAGTTGAGAATTGGTTTATACCTTGTCAAACTATCAAGTAGGTAAGTTATTAACTTATTTATGAGATTAATTTAACTTGTAAAATGTTTGATAGTAACATCTAATACTTGAAATAATGAAATTTGCTTCCACATTAATAAATCTCTGTAACTAATTAAAAACCCCCATGGCTTAGTTCCCACCATCTACTTCGTAGCTAATTAGTAATAACAGGACCAATAGATTCGCACATTTAAGATGTAGAAACATTGAAAAAAATCAAGAATCCTAAGCTAATATGTGTGCTTTTCAGACACAAAATTGTTGCTGTCTGGGTTTTGCATGCAATTGTCCAAGACTACACATCTGAAATCATATATAATTAAATTTAATATACAAGAGGCATTATCCACAAAATCACAGATCAAGATCTCCCCACCAAATCAAGAGGACACAAGAATATGGATCTGAACCTATAATCGCCATAGCACCATATACAAACATAAATGAATCTCAAAATTGAACTTGCAGCTAATTTAATAGGCACAATCCGACCTTCAAATGTTATTGGGCAATGTCAGATTCTGGACTCCTTGAATCTCCATGGTTGAAGAATTCTGGAAAAACAGGACTAATCCACATTTATTTCTGCTAAACCCTTCCCATAGATTGAAGGTAACTTTTCCTGTGACTGTCTTCCGAGCAGAAATGTCACGAACACTACAGGCCTTCTCCAAACCCTTGACAACAAAATCATTGGTCAAAACCCGGCCCTTATTCTCCCCCTTTGTGCAGTCGGTCACATGACCATTTTCATAAAGAGCCACAAGAACATCCAGACTATAACCATCTACTTTAAACCTCAGTGGGCCACTCAGGCTCACCTGCAGAGTAGATTCAGAGGGTTTTGACACAGTTGCCTGCACAAAAATCAATAATGTTTCCATTTTCATTTTCAGCACACGAACAAGCTGAAGACAACAACTTAAAAGAAAATCAAAAGCTTGACAGAAGATAGCAAGTGTTGTAAGTGTAACAAATATTGAACCAAATTCTCATGAAAACGAGATGAATATGATATAAATTAGAACCAATCTCCAAAAATATCAAGAATAACATAATAATTTTCATCAAATTCCTGGCAATTGGATCACCAAGGAAGAAATTTGTAAGAAATAACCACTTATAACTCATTGAGATAAGATTAATTTGAGAAAAAACAGACCACCATTATCATATAGGAAAAGCAATTTGGGTATTATCGCCCTGTTCTGAATCTGAAGATGGTGCTCTAGCTGGATCCCATCCATCCCCAATAATAAATCATGGGAAACCAAACCCAGAAAACCAAATGGAAATAAATTTGGAATATAACCGAAATTAAAAAAAAGTAGGGGATTTTGACACCAAAAAATTATAACAAATTCTATTAACCTTAATATGAGAAAACAGATCTGGATAAATTTGGCGTCCTCACTCTTTCCTAAAGGTGATCTTCAAATATTTAAAAAAGCATAAAAAATCATGACAGACCAGACAAGGAAACCCTTTTTGGAATATAGGTTAAATGATGTGAGAAATAAATATCATTCGCATCACAAATTTGGCCATCATCACTATTTCCTAAAGATTGCACTCAAAAGATACAGAATAACAAAATTAAAATTGGATGATCAAGGATAGCAGCAAACTCATAGTATATGGGGATAATATTTTTTTTTTCTCTCTCAAGAAATCAAACATTGCTTTAAAAAGGTTAATACAGGAACAGGAACAAAGATGTTGAGCGACTGGACTGTTTTTTCGAAACGTTAAGATTTTCAAATATCTCAGCTCAAATATATATCGGTATTTTTAGACGACTACACTTAAAGTTTCCTTGGGAAGTCTAAAGTGAAGATTAATATGCAAAGACCCACCTGCATGTCGGAAGCTGTAAAGCGGGGCGCAGATCGAACAAGGGAGAGAACTGAATCGACATTGGAACCCAAACACTGAGCCCGACCCTGCACCACAACCTGCGGCGTATAAATGCTGTCCTGCTGCAGTGCTTGACTGTAGGCTCTCTGCCTCACCGTCCAGAGGCTGCTGGCAAAGGGATCCTTCCATCCCAGATAATCCCAGAACTCAACGTGAAACGCCAGAACAACCACAGGCACATCCACCTCCAATCCTTGCATATCGCCGCGCCCCAATTTGGAAATAAGCAGATCGGCGGAAGGAGAGGTGGTACAACCCTGAGAAGTAAAGAGCTCGATTAGAACAGGGCACTGGGAGGGGCCTTTGCCCACCTTCGATGCAGATGCAGTGGCGGACGCGCTTTCTACCAGTTCACTGGCGGTGTGCACTTTGGCTCCATTTCCGACCACCTCCGATGACCCATTCTTGCTCTTCTCCCGTTTCGAGCAACACCAAAACCACGACATGTTCTTCCCCCTGCAATTCTCCAAAACCCAAATGCTCCTCCTCCCCTTTCTCTTTTGCAACGCGGCTTTTGATGAAAAAATAGGCGTCAAGGTAAGAGTGAAGATGTGTATCAGTTCGCTTTCTGTTCGCCTTGAATTACAATTATTATAATTGTTGTTGTGTCTGATGAGGTGTTTGAGAGAGACAGACAGCCTCAATGATAATGCCCTCCGACCTTACTCGTCTGACATACTTATATTATATTGTACGAGCCAATTTGGGAAGTTATAATCTCTATTTTATTGAGCTGTTTCACTTTCACTCCTATCTCACGCTTCCTGCTCCAATGTCTGACATTTTGTACCAACGCCAACGCCATTATTCTCCTTTGCATGGTTGCATAATTGCCGTTCGTCGCTTCCCATCTGCATTGAATCTCTACCGTACGCGTATTTACCGACTTAGAAGTGCACGCCTGGGGATCGGAAAGGCTAAATTCGACCGACCTTTACCCGCCCCCATTAGCTGTCAGGGTAGTTTATTTCCCACAGCTTCGCATGCACTTGTAAGCTGGATAAGAGGGTTTTTAATCTCTTTGTTGGACAACAATTATTATTAAAGAGTAAGAAAGCACCACCCTCAGATTTATTTATTGATTAAGCCTTAAATAATTAAATGAGTTAAGGTTGATTATGTGAGAATTCAGCTCTGGAGTAATTTCAAATAGAGACAAAGTTAAAATTAGTTGAGATGAATTAAGGCTTATCTTAGGAAATGGCACATGGGTTTTTGAGAATTGTAGGGGAAGAAAAAGGTATTATGTCACAATTATATTTGTACATTCAAGGAGTGTCATGAATTAACATGATAATACAATGATCAATGCAGAATTTTATAAGTGAAAGATTTTACACATTATGATGTTATGACATCATTATGATGTTCATGCGAGAGGGTTGAGTTCCTTCTAGTCATGATAACATGGTACAAGATCACTATCCTCAACTCTTATGAATTGTAAAGATGGAAATGAATGATATGTCAAAAAGTATCAATATTGAGTGACCATTAGATCTATGGCAAGAACAATTAGGTTTTACAAAGTATTTACAAAATTATAAAAAGAATACAATATTGATTGACAACTAGGTCTAGGGCAAGAACAATTAGGTTTGACAAAGTATTTACAAAACTATAAAAGAATACAACAATCCATTCCACCCTAAAAGATAATGATAGATGATATCCATACCTTTTCAACAAGGTAAATGAGTCATTTCCAAATATTAGTTTTAATGTTTAATCACACAAAATTAGTTTAGATTAAAATGATCATAACTTGATCAAATATTATTTTTCCAACTTCTAGGAAGTCATTATTTATAAAAACCTTTGAGCTTTTTTCCAAAATTCACAATAGATATGAAGTTATACATAAAATGGTGGAAATTACACTACCTTGCCTAGTTACCCTTTCTAGACTAAGTCAATCATAATGATAGTCTAAGCTACCCTAGCCTTCCTAGGGTCACCCCTAGTAAGATAGGTGACCCCAAATCACCCTTAATGTTAATGTAAGTCACCCTTGGTGAAACAAGCAACCTACAATATGTGGAAATATTTTAGACAAATAGCAAGGTTCCTAAAGGCTAACAAATTGATTTGGAAGTACAAAAAAGGATCACTTGCAATCCTACAAACATCCTACACACACTCAATATTAACCTCTAATATCCCAATATCATAAATGAGGCACAAAACCATAAAATAAGAAAAGGGTTGGGGCTAGGCAAGCTTAAAGCAACCTATATAAACATGGCATATCTTTCTTGTTAAATGATATATTGGTAAATAGATTGAACGGAAAAATTCCCACAATCTTAATGTTCAATTAACCACATTTAACATTAACATAATCCATGTTCTATTTTAACCCAAATTTTAATACCATTAAAAACCATTGGTTTAACATAATCTCAAATGTGACAAAAGCATATAAGAGCACCTTAAACCTACCATAGATCAAATGCACCATAAAATACCATGATTCTATCAACTCATATTATGAAGATAATAAACATGTCATAAATATAAGTTTCATTTCAACTTCTAAAGTAACAAAACCTTTATATCCTAATCTTAAGACCTAACACATCACAAGATTTCATTTTTAAACATTTAATACAAATTTGACCCCAATGTTGATCAATAACTACTTACAAAATGTGGCTACCCCAAACATGATTGGTATACAACCCAACTCATGGTAGTCCATGATACAATTATTACTTAAATTACAAGAATATATATTACGTCAATTGTGCATTTTCTTACAATAATGCAGTAGTGGTGTTTAACAGCAAAGTAACCAAAGAACCATGCATTTTCTACAAGTATCTCCAAGGATCCAACTGGCCCCAAAGGTGAGATCAACACCACCCAATCGTGCGAGACCTTGAGGCCCCACCCAATCGTGCGAGACCTTGAGGCCCACCCCTTTAAAGTAGGAGGCAATGATTGATCAATTAAGCAAACAAACACCAAACAAGATGGGTATGATACTTGAAGATAATCCATATTTAATACATCTACCAAGCATGCATAATGAGTTCATAATACCAACCAAATGATGTATAATGGAATGGTGACTACCATGTCAAAATATGCAATGGGTAATAAACACAAATATCACATAAAATTCCCAACCAATCATACATGAGGGTTCAACAACACTAATTAATGTACTAGCATAAAGATCACACCATCCACTAGGATATATCTCAACTGATCTCAAAAGGAAGAGAGTTAAGGTCATAATGCCAAGAAACATCACTATGATTCTATAAAACAAGTGGAAGGAGAGGGTACACATATACCTAATGTAGTGCCTCTCACATCTGTGTTATGTTGTTCATATTTTGGACTTGATTCATATACCGATACTTGTATATTTTGATTCAGAATTACTCATATCATCATTCTTTTTATTTAGCATCACTATTGGATGCACTTTCCGATACATTTATGATATTATGTTATGATAGATTATGTTGTTGTATTATGTAGATTATGCACATGTATGTTTAGATGATTGTTTTATGGTTATATTGTATACCACGTTAGAGAATTGTATGTGCTTCAACTATTATGTATATGTGTAGATATGTTTGACGTGCATTGAGTGGATACAAGTATAGGGAATTTTTCCACCTGGTTTCACAGGTCTAAGTTATTCCCTGACAATGGTCATATAGGAGATGTCACATTGGCCATAACTATTTAGCCTTATCTGCCATACGAGATTCGAGTGTGACTCCCTATTTATTTTTTCCATGTTGACATGAATACCGTCTTTGGTATGATTTCAAAAACCATACCCTATGTGGACATCCAGTGAATGTGTGATTGATATCTTGTTTAGATTTAGATTTTTGTAATTTAATTCAAATATATGCTTATATGGATTTAAATAGTGAATTGAAATGTTGAGTGTTAATTAGGTATACATTTAAATGGTTATTTGGATTTTGGGGAAAATTGAGGGAAATGCAAATTAAAGAAATAGAAAAATAAATTATATTATTTTATTTTGGAAATTCAAAAGGGTAAAATAGGCAAAAGGGCTTTCTTTTTCATTATGTGTATTTTGTGAGAGGAAAAACCCTCCTCTTGGATAAATTTTTCTTTGTTGATTATGGAAGCATTTGGAATGGGAATTTGATGAGATTGGATTCATTAGAATAGTAATTGGAAGAGGAGTGTGCTTGGAAGTTATCTTGTGCATTTGTGGTGTATGCTACTCTCCATTTTAAATTTTGACAAAATTTGAGGTAATATTCTAAATTCTTCTTATTGACTCATTTGTTTTCATTTTGAAATGTTGAAATAGGAATAGGGAGTTTCAAAACCTCCAAATTCCTTTCATTTGGTAAATTCTTATGTTGTATAATTAATTTTATGTTTTATTGAATTTTCACAAAAATATGGTTGTAATGTCCAAATTTTTGAGAAATGATGAAAAAGTGAATTTGATAATTTAGAATGGGTGTTGAGAACTTTTGGCACCAAAGGGTATTGTTGAAATTTTGATTTTTAAAAATTTAAATTTGGAAGAAAATCCAAGCTATTTTATTGGTGTTTTGAAGAAATTTCGAGTTTTTGGTCTTTTGAAAAGTTAGAATTTTTTGAAATTTTCAAGTGAATTATGATGTTTTGGAATGTGTGAATGAAGGTGTACTTCATGAAATGTGGAAATAGATCTTGTGAAAATATGGTGAAATTTGGTTGCAAATTGGAATTGTCCATTGTTTTTCATTCCACACTCGTCAGAGGGTGTGATGAGCTAGGACATAGGTATCAGAGAGGGTTATGGGAATGGATCCCAATGTGTACTCAAACCAAAGTGACTTTTAGGTTGATCATGGGTGGGGAGACATCTAATCAAGTTAAAACTAATGAAACACGGGTAATAAATTAACAAAGATAATGGATGCCCCTCTCATGCCTTGGGTGCTTGTAAAGACTAAGGATGTTTGGGATTTTTGAATAGAATGACTCCTTTAAAATGAGATATAATATCAAAGGCTATGTCCCTCCAATTAATATGATGATATAAAAAGAGAGAGAAGTATAGAGAAAGGTGCGTGTAAAAACTAAAAAAAGTGAAAAAAAGTTCATCATATATACACATTAGATTAAGAAAGTGAGAAGAAGTAGATATAAAATATATATATATGTAGATATAAATAAGATATATACAGATATATAGGGAACATGTGCAAGAATATATGAAGAATTGGAAGGAAAATGTATGTAGATTTGGTAGTAAGAATATATGAAGATTTGTAAGAAGTAATCATTACATATAGAAGAAGAGATATATGCGGATTTAAGAAGGAGAATAGAGTAGATTTGTGAAGGCTTTATGGGAATATTTATAAAGACCTTTTTGAGCAGATGCCTGAAGAGCTTTTGAGTAGATGTGTGAAGTGAATCAATAATGGAATACATGTGAATGAGTGCAAGATATTTATGAAGGATATGTATATGGAAAGAATATGCAAACTTATATAATGATGCAAGTACATTTATGTAGTTAATAAGAAGGGAATCATGAAGTGAAAGAATAAATATTGTAATGTCCATCATCCATTGAATAAGAAACTTAAGAGGGTGGTACTTTCCTTTGGAAGTTGGTGCTTCTTAAAAGAGATATTGGTGCATCTAGTAGGTTGGTGCCTATGAATCCAGTTGTCAGAATTGGTGCTTCTAATGGGTTGGTGCTCACAAATTGAATGAGAGGTTGGTGCCTCTAGTGGGTTGGTGCTCACAAATTGAATGAGGGTTTGGTGCCTCTAGTGGGTTGGTGCTCACAAATTGAATGAGGGGTTGGTGCCTACAAAATTTATAAAAAGAAGAATTCATATAAAAGCATTATTATGTCGTGGTTTTCTCCCACAAGGGTTTCCACGTAAATATCATGTATTATTGTGTTCTTCTCGTGTGCATGATAATTGATGTTGAGTAAATGATATTGTTAGTGATCAATTTTTAAATATGGTATTAAGTTTGAAAAAGTAAATATTATCATTATACTGATTCATCCCCCCTCTCAATATAATTGTGTGCTCATCAATTTGTATCAGAGCTGATTCCTTGAAAAAAAAAGTCTAACCACTTGAACTTGTAGATCATGAGAGCACATATGATAAAAAGGAAAGGAAATAAGGGAAAAGGAAATACCAAGCAAAGCATTGATGAACAAGTATCAAATGCAAGTGATAAGGTGATAAATGGAACAAAAAAGCAAATAGAAGCAAAATATGATATCTTCAAAAGGGAAAACCATCTTGTGAGTAAAAGAAAAGAGGTGAACTTAGAAGAGGGGTCAAAAGAATGTGATGAGAATGTTAATATGAATAGTGAAGATGATGATGATGAAATTTTTGAGGAAGAACTCTATCGGGCTATCGATGATATTGAGAGACTTAGGAAGAAGAATTCAAAGTACAAGTTTCTATTTCAAGAAGAGTGTGAATCGAAGGCCAAAATACAAGAATAATCTAAAAAAGGTGATCATTGATTTGAAAGATCTCATATAAAATAAGCAAAGAAAAAAATCATCAATTTGAAAATTCAAATTGAAGAAGAGAAAAGAATTCAAGAAGAGATAAAAATCCAATTGAAAGCAAAGGAAGAAAATTGTGAAAGGCTAGAGTGTGAAATTGTTTCGATAAGGAAAGAATTGGAGAAGATAATCACCAAGTTAAACACAAGCCTCAAGTTTGAAGAGAGCATTGAAATCCTAGATGACATCATTAATAGGCAAAGGTCGTCGTCAAATAAAATAAGACTTGGCTATAAAGAAAACCAAACATTCAAGGAAGATTCCAAAGAGACTCCTAAGAAGACAAATGAGAGAAAGACTAAAAGCATTAAAGATACTTTCAAAATCCCTATCGGATTTGAAGGTAACAAGAAGATAAAGACTCCTCCTAAAGTTAACAAGGACAATTTCAAGAAGTCCTTTCCTTCGAGGAAAGTGCATACATACAGGTTCAAGAGTACCTTTTATGGCTATTGCTACTCATGCAATCATTTTGGACATAAGGCAAGAGAGTGTAGAACACAAGTGAGATATAATGATAGATGGAACAAAAATAGAAATCTTTATGGGTGGACAAGTAGAAACTGTAGACACCTAAAAATGACTTAAGCCTGCGACCACTATTTTACCACCTTTCGTCATAACATGATTATAACATTTTAATTATGTTTCTAACCCACATTCAACTATTTATTAAATAATTTATAATTATTTAATTAATTCATAATCTCTCATTCTTCATGATTATTAAATAAATAAATCTTATTTATTTATCTAATATGTCACTAATTATCAAAGTCTTCTCGCAATTAAATAAAGTCTTATTTATTTAATTAATCCTTATCACTAATGTCTTCCTGATTATTAATAAATATATTTAAAATATATTGATTTAATATGTCACTAATTCCTAAATCCTCTTAATTAAATAGATTTCCTAATTTATTTAATTAATTAACTACTTCTTCTAAATTAAAGAATTATTTATAATTATTTAATTATTGTATGTGACACTTCTATATTTTTAAATATAAACAAAATCATTTAAAAATATCTCACATACTTAATTGATTCTTCATTTAGTAATTAATTTCAAAAATCAATTACTTATTATCTCACAAAATCCATATTTTGAATTAATTTAATTCAAAATGGAATTATTCTTCTACAAATCAAGTAATTACTAAAATTACCGATTTTCTAAAATCTCAACTCCTTATCTTTTGATTTTTACTAATTTCATCTCAATGTTATGTTTATTCTCCACCATTGATTTAATTTCTTAAATTAAATCTTGTTCACACATTTGGGGATTGTTGCCCTAACCCTAATTGAAAGTTGCCTTATTGAATCTTGACCTTTGATTCTAGGGCATTCTTCAATCTCTCATCTCGTTCGTCCATGCAAGATTTCATTTCCTATAAAATGACAATCTTGATCTCATTTTCGGGATGAATGATTATTATCTTTTAGCATTTTTGTAATCCCATTATCATCAATTGTCACATCATCTTAGGCTTATTTAATAATTTACATATTAGGATTGAATTGCTAGTTTGCATATTAGAGAGCATTTTTATAAATCCTTCAAATCTTGTTTAGGTCTAGACATTTATAGTTTGCTCACACAAACAAATCCGAGGACATCCTTTTATCACAACAATTTAGGAGGTACAATGGAAATGAGCCATGGAGGAGAGAAATGGGTGAGACTGTTCTAGTCTCATTCCTTTTCTCATGATTTCTCCTTTGCATTCCATTGATTGATAGTATTTTTATTGCATGTATGTTCTAACCTAGTTCTATTTTGCAAAATATTTTATCTATCATTACATTGGTGAACCCGACAATCTAACACACTTTTGCAGGTTTGGTATGGCCTCAATTTTTGTTGTTGTTGTAGGAACAGGTACGACACGCCGCATTTTCCTTCTCGCGTGACACAACCGCTCTGTTGCACCACATTGGCCTTCATGTGCGACACAACTGATCTGATGCACCGCATTCACCACCCGTAGAGCCGCAAATGACATTCGGTAATGCATTTGACAGAACCCGAACCGTATCTGCCGAGCAGCAACTGCCAAGCCGCATCTGACGCGACACATCTACTGAGATGCATCTGCCATTTCACGTCGCAAGTGACTGGTAATTTAAATTATTGAATTGTAATCTGGATCCGACACATCTGTGACCAGTTTTTCTATTTTTGGGATTAAAATAAACCAACCCTAAGATAGACATTTAATTCAGAATTTACCAATCCTAGGATAGAAAATCTAATTTAGAATTTATCAATCTAGGATAGTCACCACATTTTACTTTTGTTTGGTTAAAATGAACCCCATGTTTTTGTGAAACAATATCTTCACTTAGAATAAAAAACTTTCATTTGGGTTTAAAACTGAACATTTGTCTATTGTGTTTGATTGGATAATAGGTATATGCTCTCCCCTTTACTGGGTGATCAAAAATCCAGACTTATCCATTTTCATATTTATGCATTTTCATGTTTTCTTAAAACCTTTAGAAGGCCTGTTGTAGTGGGAAAAAGTACTCACCCTACGGGAACAACCTAAGTGGGAACAACCAAAGCCAGGTTTTCCAACCCACTATAATCAAAAGTGAATTTTGGGGAAACCCATATTCAACGGCAGTAGGCAAGATAACCATCCCCAAAATCTTTGTTCTAAAGATTGGGAGGTCTCCTGAGGGAGTTTATCTATTGTCACGCTGAACGTAAACCTTGACTAAGAGCCATAGTGTAGCAGCCAGTCATGTCAGTATCCAGACATTGTTTCAATCACGGTGCAAGGGGAGGGAAGAATCTCCCCCCAAGACACTCACCATATAATCACCACAGATTGTTTGCTTAGGGGATTCGATATCCATTTCCGTCACCTTGAGTACACACCTTGAAAAGAAAAAAACATGGGCACCCTCTAGGGGTGACATGGCTGTGTGAGTCGACGTCATTTTAAGTTGTGGGATGTGATTGTTATGATGACCCTTTGACTATTTAGAGTGATTCTTCTTGAACATACATTTAATGTTTTAATTTCTATGTGTTTGCCAACTATTTTCAAATAGACTTCAACAAACTAAACATCAAAAAACTTGTCAAACCTGCAAAACAGTGTTCGGTTTTCTAAAAATTTGCCTATTGCAACGCAATTGCTTTGATAAACCGCAATCGCCATATCTTGAGCCGCATTCGCTCTGATGGGCCGCATTTGAATCATCCTGAGCCGCAATCACTTTGATGAGCCGCAATTGAAATATATAGAGCCGCATTTGCTAGTGTTAAACCGCATTCATCATATTGAGCCGCATTTGAGAGATATCAACATGCATTCGCCAAACTATGTCGCAATCGATACTTTTTGAACCACATTCACCTCTGTGAGTCGCATTCGCTCTATCGTACCGTATTTGCTGTGTCACATTTGCGAGAAATCTCAAATCACCTTCTCATTGTCAAAAATTGAAAGTCCACAACTTATCTTCAATTCAATCAAGTCTTCCTTCACTGTTACAGTTCAAACCAGACTCTGAATTGATCAACATTCATCAAACATTGCATTATAGGAACCGTTATAGGCTCACAATAGGTTTCCATTTGGCTTTCCATTAGATTACATTGATAGCTTCACCATCTCATTAGACACTTACTTTTGCAGATTTTAGGAGTTGACTCTTACCATTCATTGTCCAAAATTTGCATTCAATAGTAGGTTATCATTGGACCCAATTACCTTTGTCACTTTTTCAAATCTTTTGTGAATTATTTCCCACTCAATAGTCTAGTGTGGAAACTTCACTTTGTCCTCTTTATAGTCCTTTTATCGTCCATTGGTCTTTCAAAATTGAATCATTGCAAAAACTTTGTTTGCCCAAGTTGTCCTCTTTAGATCCCTCACTAGTAAGTACATCTTAGGCTCTTTAGTTGCATATCATTTAGCATCTCCATTTTAGTATCACACCACTTAGTCTTACTTGCATTTCATAGCATCCTTTAAAAATCCAAAGAAACCAAAAAAAGAAAAGAAAAACATAGTGTCATACTTAGATCATTCTCTCCATCATCCCAAGTTGAGCAAAACCTTGTATGGTTGAAACTAGATTACAGAAAAAGATAAGACTCATGGATTCCTTTAGAAAAGACACCAACTTTCTGGAATTTACAACTAGCATGGATTCATTCCCTAATGCCACGAACAATCCTTGTTTTGACATGGGAAATTCCAACATCAATCCTTTTAGTGAGATGAGCATCCCATCATCTCCATCACATATTTTTGAACCATTTATCCGATGGGATCAAAATGGGGAAGTCTTTGAAGAAGATGTGTTAGGTGCGGCTCAACATCCAAAAGTTGTTGCTTTTGTAGAAGAAGTAGTCTTAAATGACTCTTCTAGATTCCTAGCTATGCTCCTTGACCAAGGGGCTAAGTTACCAAAGGGATTTGATCTTAACACTCTTAGAGAAACTTCTCCCACTCCACCATCACACAATTCTTCCATGGGAGCCTCTTCACAAAATGTCATCAACTCAATCAATGCTACCTCCCTTGGTCATACTACCACCACAACTAGCACAACATCTATTGGGGGATCATCTTCCCAAACCAACACCACATCACAATCCATCCCCCAACAAATATCCACCATCCCTTCACAAAAAATGGGGGCAACCACATCAAACCTCTTTGGAACTACATCTAGTTCCATGAGTACATCAACAAACCTATTATTAGGTTCTTCAAATGCTAGGGCAACCAACTCATCCAACCCTTTTGGGAGAAATAAACGAAGAGTTACCATACAAGGCACCCAACCCACTTCCTCATAGGTTAATACCAACATTCCTGTGACCCAAAGCACCAACATTCCTCAAGGCCACAATCTCTTATTTGGGCAAGGCAATCAAGGCGCTCAATCCTTCACTCCATTTGGACATCAACAAGATCAAAATCAACAAGGCCCTCAATCCTTCACTCTATTTCGACATCAACAACATCAAAACCAACAAGGTCCCCAAATTCAGTCCAACATGGTAGGATATCACATCCCCACTTACGCCTCTCAATTCCATACACAGCATCACATTCCTCATCAAAACACTCATTTCCAACAACCGCATAATCAAAACACTCATTTTGCTCACCGACAACCCACGTCAAATCAACACATCTCATCACAACAGTTGGTCACTCAAGCTGCCCCTATCATCAACATGGGTGATGCTACCAACCATCCCATGGTGGAAGCACTCACACAACAACTTGCTACTCTTCAAACACAAGTGGAGACCTTGCAAAAATCCAATAAAAAATCATACATGTCACATGACTTGTGTCCATATCCATTTGACACAACCTTGTATATGCCACCCTTTCGTCATGGATATGTGGTATCTCACTTTCCCAAGTACAAAGGCAAAACAAACCCCATTGAACACAAGAGAATTCACCACTAGTTGCATGGACATTGCATATGAGAAAAATTATCTCATGAGACTCTTTTCTAGAAGTCTCGCAGGTCATGCACTAGAATGGTTCTCGATTTTGCCTAAGGGAATCAAAACATGGGATGAATTGGCAAACAAGTTTTTTGAAAACTATGCCTATAACATTCACACGGATATCGACATTGCCTCCTTATGCAGACTTACCCAAGAGGATGTAGGAGAGACTTTCATCCCATTCTTTCAAAGATGGAGAAGCTTAGCAAGTGGGTGTCCAGTAGAAATACCTAAAAAGGAGAAAGTCACCATGTTTGTACAAACTCTCCTAGAACTGCTAAGGTATGGCTTACAAGTCCATTGTTGCACCACTTTTGTTGACCTTGTTGAAAAGGGTGTTCAACTAGAGAAAGCCTTGATTTCCAAAGGTGAATTGAAATATGGTGGTAAAACCATCAACACCACCACAAATAATAACCCAAGTAGCTCAAATGACAAAACCAAATACTGGGTTAAGAACAGGCACATCACAAACAATGGTGTAGTTGATGCAAAAACTGTCAATGCAATAGGTCATGTACTTACAATCAAAGGAGTACAAAATCAAAACGCACCTATAACTACACCGACACCAACTGCCAACGCTGTCCAAAGAAATCATGCACAATCTAATCAAAGGCAGCTAAGTCAACCCCGACAATTCCAAAAACGCACATACACCCCTTTGGGTGAACCTATTGAAATTGTCTTGAAGAAACTTCTTCAAAACGGTGTCATAACGCTGGAAGAGCAAAAACCATATGACCCTGGTCAGTTCAAGCCGTCATGGTGGGATGACAGTTCATTTTGTGATTACCACCGTGCCAAAGGGCACAAAACTTCCTCTTGCCGTCAATTGAGAAATCTGGTGCAAGACCTCATAGAGAACCACACCATCGAGTTGGGTGGTCAATCATTTACATCTAATGCGGATCATACAATACACAAAAACCCACTGCAAGATCATGGTAAAGCTTCCTCGTCTGGCACAAAGAATACCAAAAATCAAGCCAACCACATCCGTCCCGCCTATAATACTATCCGTCTTGCATACAATTATCCCGATGGTACTATTATCAACAATCTTCGCGCTGCTGATGAAGATGAATGTGTTAATACCATCACCATTAAAAAGGCCCCAAAATGCAATGTAACCACGCGTAAAGGCAAGGTCACCATCCCAGGTTCTTTTGCACATTAACCAAAAATCACCATACTTGGTCCATCCGCTAGGCAACCAAACCCAAAACCGGAGTTCAACATTATTGAGCAGTTGAATAAAACACCTGCTCAAATATCCATTCTCGAATTGCTCTGTATTCCACCTATGCATAAGGCCATCCTAGATAAAGTATTGCAAGAGTCGTCCATCCCAACCAACATCGATGTCAACCACTTTGAGACTATGGTCAGATACTTGAATTCGCCTCATCACATCACCTTTTTGGATAGTGACTATTCCTCGCCCAAACCATCGCATAATGACGCCCTTCACATTGAGGTTTTTGTCTACAAGCATAAGGTTAGACGAGTCCTAGTAGATGGCAGAGCAGGATTGAACATCTGCTCTCTAAAATTGGTCAAAGCTCTTGGTTTCTCTGATGCATGTGTAGATGCTAGCAAGAGTATCATCATCAAGGCATATGATGATGAAGAACGCGCTTCTAAAGACGTTATTACAATTCCACTCTGGGTAGGACCAGTTATCATAGATACAACATGTCAGGTCTTGGATTGTGACATACACTATAATATCTTACTTGGTCGCCCATGGATTCATACTCTAAAGGCTATTCCATCCACATACCACCAATGTCTGAAATTCCCTTTTGATGGAACTGAGATCACTATCTTAGGAGATCCCGATCCATTTCAATACTATACCAACCTGCGAGCCATTGTTGAGCACCAGGTACCCATCAATCGGGAAGCCTCATCTTCCACCTCATCCAAATATATTGACCCATCGACACTCACAAAATCATCCATTCCATCACCTTCTACCACACCATCTTCATCGACCTCCATCCCAAGTAAAGACTGTTGTGCATATTTTGCACACACGCCCCGCCGTAGGCAAGGACCCTCTTTTTTCGCTCCTGATGGGCTGCTTTGCTCTCGCCTCATTTTTTTTGCCCCTCATTTTGGTGTCCAAATTGGCCAACACATTCTCAAAAGTCACATTTTTGGTTGACCAAATTTTGCCCCTTGGAAAAATGCTAAATCTTAGCCATTTCGGGTTCCCCTTGTCTGTCAACCTTTCTAATGTCTATGGTGCCTTTCGGGCCTGACCCTTCGAAATTCCCCTCTCGGGTTTCCATTCCAGTTTCATTGTTTTGAATGGCCAAGCCTGACTCCGGAACCCGACTCCTGGAGTGCTGTCCTCCCTACGTTGTTCCAAACGACCTTCCTGCAGCTGAAGCCCGAACGCCTAAATGGTGACTGAAATGGCCTCCAAATAAAAAACGGACTTCGACCCAGATGCTAAAATGGGGTCTTATCCTCCTTGGAAGTTTCAAATTCCAAATTGCAGCCGAGCAATACCATCCGGAGTTCCGTGCTCCGTCGGTCGTTTTCAAACAGCATTTCCAGAACAACGTTTTCGGCTCATGTCTCTTGAATGTACAAGTGCACCTCCAAATCAAAAATGGACTTTGACCCAGATGCTAAAATGGGGTCTTATCCTCCCTAGAACTTTCAAATTCCAAAATTGCAGCCGAGAAATACCATCCGGAGTTCCGTGCTCCGTCGGTCATTTTTAAACAACATTTCGGGCTCATGTCTTCGGAATGTACAAACACACCTCTAAATCAAAAATGAACTTCGACCCAGATGCTAAAATGGGTTCTTATCCTCCCTGGAACTTTCAAATTCCAAAATTGCAGCCGGGAAATACCATCTAGAGTTTCGTGCTCCGTCGGTCGTTTTCAAATAGCATTTCCAAAACAACATTTCGGGCTCATGTCTCCGGAACGTACAAGCGCACCTCCAAATAAAAAATGGACTTCGACCCAGATGCTAAAATGGGGTCTTATCCTCCTTGGAACTTTGAAATTCCAAAATTGTAGTCGGGAAATACCATCCGGAGTTCCGTGCTCCGTCGACCGTTTTCAAACAACATTTCGGGCTCATATCTCCAGAACGTACAAGCGCACCTCCAAATCAAAAATGGACTTTGACCTAGATGCTAAAATGGGATCTTATCCTCCCTGGAACTTTTAAATTTCAAAATTACAGCCGGAAAATACCATCCAAACTTCCATGCTCTATCGGTCGTTTTCAAACAGTATTTCCAGAATAGCATTATGGGCTCATGTCCCTGAAACATACAAGCGCACCTCCAAATCAAAAACGGACTTCGACCCAGATGCTAAAATGGGGTCTTATCCTCCTTGAAACTTTCAAATTCCAAAATTGTAGCTGAGAAATACTATCTGAAGTTTCGTGCTCCGTTGGTCGTTTTCAAACAGCATTTCCAAAACAACATTCTGGGCTCATGTCTCCGAAACGTACAAGCGCACCCCCAAATAAAAAATGGACTTCGACCTAGATGCTAAAATGGGGTCTTATCCTCCTTAGAACTTTCAAATTCCAAAATTGCAGTCGGAAAATACCATCTGGAGTTCTGTGCTCCATCGGCCGTTTTCAAACAGCATTTCCAAAACAGCATTCTGAGCTCATGTCTCCGGAATGTACAAGCACACCTCCAAATCAAAAACGGACTTCGACCCAGATGCTAAAATGGGGTCTTATCCTCTTTGGAACTTTCAAATTCCAAAATTACAGCCGAGAAATACCATCCGGAGTTTCGTGATCTGTCGGTCGTTTTCAAACAACATTTCTGGAACAACATTCCGGGCTCATGTCTCTAGAACGTACAAGCGCACCTCCAAATAAAAAATGAACTTCAAACCAGATGCTAAAATGGGGTCTTATCCTCCTTGGAACTTTCAAATTCCAAAATTGCATCTGGGAAATACCATCCGGAGTTCCGTGCTCCGTCGACCGTTTTCAAACAGCATTTCTAGAACAACATTCTAGGCGCATGTCTTCGGAACGTACAAGTGCACCTCCAAATAAATAACGGACTTCGACCCAGATGCTAAAATGGGGTCTTATCCTCCCTGGAATTTTCAAATTCCAAAATTGCCATCGGGAAATACCATTCGGAGTTCCGTGCTCCATCAGCGGTTTTCAAACAACATTTTGGGTTGCAGTTGGGAAATACCATCCGGAGTTCCGTGTTCTGTCGGTCGTTTTCAAACAACATTTCTGGAACAGCATTCCGGGCTCATGTCTCTGGAATGTACAAGCGCACCTCCAAATAAAAAATGGACTTCTAACCAGATGCTAAAATGGGGTCTTATCCTCCCTGTAACTTTCAAATTCCAAAATTGCATCCAAGAAATACCATCCGGAGTTCTGTGTTTCGTCGGCCGTTTTCAAACAATATTTCCAGAACAACATTCCAGGCTCATGTCTCCGGAACGTACAAGCGCACCTCCAAATAAATAACAGACTTCAACCCAGATGCTAAAATGGGGTCTTATCCTCCTTGGACTTTTTAAATTCCAAAATTTCCATCGGGAAATACCATCCGGAGTTCCGTGTTCCGTCGACTATTTTCAAACAATATTTATAAAACAACATTCTGGGCTCATGTCTCTCAAACGTACAAGCGCACTTCCAAATAAAAAACGGACTTCGACCCAGATGCTAAAATGGGGTCTTATCCTCCTTGGAACTTTCAAATTCAAAAATTACACTCGGAAAATACCATTCGGAGTTCCGTGCTCCATCGGCCGTTTTTAAACAACATTTCCAGAACAACATTCTGGACTCGTGTCTCTGAAACGTACAAGCGCACCTCCAAATCAAAAACGGACTTCGACCCAGATGCTAAAATGGGGTCTTATCCTCCCTAGAACTTTCAAATTCCAAAATTGCACCCGAAAAATACCATATGGAGTTCCGTGCTCCATCGGTTGTTTTCAAACAACATTTCCAGAAGAGCATTCCAGGCTCATGTCTCCTGAACGTACAAGCGCACGTCCAAATCAAAAATAGACTTTGACCCATATGCTAAAATGGGGTCTTATCCTCCCTAAAGCTTTCAAATTCCAAAATTGCAGTCGAGAAATACCATCTGGAGTTTTGTGCTTCGTCGACCGTTTCAAACAACATTTCTAGAACAACATTCCGGCCTCTCGATCCCGGAGTGTTCAAACGCTCTCCAACAAACTGTTTCGAGAAGCCTACCGCGAGTCCGTCAGGGGACCCGTTGAGAAAGTTGAACAAGGAAAAAAGCGTGGCTCTTATCACCATTCATTTTATGCCCACCTCTTCTTGTGGTGCACAACAATAGGGTCGACATTAGAAGAAGGCCTATGCCAAGGAAGTCAATGACAAAATGCAAGGGGGGTTGTCCTACTTTTCACCAAATGATGATGATCTTTGGGGGTTGTCCGCCTGAATCGAGGGCAACCAATCTATGGATGCCAATTATTGACATACCCATTTGATCCAATGAGGAATGCTGGAATTCCATCGGGAGAAGGCAACTTTCAAGCATTTTCAGCTACGATAAAAGGGAAATTAGCTAGGAGACAAAACTACTACATTGACTGGCCACTATAAGACAGAATAGGGAAAAGACAAAGATGTATTTTAAATTACTAAATATTGTGGGGTAGGTGAAGCCCTAATGTAATTGAATCTGAGCCACACAATGTAACTCAATCATAGTCATTCATTTGGACTTTGGTAAACTATAAATAGGGGTCTTCCCCTCATTTGTAAGTGTTGAAGAGCTGTTGTAAAAATATCCTACAGCAATAGAAAGCAACATTGCATGATCTATGGGTGTTACTTTTGAGTTTGCTCATTATGTGTGCATGGTTCTACCTTCCAAGTTAATTTTAGTTGTAGTTTCTTGAATGGAAGTGGTAATGGTGATTGTTGTTTTAATATTTGATGAATTTTCAGCCCATACTTTTGACACTTGTTGATGACAAGTTGTTGTGTAAAGTTAGTCTAGGCTTCTTTATTTGATTGCTGCAACCTAGTTCACTTGCATGTTCATGATGTGTGTATGCAAACTTAAAATCTGCAGTCCTTAGAAGATTGCACTGGTTTTGTGTAACTGTAGGATCCTCTTGGCTAAGAAAAACCCAGTTTAGGAAGTTTGTCTACTGTAGCAGCCTCCATGATCACTGTTCATTCGTAGTTTCAGATCCAGGAACCTTCTCTCTTCCCTGCCTTTTTTTCTTTTTTTTAATAAGTAACCTTAGGAAAGGTTCATTGCACATTGTAAAGCTAAATCCAATGATAAAATGGAGTTCAAGACTGCTATTTGAACCTACAAAAAATGCACAGCAACTCTCCCATCTTAAAAACTCCATTTGTTGATCCAACTTTCTCACTTTGTAACTCATCCATAAGTTTGCCTTGTGATTCTAGCAAATCACATAAATCAGCAGAGATATTCCAAGTACTGTCAAGACCTGATATCCGAAAGACCTTGGGATAGTGTTCTACAATTTGATTGTGGAAGATTGTCTTTCAAGAGGGGTAATGCACCTACGTATTACATGTGTTGTGAAGTGCATAAAAACACCATCAACAGAACTGGTGGTAGAGGGAGGGCCAACATGTTGAGGCTACAAAGTTGAATGTTGGATGTTGAAAAAAGCACTTTCAAGAAGAAATCTGAGATAAGGAGATCTCTTTTAATGCTGAAACATAAAATCAGATAATTTTGAAGGCAAAAAGAAGCTGAGTTGAAATGGAGCAGCATGTGCAAATCAACATCGCTCAGCTACATGCAAATTTAAATAGGAGATTGAAGAGGCCATTGCAGGAGTTTGCATTGGCAGATAGGTATAGAATTCATGGAACCCACAGGCACAATGAACTAGAGTGTCTAACCTTCTTGAGCAGAATTGAAAGAGTCTCGCAAGGAGAGATTCCCTTTTGGGAAATATATCAGCCTTTAGCCCTTACAGACCTAGAGGAAGAATTGACAACCATGGTACCCAAGGCATTTGAAGAGCTGATCCAAGAATGTTTGGGTAGCAGAGACAAACCAAGATTGGAGGAAGCACTAATGTCAAGTTGGTGCAGATTTCACAATGCACCTCATTCAGAATTTACTTGTCCTTCATGTGCAAGCATCATCACCCAAGTCAAAGGAAATTTGAGCAGGTTGGAGCAGCCAACTGGCAAGGAGAATGAGTCATTGCATGAGGCAGAAAGCTATCAGCATCTGTAGGACAAAACCTTCAAGATAAACCAAGAAATCTGCCACAAACTAGTGCTGGGACAACAAACACTGAAGCTGAAAATCAAGAAGGAGAAGATGACTTTCTAGGGACAACAAAATTTTTTGGTGAAGGTTCAATAAGAATGGAGTTGGAAAGCCTCTCCTTCACCAGTATGGGGTAGTCCTCCACTCAGGAAGAGGAGCCATTGGCAGTTGAGGATGATTCAATCAATTTTGCAGCAGTGTATGTTGGGGCAGCCAATGAAGATGTTGAAAATCAGCAAGAGGAAGAGGTTGATAGTCTTTGGACAGCAAAAAGTGATGATGAGGACCCAGTAGCAAAAAGATATGACCAAATCGTCTCCAAATTAGCAAAGGATTGGTCAGAGCTGAAATGTCAGGTGGATTTGGAGGTATTGCTGCTACCAAATTGGTGCAGACTCCATGATTCATCCCACTCTGAGTTCACATGCATACTGTGCCAAGAAGCCATGAAGCAAGTCAGAGAATAAGCAAGGCAGCTGAACACACCACTCCCTGCAGTGGCTTCAAGAATGGAACATGAGGACCAAGAGCCCGAGCCAAGTGACAACTCAGTTGAAGGCAGTCCTCAAGAGGATGTTGGGACAGCAATAGGAGTACAACAATACAATCTCGAGTTTTTGAGTGATCAAGTAGATCAAACTGGAATGTTGTCCACTATTCATCAATAATTTTTTCCTCTTGAAGAAAATTTGTGCACCATGGACGATGGGCTTTATCGTGAGTCTTTGGGGGAAAATCGCATAGTAAATTTTGGCCCCCTTGATGAGGTGCCATCAATTGATGACTTCTTTCAATTGGGAGTTGTGTTGCGGAGGTATGTTCATGTCGAGGAAGAACACATCCCAAAAGATGGTAGCGATGAGGGCATACTCCTTGAGCCTCTGAATGGTGATGCACAAGAGTTTCCGGATTGGGAGAGGGGTTCCTTCTCTGTTTATAGCGATAGTGAGCAAGGCGAAATGAGTGAACGTCATGATGAGTTGCATGAACAGAAAAGAGAAGAAGACAAAGGCGGGGGTGCTGAGATAGCCTCCAACAGAGATGAAGCACCCAATCGACTACAAGATGCAACTTGGAGTCCTTCTGCCATGATCATTGTTGATCCTCCTTCATATTCAAGTGGCTGCCATAGGACAGATTCGTACATGTCATCATCCCATGATATTGAGCATCTTGAAGATAGGTTCAACACTTGGGAAAGGAGATGGGACAACGTGCTACCTTTTCAAGACAATAATCAAGCGGATCCCAAGTTTGTGGATGATCAATGTGATGAAGTACTTCTTCTCGAAGAACTGCCAAGGTGGATTGTTGATCCCACGCAAGACATGGAAGAAGTGTTTTTCGCCCCATTCTCCCTGCCTTATGCAGACTTGATTCTTGAGGTGTTGCACCCTCCACCATGCCTGCTCGAGGTTGCTGATTCAAAGATTGATGATGCAGTGCTTGCTCTTGATTGTCAAATGCTGCCACCTCCATGTGATGAAATCCAAGTTCTATCCTTCCTTGCTCCTGCTAATTTTCATAGTTGCACTTATCATTTTGATTATGGGAATGAGGAAATACTAACATGTTTATGGATTAATCATGGTTTTAATGAGCCTCCTCAATTGTTGATTCTTCATGATGTTGGGGTAGAATTTGAATGCTGCAATATTGAATTTATTTTCTCTAAACATAAGGATAAATATGCATGGTTGAGAACTATAATGATTGCTCGTTTGCTTGTGCACGCGCTGCAAAATCCAATGAGCATGAGCATTAGCTCGCCTTACCCAAACATAGTCCTTTGTAAATATCTCTGTACATAACTCGTTTTGAGTAGTGTAGGTTTCCTGTAAATAATCCGCTTTCTTGATTTCCTTAGGTTAGTTGGTTTGTTGTAGGTTGCTTGCTTTGGGGTGTTTTCTTTCATTGTCTCATTTTGGTGTTTGCTTTTCATTTGCTTTTGTTTGCTCTCGCTTTTCTTGGGGTCCCTCTGTTTTGGCTAGGTGCATCTGTGTGCACAACAACCTTTCTTATCACTTGGGGTTTCTCTATGTATTTCTTTGTCAAACTATAATCAAGTTTTTAGAGTGGATGGTGAGGATCTTATGTTAGTATCAAGTGATCTAGATGTTTGATTCAAAGTGGATGAGTCGTTGATCGATCTGATTTTGAAGTATTCTAGAATCTTATATCTTTCACAAATTTTAAGGATCTGACGGTCACTGTAGGTCCTTTGTGAAGTCTAGTTAAGTGAAAAATCTAAAATTTTGCTCCAGTGCCACTGTGATTCTCAGCCTTGAGTGCGAGCTTCATTGCTTGCAGGTTGAAATAAAAGAACTAAAAAGAGAAAAGAAACAAAGAAAGAAAGCAAAATATTGAAAATCAAAAGAAGAGAAATTCAACTTTTTAGGGGTATACGAGCCACTCTACCGGGGCTATGGACACCCGACCGGTAGTAGAGCAATGTTCGGGAGAATCATAGCGACAACCTCGTCAGGGCTATGGATGCCTGACTGGCAGCGAGGCAATGTCCCAGATGCTTTTGGAGTTAGAATAAACTACGTAGTTTAACTTGATGGAGCTTGGATTCTCGCAACAACTGAAGGATGGGAATTAATGCAATTGCACACACTTGGATTTTTAGCATACTAAAGGTCGGGTTAACTAATGGTTTTGACCCTTTCGTTGAGCGTCTGGTTTGTTTTCCCTAGCATGAAGGTCAGAACCAGAGATTCAGGGTTCGTGATTCTAGCTTGTCATCGAAATGCTCTGGAGCATTTCCCCAACAAGTCACCATTTGTTGTGCATATTTTGTATACACACCCCGTCGTAGGCAGGGACCCTCTTTTTTCGCTCCCGACGGGCTGCTTTGCTCCCGCCTCATTTTTTGTGCCCCTCATTTTGGTGTCCTAATTGGTCAACACGTTCTCAAAAGTCACATTTTAGGTTGACCAAATTTTGACCCTTGGAAAAATGCTAAATCTTAGCCATTTCAGGTTCCCCTTATCTGTCAGCCTTTCTGATGTCTATGGCGCCTTTCGTGCCTGACCCTCCAAAATTCCCCTCTTGGGTTTCCATTCCAATTTCATTGTTTTGAATGGCCAAGCCTAACCATCTTCCCAGACTCTGGAACCCGACTCCCAGAGTGTTGTCCTCCCTGTGCCGTTTCAAACGACCTTCCTGCAACTGAAGCCCGAATACCTAAATGGTGGCTGAAATAGCCTCCAAATAAAAAATAGACTTTGACCCAAATGCTAAAATGGGGTCTTATCCTCCTTGGAACTTTCAAATTCCAAAATTGCAACTGGGAAATACCATCCGGAGTTCTGTGCTCTGTCAGTCATTTTCAAACAGCATTAAGGGCTCATGTCTTCGGAACGTACAAGCGCACCACCAAAATAAAAAATGAACTTCGACCTAGATGCTAAAATGGGGTCTTATCCTCCTTGGAACTTTCAAATTCCAAAATTGCAGCTGAGAAATACCATCCGGAGTTCCGTGCTCTGTCGGTCATTTTCAAACAACATTCCGGGCTCATGTCTCTGGAACATACAAGCGCACCTCCAAATCAAAAACGAACTTCAACCCAGATCCTAAAATGGGGTCTTATCCTCTCTAAAACTTTCAAATTTCAAAATTACAACCGAAAAATACCATCTGGAGTTCCGTGCTTCGTTGGTTGTTTTCAAATAGCATTTCGGGCTCATGTCTCCGGAACATACAAGCGCACCTCCAAATCAAAAATGGACTTCGACCCAGATGCTAAAATGGGGTCTTATTCTACCTGGAACTTTCAAATTCCAAAATTGCAGTTGGGAAATACCATCCGGAGTTCTATGCTCCGTCGGTCGTTTTCAAACAACATTTCGGGCTCATGTCTTCGGAACGTACAAGCGCACCTCCAAATCAAAAACAGACTTCGACCCAGATGCTAAAATGGGGTCTTATCCTCCCTAAAACTTTCAAATTCCAAAATTGCAATTGAGAAATACCATATGGAGTTCCATGCTCTGTCAGCTGTTTTCAAACAACATTTCCAAAATAGCATTTCGGGCTCATGTCTCTGGAATGTACAAGCGCACATCCAAATCAAAAACGGACTTTGACCCAGATGCTAAAATGGGGTCTTATCCTCCCTAGAACTTTCAAATTCTAAAATTGCAGCCGAGAAATACCATCTGGAGTTCCTGTGCTCCGTCGACCGTTTCAAACAACATTCCGGCCTCTCGGTATCGGAGCATTCAAACGCTCTCCAACAAACTATTTCGAGAAGCGTACTGCGATTCCTTCGGGGGACCCATTGAGAAAGTTGAACAAGGAAAAACACATGGCTCCTATCACCATTCATTTTATGCCCACCTTTTCTCGTGGTGCACATCAATAGGGCCAACATCAAAAGAAGCCCTATGCCAAGGAAGTCAATGACAAAATACAAGGGGGGTTGTCCTAATTTTCACCAGATGATGATGATCTTTGGGGGTTGTCCACCTGAATTGGGGGCAACCAATCTATGGATGCCAAGCATTCACATACCCATTTGATCCAATGAGGAATGTTGGAATTCCATTGGGAGAAGGCAGCTTTCAGGCATTTTCAGCTACGATAAAAGGGAAATTAGCTAGGAGACAAAACTGCTACAGTGACTGGCCATTACAAGACAGAATAGGGAAAAGACAAAGATGTATTTTGAATTACTGAATATTGTGGGGTAGGTGAAACCCTAATGTAACTGAATTTGAGCCACACAATGTAACTCAATCATAGCCATTCATTTGGGCTTTGGTAAACTATAAATAGGGGTCTTCCCCTCATTTGTAAGTGTTGGAGAGTTGTTATAAAAACATCTTGCAGCAATAGAAGGCAACATTGCATGATCTATGGGTGTTACTTTTGAGTTTTCTCATTATGTGTGCATGGTTCTACCTTCCAAGTTAATTTTAGTTGTAGTTTCTTGAATGGAAGTGGTAATGGTGATTGTTGTTTTAGCATTTGATGAATTTCCAACCCATACTTTTGGCACTTGTTGATGACAAGTTGTTGTGTAAAGTTAGCCTCGGCTTCTTTATTTGATTGCTGCAACCTAGTTCACTTGCATGTTCATGATGTGTGTATACAAACTGAAAATCTGCAGTCCTTAGAAGATTGCACTGGTTTTGTGTAAATGTAGGATCCTCTTGGCCAAGCAAAACCCAGTTTAGGTAGTTTGTCTATTGTAGCAGCCTCCATGATCACTGTTCATTCGTAGTTTTAGATCCAAGAACCTTCTCTCTTCCTTGCCCTTTTTCCTTTTTTTTTAATAAGTAACCTTAGGAAAGGTTAATTGCACATTGTAAAGCTAAATCCAATGATAAAATGGAGTTCAAGACTGTTGTTTGAACCTACAGCAAATGCACAGCAACTCTTCCATCTTAAAAACTCCATTTGTTGATCCAACTTTCTCACTTTGTAACTCGTCCGTAAGTCCGCCTTGTGATTCCAACAAATCACATAAATCAACTGAGATATTCCAAGCACTGTCAAGACCTGACATCCGAGAGACCTTGGGATAGTGTTCTACAATTTGATTGTGAAAGATTGTCTTTCAAGAGGGGTAATGCACCTACGTATTACTTGTGTTGTGAAGTGCATAAACACACCATCAACAAAGACCTTCAGATCCAGGACCTTGGTTGTGGAGAGTTCAAATTGAATACGGTGTACTATATCACTACAATACCGAAGCCACATATAGTTTATGGTAGACCATGTTTTGCAGTGGAGCCCAAAATAACTTTCAAGGTTCCACCAAAAAGTATTTTTACACGGTGGGGTGATATGGGTAATGAAGTCATTATTGACATAAAGAACTAGATCTACAAAGACCCAACAGAGTTTTCTCCACTATCGCTGCATCTCTATGGAAAAGGCTATGATATATGCAAAGCCTTAGGTTTTGATGGCACAAGAGGCCTTGGAAAGAATAGCAACGAAAGACGGGAACCTATTATCATGACGACAAGACCAAGATACATAGGGCTAGGGTTTGACAAAGTCAAAACTGACGATCAACGTACCCTTGAATTGTCAAGTAAGGTTGTAATGGTTACATAAAGTGTTGAGACATGCGAAGAATCCCTTACCGAAATTGACTCAAATGAATGGGAATTGGGATCTAACAAAACCATCAGTGACTATGACATTGATTAACTATTCTTGGAACCTGGCCAATTTTCTTTTGAAAAATGATTCCGTCAGGAATATAACATTGACCCTATTTACCAACATTCCAAAAATAAGGAATGGGTAAGCATTCCTTGGAATCCAGAAGAACACAAAGTGTCTTCGACAATACCTGAATCATCCCACCCTATTCTTGAGCCCACCCATGAGCCTAACCTATCTGATCCCACTATCCATACTTCTAAAATGCCAACCACTAGTCACGATGTTGATAATTTTATCCCATATTATGATTTTGAATTCGATTCATCTGACTCGGATTATGGACCTTCCATTGCATCAGATACGGAAGTGGAAATTGATAACTTTTCCTTTACACTTGAGGCATCAATTTGCACACTTTCTGCATCTTCCCCATCCTTTACTAACACTGACGATGGAATCCCCCTTGTTTACCCATAACTGATCGACTGGGACCAACAAGATCCACCGGTGATGGACATATTTTAGAATGATGAAGCAATTGCAGAATTCATGGGGCTAAGAGAAGGTATTACATGGGGGGATCACAAAACAGGGTTCTCTATTGATCTAGATTGTGCAGCTTACTTCAGGGAGACTATGCAATCCTCTAGTCGCAAAAATACAAAGAATAAAAAAGAAAAAGAAATATATTTAGGTGAAAACCGCAAGGCACGTTCTGACAGTAAAATAGTAAAAACAAAGGACGCATCCGAAGGTGAAAACCTCTCTGAGGTGCCTAAGGATAGAGGATTGGAATTTCTCCCCGTAACACAGGAAAAATCAGCTATGCTCATTGAGGACACAATGGAAGTTAACATAGCCACACCAGAGAATCCCAAAATGATTCTCTTGGCCGCATCACTGTCAGACAAAGAAAAACCTGAATTTAAACAATTCTTCAAAGATAGGAAAGTTAACTTCGCATGGTCATATGCTGACATGCCAGGCCTTGATCCCGAATTAGTTCTCCATCATCTTCCTCTAATCCTAGGAATCAATCTGGTCAAACAAAAGTTGCACAAAATGCATCCACATATTGTACTACTTGTCAAGGCTGTACTAAAGAAATTATTGGATGTTGAGTTCATAAGGTCAATAGACTATGTTGATTGGATATCCAATATTGTTCTTGTTACAAAGCCAAATGGACAAATCTATATATGCACGGATTTCAGAGATTTGAATAAAGCTTTCCCAAAGGATGACTTCCCCTTACCAAATATAGACATGATTGTTGATCTCATGACAGGATATAAGATGCTATCTCTCATGGATGGTTTTTCAAGCTATAATCAAATCTGAATTGCAACAGAGGATCATCATAAAATGACATTCACTTGCCCTTGGGGAACATACTATTGGAATGTCATGCCTTTTGGCCTAAAGAATGTAGGCACCACATACCAGAGGGCTATGACAACAATCTTCCATGATATGATGCATATCCTAATGGAAGATTATGTAGATGACCTATTGGAGAAATCTTTGACAAGGAAAGAACATCTCAAAGTCTTGGACAAAATTTTTAGACGGCTTGAGGATTACAAGGTTCGATTGAACCCAAAGAAATGTGTCTTTGGGTTCACTTCAGGCAAGCTGTTGGGATACATATTTTCGCGATGAGGCATTGAGGTTGACCCAACAAAATTAAAAGCAATTCTAGACATGCCTCCTCCAAAAGGAATCAGTGAATTGCAAACACTTCAGGGCAGATTGTAGTCTATTCACCGATTCATAGCACAGTTGGCTGACAAGTGTCAACCTTTTCAATATCCGTTACGCAAAAGCATTCCTTTTGTATGGACGGATAAATGCCACATAGCCTTTGAACAAATAAAGGAATATCTATTAACACCACTAGTGTTGATGTCGCCTATTAAGGGAAAACCATTAATCTTGTATGTCTCTGCAACGACAAATGCATTGGGGGCATTATTGGTACAAAATGACCATGAAGAAAAAGAAAGAGCCATATGCTACATCAGCCGCACACTAATTGGATATGAGCTCAACTACACAACCATTGAAAGGGCATGCCTTGCAGTTATCTTCGTGGCACAAAAATTAAGACATTATATGTTGAGCCATCAAACACATTTGGTAGCAAAGATTGACCCACTAAAATATATCCTGAGTCGAGCAGCATTGACAGGCCGTTTGGCAAAATGGGTCATGATATTAAGCGAGTATGACATACAATATGTGGAGCGCAAAGCAATAAAAGGTCAAGTAATAGTAGATCAACTGGCAGATGCACCAATCCAAGCCACTCATCCGCTGATAACTGCTTTTCTGGATGAGTCTATTTTTCACGCAGAACCAGCTCTACCATGGTAACTATACTTTGATGGGTCCCACACTGGTCACAGCTCAGGAGCTGGCATATTATTTATCACACCACAAGGGGATTCAATTCCTAAATCATTTTGGATTGCCTTCCCTTGTACAAATAATATTGCAGAATACGAGGCATTGGTCACAGGTCTCAACATAGCAATTAAATGGAAAATTTAGACATTGCTCGTATTCGAGGATTCTCAGTTAGTCATCAATCAAGTGAATGATGACTATGACACAAAAGATGAGAATTTTCTTTCCTACAAATGAATGGTGGATAGTTTCTTGATGTATTTCAAAATGATTGCATTTGAACAAATCCCAAGGACATAGAATAAAGCAATTGATGCAATGGCTACCACTGGATCTCTCCTAGACATCCCTAAGAATGTGTCACAATTTGAATTCTTAGTGGAACAACTGTTGATGCTTGCATACGATATTCCAGAGTCAGAAATAGTGTGCGAGATTGTTGGTCCCAGTTCACCTTAGTATCAGGACATATATGACTATCTTAAATCCCAAACCCTCCCACCCAACCTGCCCAACAACAAACGAAAATCCTTTATCCGAAAAGCAGCTAGACATACCATCGTCAATGACACCTTATATCGTTGCGGCTTTGACAACACCCTTCTTCACTGTCTCGAAACTGATGAATCCCAAACAACGTTACGAGAAGTACATGAGGGTATATGTGGATCTCATTCGAGTGGTCCAACCTTAGCTAGAAAAGTCACCAGATTGGGATACTATTGGCCGACATTGGAAAAAGATGCTCTTTAGTTTGTCAGAACATGTTGGAAATGCCAGGTGCATAGTGACCTGATTCATGCACCTGCACAAGAATTGAGACCGATCACGTCTCCATGGCCTTTCACACAATGGGGACTCAACCTTGTGGGTAAGATCCATCCATCCTCTTCTAATGGCCATAAATTCATAATCATCGCCACTGAGTATTTTACTAAGTGGATTGAAGCCATCCCTCTCACTTACATCACTGATAAACAAATATCCAAGTTTATCCTAAATTACATCATTTGTCGGTATGGTTTCCCACAATCCATCATCACAGATAATGGTAGTCCGTTCAAAAATCAGGACGTTCGTGAACTCTGTGAGCGATTCCACATACAACACCATTTTTCCACCCCATATTACCCGCAAGGTAATGGTCAAGCTAAGGCGTCAAATAAAACAATTCTTCGCATTTTGAAGAAGACTGTCAATGACGTTGGCCGAGATTGGCACCTACAACTTAATCCTGCTTTATGGGCCTATCGTACTAGCATTCGTACCTCCACTAGAGCCACTCCATTTTCCCTGGTCTACGGATCTGAGGCCATATTACCCATCGAGGTCGAAATTCCTTCTCTCCAAGTCTCTTTGAAAGGAATGATTGATGATGAAGAGTACAAACATACCCGCCTACATGAGCTAGAAATGCTACAAGAAAGATGACAAAATGCCTTAAATCATTTACAGGCATATCAAAATCGTCTTTGTCAGAGCTATAACAAGAAAGTCATGGTGAGAAAGTTTGAAATCGGTGACTTGGTTCTCATGCAGAACCCCAAAAATCAGGCGAACCGTGAAAATCCTAGCAATTTTGAGGCTAATTGGCTTGGTCCTTATATCATTACTGCCGCATTTGGTTTCGGAGCTTATCAGTTGGCCACACTTGATGGAGAACAGCTGACATAACCTATTAACAACTTACATCTGAGAAAGTTCTACACATAGCATCAGAGAGCTGGACTAAAAACCTACAAAATACAAAAAAAATGAAAAAAAAAAATTAAAATCGTCCATTGATGAAAACCTGGCAAACAGGCGTCTTGGTGACACCAAAAAAAAAAAATCAAAAAAAAAAAATGGCAAAATAGTAAAAAGAAATGAATTCATCCACTAGTGAAAACTTGGAAAACAGGTGCTTTGGATAAGTACCATGGTGAAAACCTGGCAAACAGGTGCCATGCGTAGTCGATCATTGCTTCACCATCTACTATTACTCAAATCGACCTTTATCCATTTGTCATTATCACAAAAGCCTGACACATTCACGACATTCGTCCTAAGTCCTGTCAATTCTGACCATGGTTAGCATTTGGTTGACATCATTCCTTGCATATCCTTGCCTTTGCCTTGCGTCTACCTATCTCCATTTCATTGGACTCGGATAATCATCGCTTTGTCTGGGGGAAATACCTTTATCATGCAACTGCAATGGGTACCGCACATGATCCTGCATTCTTAAAAAGTCCTGAAAAAATCCTAAAAATGTGAAAAAGTCCTGAAAAAAGACCTAAAAATCAGAAAGCATCCTGAGAAAATACAAAAAACATCCAAATCAATGTCAAAATCCAAAATCAAATTCAATCGATCACGTTAACCAATCTTCGTCCTGGTCTGAACTACGTTGTCTCTGCGCATTTGCTATGTAGGCAAGATTCATCATTGAATCCCCAAGACATTAGGTCAGTCCTTCTAGGTTTGTCGCAAAATAACATCATGATTCAAGCTTCTATCCTTCGGACAATTTTATTGGTCGTGTCAAACTACGAGGTCTCTGAGTGCACAACATAGGCAAGGCCATCAATCGATGGACCCCCGAGGCCGCACTAGGTCAGTCCATTAGGGTTCATGACACTTCACATTCACACACGTCAAACTATCTTCAAATCAATTGAATCTTATGTCAATCTTGAATTATCAGTCTATTGGAAATTTGTTCGACAAACACTTTCAGTCAATTCAGCATGTCAGCAATGACATGTAGTCAAAATCCTATCAAGACAATTTATCATGGCAAAACTTTGGGTTCTTCTTTAGATGTGTCCTTCTGAAAAAAAAAATCTCGTCACTTCTTTATGCTTTTGGATGTGTCCTTCCTAAGCATCATCATCATCTGCTGACATTTTGATGGATTCTCCTAACTCGGAGAATCGATCTCCTAGATATCAACGTCATTCAGGTTGTGTCCTTCCTGAATTTGATATCGCTCGACATTTGACAACACTTGGAAAACACTTGGAAAAAAAATTTCTGTGTTTCGATGATTATCATGATATTAGTTCCTTATGTCTTAGGAACCACGATATATCATGATGATTATCCCTGTCTGCTTATCACTCTACTATTAGTTTCTCCACGATGTCCTGACTTCAGGATCTAGAGAAGCAATGACATAGTATGATGATTTTACTGTCTGTTTTTACTATCATGTGGCTAGTTTCTCAAGGATGTCCTATCATCGAGATTTAGAGAAGCAGCAACGTCTCATGATTGATTTGGTTTTTCTGGCGGTTGGTCATGACAAAGTGACTAGGGGCAATTGTGTTCCTGGCATGAGTCATGATCATACTTTGTCTATGACTGTTGATCTACGTGATGGTTCGACCTTGCACACTATTGATCTATGTCATATCATAGTGTTTGTTGGCCATCATGAAATTTTCGCCCAATGATGATTAAAGAGCAATAACTAGAATAGCACTATAGCAAAGCTTTGAAGGATTTTTAATTTCTGCACTAACATGCATATCTTTCTTCGCGCTAACATCTTCGCCTTCTCTTCTCTCGTTCTCTGATGATATCCTGTGACATACAAAAACAAAGTTGCATACATAATGGCATGAGCATTTCATATTCACATCTGCATAAATCAAATACCATAATTCACATTGCATAGACGTTATCATTTGCATCCATCATTTGCATCAACATATAAACATCATAAATAAAAATTTGCATCAGCATATAGGAATCACATCATCACTACATTACACAATGCATACATACATAACACAATCCATTATTGCATTCATAGACATAAGCATAATATCCATACATCTCATAGCATCATAAAAGCATAGAGTACCATAACACATAACATCATATAGGCCACATCAAAACTGCATCGCATATATATAATCTCAAAAACATGTCATGTCACAGGATAGAGTCATATGATATCCCAAAAATGGAGCTCGCAGGCTCGAATATCAAAGTATACAAGTGTCTAAAAACAAGTCCTAGGATGGCCCTCCTCCGTCCCGTGGAGGTGAATTGCGAGGTGGTTGTGCCTGACCAACCACGCGAAATGTAACCTAAATAGGTGTCCTCTCCTGTGTCTCACTCTGAGAACCTGTAGGATCAGTAACAGGAGGTTGACTCTACCATGTCTACTACCCTGAGGACACTGATCTATGCCCATGCTCTGATCTGTGATTGTGCCCTGATGAATGCCTATGAGAGTTGTGTGACCTGTGGCCTAATGACTGCCCTGACGTAGTAGACCCCCCAACAGTGGTGTGACTACTGCTATGAGATTTGTTGTTGCTATGTGTCTGGTTGCCACTGCCTGTCCTACTGTAGGATCAAGACAAACCTGGGTCTCGTCGATCTGGTGGAACGATCTGCTCATATAGAGCCTTGTATCGCCCCTTGCTCTTTGCCATCCTGGCCAACTCTCTGGCCATATCTCCTGTCGGCCCTGAGCATAACTCATAAAACTCTGTCACCCACCGCTCTGACTCCTACCGTCGGAGAACAACCTGATCTCTCTCCACCCGAGTGACCTCTAACTCTGCTGCTAAGGCCTTGTTCTGAGACAAGGCCGCATCTAGTCTACTCTGTAAATCTACAATTCATTGATCAATAGTAGCATCAGCAGGAAAAATGGGTGATCTGTCACCCTCATCATCCCCAAAAATCATGCGCTCCGGCAATCGTTGATCTGCCTCATCCTCCTCCTCCTCCTCATCTCTCTCCTCCTCAGCCCAGACCTCCTCCACATCTATGTCAAGAGGGTGTCCCCCAACAAGTAGATCCTCCTCTGCTCTCTCCTCCACCCTCACCTCGACCTCCTCCTTTCCCCCTCTGACCTCCTCAACCCTCACCTTCGACTCTCTCTCCTCCCCCTCCTCCCAAATGGGTGACAATGGTACACCACCCACTCTCTGTCTGACACTCCTGGGTTGCCTTCGCCCTCTGCCATCTCTCCTCCTCCTCGCACCCCTCCCATCTCCTCCACCCCATCATCTCCCCCACCTCCTCCATCTCCCCCATCTTTGTGTCCTCCTCCCCTGCCTCCATCTCTACCCCCGACACCTCTACCATCTCTGCCACCCTAACCTCTCCTCGGTATGCGTAGAATGACTGACCTCCGATCTATCAGCAGTGGACCATCTGGATCTGTCAAAGGGATGGGCCTGTGAACCTGCCACCAGGCGTCAAACTCAGCAAACGTCCCTAGATCTGTTGGACCCCCTCTCCATACCCACTGAACTGCCACCAAGCTATCAACCTATTGCTCGGCCATTGTAACTGATATTGGCGGCCCCCACATGGTCTCCCTGGAAGATCGAGCATACTCTGTCATGCCTATCGACACAACTTTCTACTCTCCAAACTATCATAGTACCCGCTGGGGCAGGTACATCTCAATAATCCATTGGGTCTGTACCATGCGGCCAATCAAATATCAAAATTGTCTGCAAAAGGATAAGTGGCCATCCTCATCTAACCACTGAGCACAATCTTTGTAGGGCCTCCAAACAAAATTGATCATTGTATCAATCTAATGACGCTAGTACTCGGTATCTCCCACGCGATTCTAGCTAACTGATCCTGCATACAAGTAAACATGCGGCATCCCATCACCTAGTTGTTGAATTTGCACCAGTGGTCGAAACATGGGAATGCGCTCCCATACCCAGATCATCAAGAGGGTAGTGTCGCAACTGATATTGTGCCCCTGGTGATAGACAACCTCATGTAATTGATGATAAAGCATGGCCAACAAGCAGGGCCCCCAAGCGAAAACAGTCATTTGTCCTCACATGCGAACAAGTACATCCCCCCATCCAATGGAAAATCCATGACCACGATGATCTGGGATCAACAATTCGGCAATCAAAGTCATGAGCATGGCATCAAACCTGGGGAACCGATCGGCTACAACATCCCAGCCAATCTTGTAACCGTCCATGCCCAACTGGGCACCATCAACACCCTCATACATCTCGGACAGGGCCTGTCGCCCTTGGTGCGGATCATAGGTGACTCTCTCTCTGCTAATTGGAATGCGAAGAATGCAATAGATATCCTCCAAGGTCACTGTCGCCTCTCCAGTAGGCAGGTGAAATGAACAGGTCTTTGAATGACACCTCTCACAAAGAGTTGTCAACAAACCCCTATTTGCTCGAATAATGGGCATATAGGTGACGTGATATAACCCTAGTGCCATCAGCCGCTGCCTTTGTTTATCGCTCAGGTGATCTTTGAAGGCATATGTCGCTGGTCAAAACTCTCGGGTATAAATCGGCACAAGCCGAATTTGCACAAGAAAGGCCAAGGATTAACACATATTGAGCAACATTATGGAAAGTTTACTACTAGTAGAAATTCAAGGGTACATCCAAGCTAATCTTGGCACAAGGTCAACAAAATTCAACTATAGTCAACTGCAATTGCGTCGCGTTGACCACAAATGCATCACAATTATTCAATTGCGGCTCTGCGCATGACAATTGCATTGCAATATATCAAATGCATCATTCTGGTCTACACATGCACAACCTGACAACGAATGCGTCGTTCTAGCTAGCAAATGCATTGTTTGGCTTAACAATTGTGCTACGATTTTGCAAATGCGTCGTTCTGGCTAGCAAATGCGCAAACTAACAACGAATACATTGTTTGGCTTAACAATTGCGCTGCAATTTTGCAAATGCATCGTTTGACTTGTCAATTGCATCGCAAAATGGCAAATGCGTCACAAAACCCTCACTTACATCACAGCATGACGATTGTGTCGTTTCCTCTTGCAGATGCGCAATCACACAAACAAGCCTAACCTACCCGTCGCACTTGCGTCGCGACACAAGCAAATGCGTCGAACACGAAGGCATTTGCGGTTTACGCGACATCATTTGCGTCGCAACACATTTGATTCCCACTCTTAAAACCCTAATAAATGCATTAAATTCAAAATTTGAAAAGTTAGATAGGGTACTTACTGGTGCCTCTGCGCCCTCGGGTCATCGGAATGTCCACATGCAGTATCCATGGTGTGTAGTCGCTGGAATCACCATTGTCTCTCAGAGCTCTGATTTCTAAATTTTCTATATGACAAATGAGCAAATGACATTTGGTTTGACCTTTTCAACCTATTTATAGGCTGAAAATTAGGGTTTTGACCTAGTAGGTTCTACTGGATGCTCATTTGACCACCTTTGACCATCATTTTGGCTAGCTTAGCGTCCTCCATTTTTGAATTGGATCGCACCATTACTTTTTTGGTCATTAATTGAGTTAGTCAGGATATTTTCCAAATTTTTTTGACCCCGGGTCGATATTCGAAAATTTTCCCGAGGGGGCATAGGCACTCTGTACCTTCACTGGGGCATACTCTGGACTTGTTTTCTTTGCCACAATGCAACAAGCTGCATTATGACAAAGAGGGGCAAATATAGACACCTAAAAATGACTTAGGCCTACGACCACTATTTTACCACCTTTCATCATAACATGATTATAACATTTTAATTATGTTTCTAACCCACATTCAACTATTAATTAAATAGTTTATAATTATTTAATTAATTCAGAATATCTCATTCTTCATGATTATTAAATAAATAAATCTTATTTATTTATCTAATATGTCACTAATTATCAAAGTCTTCTCGCAATTAAATAAAGTCTTATTTATTTAATTAATCCTTATCACTAATGTCTTCCTGATTATTAATAAATATATTTAAAATATATTGATTTAATATGTCACTAATTCCTAATTCCTCTTAATTAAATAGATTTGCTAATTTATTTAATTAATTAACTACTTCTTCTAAATTAAATAATTATTTGTAATTATTTAATTATTGTATGTGACACTTCTATATTTTTAAATATAAACAAAATCATTTAAAAATATCTCACATACTTAACTGATTCTTCATTTAGTAATTAATTTCAAAAATCAATTACTTATTATCTCACAAAATCCATATTTTGAATTAATTTAATTCAAAATGGAATTATTCTTCTACAAATCAAGTAATTACTAAAATTACCGATTTTCTAAAATCTCAAATCCTTATCTTCTGATTTTTACTAATTTCATCTCAATGTTATGTTTATTCTCCACCATTGATTTAATTTCTTAAATTAAATCTTGTCCACACATTTGGGGATTGTTGCCCTAACCCTAATTGAGAGTTGCTTTATTGAATCTTGACTTTTGATTCTAGGGTATTCCTCAATCTCTCATCTCGTTCGTCCATGCAAGATTGCATTTCCTATAAAATGACAATCTTGATCTAATTTTCGGGATGAATGATTATTATCTTTTAGCATTTTTGTAATCCCATTATCATCAATTGTCACATCATCTTAGGCTTATTTAATAATTTGCATATTAGGATTGAATTTCTAGTTTGCATATTAGAGAGCATTTTAATAAATCCTTCAAATCTTGTTTAGGTCTAGACATTTATAGTTTGCTCACACAAACAAATCTGAGGGCATCCTTTTATCACAACAAGTTAGGAGGTACAATGGAAATGATCCATGGAGGAGAGAAATGGGTGAGAATGTTCTAGTCTCATTCATTTTCTCATGATTTCCCCTTTGCATCCCATTGATTGATAGTATTTTTATTGCATGTATGTTCTAACCTAGTTCTATCTTGCAAAATATTTTATCTATCATTACAGAAACTACAATACATATGTTCATCTAGTGAATTATAAGGTTATATGCTATAAATGCAATAACTATGGACATATTGCACAATATTGTAGAAGTGGCTTTGTGAGACCACCTAGACAGCAGAAGGTGAAGGATACCATACCAAAAAAAAGGAAAGTCTATAAAAGTTTGGAGAAGGAAACAAGAACAAGATAATGAGAAGGATAAACCTATGCAAATGAAAACTACACTTCATGCACACGTGGTATCACTAAGTTTATAAGAAG
>CM021109.1:27389328-27444186 GCA_007115665.2 Sequoiadendron giganteum | reverse complement strand
TGAGTGGTAACATAACTTTTTTCATTCTTCATTCCTTCTTTCATGCATTATTTCGATTCAACGTTTGATTACCAAAATGGGGTTTGACCAAGGCAAACCCCTATTCACCCAAAACAAACATTTTTCTCTCTTGTGTGTGTGATTGCAGATTTAGGTTGAAGAAGACTTGAAGACCTTTTGAAGAGCAAGATTTACAAATTTGTCAAAGTTGTCGTCAAATCATAAAATCTCACCTACAAATCGGATTTCTGACTTTCTGGCATTGAAACCTGGATAGTTCAGAAGCTTTAGATTTGCACCAGAGGCTCTCGAAAGATTTTTGCAACCCCTGTACTTTGACCCGTTCACCCATGGTCGAATGAGTCTCAAATCAGCTTCTGAAAAGCACTTTTGGTGACTGGAACACAAGTTTATGCACTTCTCAAATCTACATTTTGTTTTCTCGTTCTGCAAATATTGAGTTTAATATTGTTGTTTCAAGTTTTAGATTCCATTTTGGTGTTGATTTTCTATTTTTAGTTTTTCTCCCCAAAGTGTTGTTTGACCTTGACCCACATCCTTCAATCATAAGGAAATCTGAAGATTCTCACTTTGATTTGATTCTCCTAAGGGTTGATAATCAATTCATTGTGTGGATCTCATTTCCTAATTAACTAAAGAAAATTAGGTTTATCTATTATCATTTTGGTGAACCCCCTTTCATAAAACCTATTTTTCTTTATTTCATTATGGTGAACTTGATGTTTGAGCATCATATCTTGTTGATTTGGAGTCCATTTTCAGCCCTAGACCTAGGTTTTGCATTCATTTGTATTGATTTGCATCTCATTTAGGGTTGTTTACTTGTAATAGTTTGCATCTTGTTTAGGGTTTTAGGTTTGCATTTTTGCATTCTTTAAAATCTAGAAAATTCAAAAATATAAATAATTTTGCATAGTGTCTATATAGCATTGCATAATCAGTCATTTACATTAAAAATTGAATCAAAATTGCATCTCAAATTAGGTCTTATTGCTTGTCATTTAGCACTATTTTGCACTTGCATTTAGACCTCATTTTACAGAAATTTGAAACTGTAACTCACTATTTGAAACCAGAATTTGAAAACCATAAAATCATCTCAGAAACTTGCAGATTATTTTTTACAAATCCTGAGTGAGACCCATTTTCCCATGGGCGAATGAGTCCCTGATTAGGGCTTGTTCTAAATTTTTGAGCATTAAAATCACTGTTTCTACATTCTTTGTTTTTGTATTTAGTTTGTCATTTCATTTTTTTGAATTTTTGTTATCTAAAATTGTTCATATTAAGCTTAATTTATCAAAATTAGTGCATTGTTTGAATTCAAATTTGCATCTAAATGACACCATTTTTCAGGTTTTTGCATAACATAATCCAAAAATTATCTTGCTTCAAATCTGAAAATTTGTAATCTCTTTGCATTTCAACTCATTCTTTTATAATGAACACGTGCATTGATAATATATGGAAGTCCTTAACATCTTTAGTTGATGTCTCAAGTTGTGTTTTTGGTAATGATCTTAATGCAATAGAACCTAACCATCCTCAACCTACCCCTAATGAATTTCCTCATTAATTTAACATCTTAGGTGAAGATGATGAAAACATGCATAATTTCATTCATAATTGCCTTGAAAACCTTGAGAACAATACATCATTTTACCCTTCCATGCAACAACCAAAGCCTCCTACCATTTCACAAATAGAGATGTTTTCTCTTTTACATCCTAAGATTGAATCACAAAACAAGTCTAAACCTCCAACAATGAGTGAACCTAGTTCCTCCAACCAAGTGCATACTAATCCGTCCTACGTTAATAAAGTCACCAACACACCCATCAACCTAGAGGAGGCTTATGGCCAAGGGTTTAAGATCTTAGCTAAACAAGGATGTGACACAACAAATGAGCTAGAGAATCAGAAGTTGTTAGAACAAATCCCAATTGAAGATACTAAAGTTTTAGGATATCAAGGTCCTCCTCCTTCCATATCTTTTAAATAAATAAGTGTCCTCTGTCATGATGAACAAATCCATCACAAAATGATATGATCATTTTAGGTCCTTCTTCTTCAAAGCCACCTCAACAAGATCATCAAACAAGCAAGAAATCTAAACCTTATAAACTCAAAAGGTTGTCATTCCTACATACTAAAATAGAAATTGAACAACAAATGGAGGAACTTCTTCATCTAGGATGGATTACACTACCACCTCCCACTAGAAACAATAAGCCTAAGAATATGAATTATTGTGCATATCATAGAACTCCTGGGCATCTTACTAATGAGTTACGTGCATTAAAGCTCATATTTAGTGATTTTGCTCCTCCTAACACTTATTATGACAGCATAATCAGATATCAATTGCATGAAATTTTCTCCTTGCCATGTGATATTTTTAGGATCATAGCATACTCACTATTACATGTTTTACATTCATTGCAAATTATTTTCTATATTGCAAGGAGCTCATTCTCATCACCCATCTCAGCTCATCCTTTTCTTGCACATATTGGGGGAAAGGAGGTAGATAGCCTTGTACTAGTTTGGCACTTGATGTTGTCCCTTTCGCTAATTATCCACCTTCCACATACAATGAACAAGATTGGGATCCAAACGACCTGTTATAGGTTGACTTGCATGTGCCTTACTAGTTTTTTCTATGTTTTATTTTCCTATTCTTTTTGTGATTACATGTGCGTAATGTGATCCCCCATACTATTCTATTTGATGTGTCTTCATGTTCATTCCTATATTTGTACCTTCATTACTCTATATGTCGTAAATATTTTATCTTTTTCTTTTATCTTGTGTTTTCCATTTGGAGATGATGCAAGGCATTGAGACATTTAGGTCTCTTCCATGTTGACCCAAAAGGCTTTTCTTTGTTTTCGCTCTTTATGTGTCATTCTTCCCGTTCCATGAGTTATTTGGAGAATGATGATGTTTCTGAGCTCTATAATATCATTGTAGCAAAGACATACGTTGACACCGAATCTGTGGATCTCTCATGTGATTTTGGGATTTTATTTTGGGGGCAACCTCTTCCTTTTTCATGGTGTAGCTTCATTTGGAAACATATGACTTGGCATAGGGCTTTCCAAATAAGCTCTCATGTCCTCTTTATTGTTAGCATTTATCATTTTCCACTTTAAAGTAATTGCTCACAACATGGTGTTGGCAATTTCTTTAAGTGGGGGCATACATTGGCATTAACATTTTGGAGATCTTGGACTATTTCTTATGTTTCATTATGTGATCTTCTTACTTCTTGCGATGTGTCTTCTTCTTGGTGGTGTCATTGGGCTTGATGTACTCCAAGAATGTGACCTTTCTTGGCATACAACTTTCCTCTTAGTGGTGATGCTGCGTGTTGCTTTCCCTAAGTTGTGAATCTTTTATCTCCTCTCTTGGAGACATTAGGCACGATGTTCCCTATAAGGAGACCTTACATGAAGTAATCAAAACCCATTTGAACATATATTATCCTATTTGTTTTTTGTTTGTAAGTGTTTAGCATTTAATGCAACTTGCTAACCTTGTGAAGCTTGAAGTTACAACCTTTTTTCATGGCCACCAAGCTAAATGCACTTTGCTTGCTTGTGGTGCCTTGTTTGTTCATAAGTGTTTAGAATAATGTAGCTTGCTAAGCCTTATGGATCTCAAAGTTCGTATTGTGTGGTGCCTTATAAAATTTATCAGAGGTATAACTTTGGTATGGTATGGGAGCCGAATAAGATTCTCTCATTTGCCACCCTTGGGGGCTCACCTAGTGGACAATGGATTTCACTAGCCCATGTGAATGTGCATTGTTGTTTGCATAGTGGACAACAATTTCCACTTGTAAGCATTTTTGGACAAATAGTTGAGGCGTGTTACACACCATGTTGGGTAGTCAAGGCTTGATCCTTTCCCTTTCCCTTTCCCTTTTTATTTTTCTTTTCCTCTTTCTTCGAGTCTTTGGCATTGCATGACTAAGTATCTTGTCATTGTTGCATACATATATATGTTTAACATAGGCATGTATCTCCATGTGCCTTTGTTGGTTTTGCCATGAGATCTTAGATCTCCCAGAGTCTTGATCACCTTCTTAGATCTTTGTTGTCTTATCTTTCCAACAATTGTATAATTAGACCTCTTTTGATTGTCTACTTTAGTGTGAGTTTGACACATGGTCATCCTCTCACTAAAGTGGGGACTAAATGTAGTGTATAAAAATGTAACCCTTTATATTTTCTCACTTGTTTAGGCCCTTCCTATTTAAATTAGACTTAATAATGCCTTAACTTAGTGTTGTTAAATGTACACCCCTTTACATTTACACACTTATTTGGGCCCTCTTAATAAATTGAGCCTAATTATGCCTTAGTTGGTCCTTTAATTCATTTACAAGCCTAATTAATTACATTTTTTGAAGGGGAAACCCAACAATAAGCATAACACTTTACATTGAGCAATGTGTGTTCCAAGTTTATGGACATAGGCGAATGGGTCCTCCCTAAACCTTAGGACCTAAATTTAAATTATGTTTTTAGAGGTATTTTAATATTTTCAAATCTATAATTCAATGTCGCCTTGTCATATTTGAATTTTGGAAAATTAAGGATGCATACATATTAATACAAGGTTATTTCACTAAGTTTCACCTAGATTTTCAAGATAACTAAAGGGCATTATCAAGAAGAAATTAAAGGTGTTCAAAAGCAGATATATCATAGTTTTATTGCAGCATTCAAGATCCATCCATCATGTCAAAGTCTTCTTGCATCATGCATATTTTTGGAGCTAACATTCTGATGTAGGTTTCATGATCAAGTCAAGCATTCAAAGTATCATTTCAAGCAAGATTCAAGTGTCAAGATCCACATCCAATTCAACCATTTCATGCAAGTTGTATACCTCCTAAGATCTCCATTATCAAGGTTTCATTCAAGGGTTTTTTGAGTGGTAACATAGCTTTTTTTATTCTTCATTCTCTCTTTCATGCATTATTTCAATTCAAGGTTTGATTACCAAAATGGGGTTTGACCAAGGCCAACCCCTATTCATCCAAAACAAAAAAAATCATCTCTTGTGTGTGTGATTTCAAATTTAGGTTGAAGAAGACTTGAAGACCTTTTGAAGAGAAAGATTTACAAAGTTGTAAAATTTGCAAAAGTTGTCAAATTTGCAAAAGTTGTCAAATTTGTCATCAAATCACATGATCTCGCCTACATCTATTGGATTTTTGACTTCTTGACATTGAAACGTAGACAAATCAGAAGCTTCAAATCTACACTAGAGGCTCCCAAAATATTGTTGCGACCCCTGTACTTGGACCCATTCACCCATGGGCGAATGAGTCTTAGATCAACTTCTTAAAAGCACTTTTGGTGATTGGTACACAAGTTTTGTAAGAGTTGTTGACGAACTCAAGCATCCAGGATCACCTACAAAAAACCGAGATTAAAATTCCACACGAGAGCAGCAAGATGATGAAATGTTGGAATATGGTGCAATAACTGAATAATGATATTATCACACTCTAGATGATACAATATGTATCAACACTTCCTTCAACTGATTGAGTTGATATATACTCATCTAAACTAGGTGGAGGGAGAGGTGAGTGTTGATTATATAGCATAATGTGGGCATATAATTCCAAGAGGGGTAATAACTCCCAAATAACCAAATTAGGTGAGAGTTATACCTACTTGGAAAATGCCAAATAGGTGGCATAACCTACTCAAAAAGAGACAAGAGAGTGGTTTTGTGAGGTGGCATAAAAGGCCAAAAGAGGGTGTGAGACTCAACCACCCAAGTGTGGGTGAGAGCAACACATGTAATCAATGGATTATGCCATGTGTCCTCACATAAACCATGTCTCATATAACCTAATTATGCTTAATAATGTGTATGAAAAATTAATATTGTTGTTTCAAGTGTTAGATTGCATTTTGCTGTTGATTTTCTATTTTTAGTTTGTCTCCCCAAATTGTTGTTTGACCTTGACCCCTATCCTATAGTCATAAAGAAATCTAAAGATTATCACTTTGATTTGATTCACCGAAGGGTTGATAATCAATTCATTGTGTGGATCTCATTTCCTAATGAAATAAAGGAAAATAGGTCTATCTATTATCATTTTGGTGAACCCCCTTTCATAAAACCTATTTTTCGTTGTTTCAATTTATATTTGACATTTTTGTTAGAACACACAAGCATGGGTTGGCAAAAAGAAAAACAAATTGATAGTGGATGGTTGTGCTTATGTTCAACTTCACATTAAAGGTGTTCCTATTGATGTAATGATACCATAGAAAACATGGATGGAAGTATGATAAGATCCCTTGACCATTAATGTCAAAGGAGGAGAGTTACAACAAGAGATAATGATGGCATTGATGTCAAGAGGAAGAATTATGAAAGGAATCTTCAAAAGAAACTTAAGCATGAAAAGGAGCAAATTGCATCAGAATAGGAGTTAAGGTGTCATATGAGCAATCCAAATATATTGTGAATAAAAGTAATAGAGAGGAATATATTGTCATGGAATTTAATAAAAGAGTAAATTTTCAATGTGAGCGACACTTGGAAAGAGATAGATCATTTATATTCTATAGAAGGTATTGAAGAAATAGAACAAGGAAGTGAACAGAGGTGTTACCATTTGAGAGAAAATAAAAGAAGTTCCCATGCAAGAGGATAAAAAAACACAGAAGGACAATCATTTTGCTTATGGAAATCAAAAAACTTGAGGAAGATAAAGAAGATGAGAAGACCCTCACAAAGATATCGAAAGGATGATCTTCATCTAGCAACCATGGATAGAGAAGGAAGAGTTGAAAATGCGTTCCTAGCTTGTTAAATTCAAGGAGATGATCCAATTTCTCTTGGAAATCCATAGAGAAATCATATCACCCGAACATCATAGAAAAAAAAGGTTTGAGAAATAAGAGAAAGAGGAGTATTAGAGCAAGGGGAAGCATAAGAGAATCTTCGACATGGGGAGAAGTATATTCTTATTGTGTAAGTATAAGAATGGATGTTTCCCATGACCCATTTGTGGATAGATGCTTCCTAAACTTCCCTTTGCCATTGGTGTCAAAGGGGGAGATATAGAATGGGGGAGAATTAGAGAAAAGAGGGAATTATGTTGTCATCAATGACAAAGGGGGAGATTGTTGGAAATGTTATCATTGATGTCAAGGGTATATAGATGATTGGAATTTTTCATCGATGTCAAAGTGTATGAGCGAGATTGTTGGATTGATGATGTCAAATGAGATATATGTCAAAGTACTCATAAAAATCCATAGGCCACTAATCGATGGACAAGTTAGCAATATACAAGACCAAGCAAAACTAGATTACAAGTATGAATTAAAGAAGTGATGATCATATCTACACTATGATCTAGAATAGAAGATCATAAAAGACAAAGACAAAGGCATTATATATTATGAAATAATATATAAAGTAATGTCCATATTTACATTATGATTACCCAAGATTAAAGCATATAAAAATTTACATTGATTGTCCAAGTTACATAGTATGAAATAATGAAGAACAACGAATATTGTTTTTTTTATCAGTAACAAAGTTAATTTTATTGATAATTGAAGATAAAAATTACAAAGCTATTTCCGGAACAACTTTAGTTACAATTACTTCTATACCCCACCAATTCCTAAATCAACACCCATAGACCTACCCCCAATTCCTGTTGCAATTCACTCCATGAATACAAACGAAACTTGATTACAACTAACAAACTTGATTAAAACCAGACACCCCTAGAATTTGAAGCTTTATTTGATCTTCCTATAGTCTGAGAACGGAGGACCATTGCATATGCTTTCTTCTTTTCCTTCTTTGCTTTCTTCCCCGTGATTGTTTTGCCACCCGTCCTCCACCCTTGCGGCCTCCTTCTGCCATTCCAAAGATGTATCCCGAGGACTCCTCTAGGCTCCATTCCAACTGCTAATTGTTTATTGATCTTGATCAATAACCTTTTGTTTTCCAGCATCCTTCACTTGTGGCCTCACCACACCTTTCTTTTCTTGACACTTTGGAGTTGTAGCCCCATTTTTGAAGTTCATCTCCTTTTCACTTCCATTGAGAACAACTTTAGCACTATTCTCAGCCAAAATCCCTTCTTGTGTTGAGGCCACCATATTCTGTTGTTGATCCTCCCTTCTAGCCTCCTGCATCAGGGTCTTTCCTTCCTAATTCGGCTCCCCAGTTGTCCGACCCTCCTCCTCAGTGCCTTTCAGCTGAGAGCTCACTTGTTTCTCGACCTGTTTCTCCACGGTGTAGTGTTGGGTGGTCACATCTTTCCACCAAGAAGTTGATTTGTTGGTTCTGTGTTTGGCACATTCAGCTGCCAAATGCCCCATTTGATAATAGATTTTGCACCTAAAAGGTACCCCTTCATAATCCAAGGGTTGCACCCAACAACCCTTTGAATATTTTAGCTGAATCTCCTCCGGGGGCACCTTGGACACATTCATTTCTACCAAAATCCAGGCATAAGTCGAATGCAGAATATTTGAAGATCCCTCATCCACCATTAGGAAGTTTCCTAATGAGTTCCCTATAGCCTCCAAGCATGAATCAAATCAGAACTGAAGGGGGAGGTTAGGGAGTCTCACCCAAAGAGGAACCCTCTCAAAAACTTCAGTAGCTGGGTTGAAAGTCGGATGCCATGGCTTTAGCATCAAAATATATTTTTCTTCCCAATCCCAGTGATAATCGCAGAGGATCTTGTTTCTATCATGTTTGTTTTCAAAACAACAATAAAAAAGCCTTTGACCATTGGATATATTTGCACGTACACTTCCAGAAGAGGTTTCCAGTGGTTAGAGATCCACTGGTGGAGATCAGTCAAGCATGGCTAGAAACCCTTGAATCTCCCAATCAAGCCCAACCCAGAGAAGACCTTTTCATTTAATGTCACTTCTTGTTCCAACTCCCCAACAATATCCAAAGTAATTGATTTAGCAGAGGGGTGACTAGCAGAGTCCCCTTTGCCCCCCCTGTGGATCTTCTGTTTGGGTGCTTGGTTGCCCTAACGCACCCAACTTTATTTTCCTCTAACCTAGGCTTTTTTGACTCCTTAACTACTCCTTCTCCCCCTATAGCGGCGATGCCCTGTAGACCTTGAGACTAGCAGCCAAAAGAAAACAACCATTGACGTCCATATGTTGCATGAATTTTAATAATGAACAACGAATATTGTTAGAGGAACATCGATTAATATTTATGGAGCAACAATTATATTTACAATAATAGAGTTCATATTTAAAATGGCAGTATTTATGATATTAAATACAACAATTAATTATAACAGAAGAGGCAACGAATGCTTTTGAAAAATAGCATATAAGATAAGGAGCATATAAGACAAAATAAGTCTATCCATATAAGACAAAAATGTCTTAAGTAAAACAATGGAATTAATACTTTAAATGATAGTCGGCCACCTTTATCATATATGTATTTATGTGATAGTATATTATTATGGGCAACGTTGGAAATTAAAGAAAGTCGATGGTGATAATATTTGTTGAGGGCAGTGAATAACATTAGTAAATGAAAAAACAACGATTAAATAAAGTAGCAATTATATTAATATAAAGGCAGTGATCATGTATGAAGAAATAGAAGGATATGAAGGCAGTAATAATGATCATAAAACAACGATTAGTTTTTGCAAAGACATGACTCCTTTAAAAAGAGATATAATCCCAAAGGATATGTCCCTCCAATTAATATGAGGATATAAAAAAAGAGAGCAGTGTGAAGAAAGGTGTGTAAAAAAGTAAAAAAATTGAAGAAAAAAGTTCATTGGATATACACAACAAATTAAGAAATTGAGAAGAAGCAAATATAAAGAATATATATATAGATATAAAGAAGATATATGCAGATATATAGGGAACATGTGCAAGAATATATGAAGAATTGGAAGGAAAATGTACGCAGATTTGGTAGTAAGAATATATGAAGATTTGTAAAGTAGATTTGTAAGAAGTAATCGTTGCAGATATAGAAGAGATATATGCAGATTAAAGAAGGAGAATAGAGCAGATTTGTGAAGGCTTTAAATGGGAAAATTTATGAAAACCTTTTTGAGCAGATGTGTGAAGAGTTTTAAATAGATGTGTGAAGTGAATCAATAATGGAATACATGTAAGTGTAAGAGATTTATGAAGGATATGTATATGGAAAGAATATGCACTTATATAATGATGCAAGTACAATTATGTAGTTAATAAGAAGGGAATCATGAAGTGAAAGAATAAAGATTGCAATCTCCATCATCTATTGAAGAAGTAACTTAGAGCGTGGTACTTTGCTTTGGAAGTTGGTGCTTCCAGTGGGTTGGTGCCTACAAAATTTGTAAAATGAAGAATTCATATAAAAGCATTATTGTGCTATGGTTTTCTCCCGCAAGAGTTTCCATGCAAATATCGTGTGTTATTGTGTTCTTCTCATGTGCATGATTATTGATGTTGAGTAAATGATGTTATTGTTATTGATCAAGTTTTAAATATGGTATTAAATTTGAAAAAGTAAAGATTATTGTTATACTGATTCACTCTCCCCCCCCCCCCCCCTCAGTGTAACCATGTTCTCATCAGTTATTGCTTTGGATTCCATAAGAAGACAAAATGAAGAATTCTTTTCTTTTGATGAGCAAGCTAAGAAGGCATATTTTGGATTTGGTTTCAATTTAAAATGGAAATCATTGGCAATCTGGGCAATGACCCCAACCACTAATAAGCCAAAGGTTGCAAAGATTGTTCAAGAATTGACAGGGAGCCTAATAATTAAAAGATTATCAGATACATCAGCTCCATAAGCAACATCCTTAGCAGTTCACACAACATTATTTAGTGAAGCAGCTGTAATGAAATTGTACGTAGATTATGACAATCTGCAAGCTAATCATGTTAGGCGTATGACAAAATACAATAAGATGAAAACTCAAATTCCAAAACCAACACCAACAAGTGTGGCATTGCCAGTTATCTCTGCTCCAAGCTCTTTAAGAGCTTCAATGCAAAAAAAAGGAAGCCATGGCTTCTAGAATAAAGGAATTGAAAGAGCAATTGCAAAAGGCCCAGGAGGGGAAAAGGAAAATGATGAATGATGCAGTTGATGATATAATTGGTTACAACCTATCCAAAATTGTTGGTAAGCTAGAAGAATCTTGGATGGATTACTCCACTTTAAAGGATGCACATACTAGATACATGAAAGACTAGAAGGATTTGAAGCAATTAGTAGATAAGTGGGTGCCTAGGGTAGAAAGTTTGAAAATAATGTATAAATGTGTAAGGTTTGATCCCAATATCCTTGCTAATCTTATTTCAACAAGGGAAATGGTAAAAATATTAGTTGAGGTCAATGCTTACATGATGAATCTTGAGCAACATATAAAGGCCAAATTCAAATGTTTTGAATGCATTAAAATGAAGATCTTGCCTAGTATATTGGATGGTAATGGGGAGTTAAAGTCATTGGACCAATGGAAAGCAGGATTTGGTACAATGGTTCCCACTCTTTTTACATTTATTTGTGCAAATGAAGAAATTGATACAAACCTATTAAATAACACTTTAGATAAATTATTTGCTTTAGAAGTAGGTTTGGACAGTTTTTGTAAGGAGGCAAGGGTAGTTTTAGATGCAAAATATATCGAGCACATTGACAAGGTTGAAAAGCTACTTTCATTTCAATGGCCATTAGAGAGAACTTATGTGGAATGGGATGAGAAATATAATGCACAATGTTTATTTGCATTTCCATTTGTCATTAGGCTTCCAATGCAATATCCTACTCAGTTGATGACAACATTTTTTGGAGTATTCAGTAGTGGTTTGAGTGTTTAACAATTTTGGTCCTATTTTGGCTTTTGTGGTACAATCAACACTCTTCAAGGATCTCTAGTGGTTCCAAAAGAGATCTTCTAATCTATTTCAACTGCTTCTACAAGTTGTGTCATGGGGAATCGTATCTAGTAACAGACTCAATCCCACTTGTAACTGATTGTAAAAGTGAATGTAATTGTAAACAACTCACGTGAGTCATGTGACTTCATTCTAGAGCCTGTGTGCTCTATTTTCTATATAAGGGACTCTTGTTTCTTTAAAATGGGTTCTGAATCTAGGTTTTGTAATTTTGAATGGGTAGGTCAATCTATTTTGGGTGGTCTTTTGAAGTTCAGATAGATATTGTTGTAATTCTCTCGGTGTAATTGCATACAATTCAATATGTGGCTCATATGAATAATATGCCATATTGTTCTCCTTTGAATGTAATTCTAGATTCTTTTGATCAATATAAATCAAGAATTATGGAAGTCTTTTTTAAACATTTGTTGCAACAAGTGTTTAATTGATAGCTTCTATTTAATTAATAGTTTAAATATGCTTTTAGTTAGGCATTAAAATATTTTTGCTACGTTAATGATGTAAAAGTAGAACAACAGTATGACCAATAGGTGATTTTATTATTGTAAGGCAATAATATTTTGATAACCATTGAATTTGTGTTTAGGCTATTATCAATAGAAATTACTTATTTCAAAATTTTGTAATGGATAAGGCACTAATCTAGGTCGTTTCTTCTTCAACCTTGGAAGGAATCAATTTGAAATTGAAAAACAACTTTTACTTCCTACAATTTGTTTATTTCTTTGTATTTCACACTAAATCTAGAAGGTTTCGAAGGGTTATAAAGATAATAAGTTGCATCTTGATAATCCTCACCTAAATGTGTGAAATTATTATCTATTGTTGCATCATTTATGTCTTGCAATAACTTAAAATGATGTCTAGAAGGGAAAACCACCTAGGTTTTGCAGAGCCTAAAGTGTAGGGAGAATGTTTTAAATTCTATATTAAGTTGGCCATTGACCTAAAAGTCTTGAACATTAGAGGTAGCTTATCTATAGAGACAATTAGATAATTAGTTGTAGAAGAAGAACCAACAATATACTTATCATTTACTAAGAGTTATGTAGTCACATGATAATACTTTTATAAATTTTATATTGAAGATTTGTGTAAAAGAATAAAATATCTATATTAAATATAAGGGGTTACATGAGTGACCAAATTAATAAAGTCAAAAGACAAGATTAAACATATAAAATTCAAACAACTCCCCAATTACAAATTCTTCATGTGTTACATATAAATTTACTCACGAAAGTGTTATTGCCTAAAAAATATGTTTATAGAACCTACTTGTGAATTTTAAAAACAAATTGAAAGAAATTTGATAACTTCAAAAATGAAATTAAAGTAAAGTGGAGTCACTATTATGTTCACAATGCTTCATAATTAATATCTTCATTTGTTGATTTAAGTATTTTGTGATGCACCCCATGCTACTAAGGGCAACAACTAACTTACAAGGGGAGAAATGTTTTGGTGTTTTGTTTTCAAAATGGAAAAAAAATTATAATATAAATAACCATTTGGAATTATTAAAGGGAGAAATATTTTTGATAATTTTTTTCTAAAATAAAAAGTAGATAAAAATAAATAAAGGTTGGTATTTTTTTTCCAAAATAAAGAGGAGATAGAAAAATAAAGGTTATTATGAATCTTAGTTAAAAGAGGGAATACTACTAGAGACTCTTTTTTAAAATGAAATAATAATTGTATTTACTAAATAATTGTTAAGACAACCTTTGTGAATAGGTGTAATAGTTTAAAAACCACTCTTTAAAAGGCTATATAAATTATTTATGTGAAATTCAAAAGGGAGGATAGAGATAACTCAAGGAAGAAAGTAGTTCAATAAGCTAACAATTCAAAAGGGAGGATAGTAATAATTCAAGGAAGAAAGTAGTTCAATAAGCTAACAATGAAGCAGGTGCATATAAATCTTGGCCAAGACTTTGATGTGTATGTTTTATGTATTGTATTCTAATATGAACTATTTCCTCCTTAGTGTCATAGCTATGATGGCTAAGGTGGAAATATTTTAAGTGAATTGATTCAAATAAGTATTTCATCTATTATTCCTAGAACACATTCATAATATGAATCCAACAAAAAAATTGATTGAATTATCTAATTTATTTTCATGATATTTGTATTTATGAAGAAAATATATTGAGTTAATGTTGAACTTTATGTTCTAAAACATTTAACTGAATAATTATGATTACATATATTTATTTATGTGCAATTCTTCTAAGTTTTAGATATAATATATAATTTTTAAACTCTAGTTTTAACAATAATAAACACACTGCCACATTAAATTATCTCTGTAAACTAAATCTTTCAAAATTTATATTTCGGAGAAAATATTCTATTTCCTCTTTTGTAAGTACGCGTTCCTTTATACCAAGGTTGCATTTTGAATGAGTTCTTCAACGAAAATGGACAAAAGTTCCCAACCTAGAACTATTTTTAAATAAGACGAATAGAACATGTCCTAGGGAGCTCTCATAAGATATAAAGGACAACTTGAGATTATGCAACCATTAGAGACCACTGTAACTTCTATGATGTTCCAGAGCTCCGTAACGAAAGCATTATCAAGTTATATTCTCACGATACCATCTCCAACCAAAGTGAGACTCCTTACAATCAGGGCTTGGTCATCAATACGTTCAAATTTGAATCATCAACCAAATGATTCCCATTATTCTTCTATGAATGTTTACCCAGAGACAGAGAACATCAGTTGCACCAATCTCAACTTGTATACCAGAAGTTAAAAACGCATCGTTTTCTTACAATAATCATGTAATCTTGTTCATCAAAATTCTTTTCAAAGTAACTACCAAACTGGAACACTATTATGACACGTGCATAATCCAAAAGTACTAAACAATTCTCAAGAAAGTGAAAAATGAAATTTCAATTATTAAATAGCTCCGCAGGTTTCTAGTTCAGAAGTGATCTTGCTAAATGCTCCCTTGCCATGGCAAATGCTTGAGATATAGTCTGCATTCAGAACATGGTGATCAAAATCCCATAAATAAATGCAGATAATGTCTGCATATTTTACTTTTCCACAACTTGCATACCAAACTTGTATAAATTATCAATGTATCCTCTCTACTTATTTGCAAGGTAAGAAAAATGATAACCACCTGCTCTGCCAGTGGTGCATCTATATCGGAACCCCTCATCGAAACCCTCCCAGTAACTGAGGATGGTTCGGTTTCCAAGACAATTCTGCTTTGTATTAATGGACAATATAATCATTAATGAATAATCAAAGGCTAGATATTATAAGGCAATATATAAGTGTTTTTGAAACAGAATATTAATATTAATATATCTAGGATAGGAAAATGGGAAAATGAGAGTTGTGGATCATCATACCCTTCATCCACCATCTCATCAATACAGAGAAGAATGAGGTCCAAGTTCTCCAGAGCTGTCCTCTTTTCGACATTGTTTCTGTTCACAAACATACATCTCTGAGTTAGAGCCCCATGACAAATTCATTGTTACGAACACATGAGAAGCACTGATAGCTGTAGTCAATCGATAATGCACATCAAAATATAGCCTGCATGCAAAAGGCATTTAAAGTCAAACCAATATTAATCCTCCTACAGTGCAGGAGCACACCAAAGCTATCTTGAGATATTTTGTTGAATTCCTACACTGAGTTTGATGCCTGCAGAAGCATTAATAAACAGAAGAAAAACCAAGAATTTGAAGCAGTTATCTTCATGTAGATTGAATGGTTACAATTCAACAGCAAATAAATATTTTCATAGTTTACATTCTTTACCTGAGAAGAGTTATCAGGGTATGTATACATTCTTAGCTTGAGCCCTAGTGATTGACATGCAAGAGATAGACCTGTTCAATGTTTTTGGTGTAGATATTTGGGATTTGTTGATGGTCAAACTTGAAGGTAGGCGTTTTTATGATTTTGAAGATGGTGATAGAGAAATTATTTGGACCTTAATTTGATCAAGGGATAGGGGGATTAGGATAGATGGAAATTGAACCTTAGATCAAGGAGGAATTTGACGGATATGATTTGATTTTGGATTTTTGGATTAGGTTTTTGATTGGTGAGATGGATGATTTAGAGATGATGGTGGGTACAAGATCAAACTTGTATTAAGCAAAATCTAGATCCTTAATAATAGGGATGATTTGAAAATGGTATATCCTTGCTTACTTAGGATAGGCAAGTTCATAAGCAAGATTAAGGGATTTTTGGAGACTTAACCTGAGGTAGCCAAATTCCCAAGCTACATGATCCAAAATGGAGGGCCAACCTAATATATTACTTAAGATAGGCAAGTTCTTAAGCAATACAAAAGCTAGAGACAAAAGATTTAAGGGTCTAGATTCTCATTTCAACAAATTTGATTTTGTAATTGATAGGTTTGATTAGAGGATTATCAAATGATTATGATGAGAAAATGATTGTAATGATGTAGAGATAGGAAAAAATATGATTGTGTGTAGGTCAAAGGTCCAAAATGAAATGAATGTGGAATGATGAACAATGGTTTGAGTTTTGAAAGGTGTTGGTGATTAAGGTGGATTAGGATGGTCTAATGGTAAGGTCCAAAATAGGGATTATAAATGATCAAGATTGGGGAGACAAATTTGGAATGATGACTATGGACTTAGTTGAGTGGTCTAAAAATTGAGAAGATGGCTTAGGTAATGGTGTAAGAGATTGTTTCACATCTATTCTCAGCACCGCAAAGTCTGATTTTCTGATCAAGCTAGGGGGATGATTGATTATGGATCAAAGCAACACAGGTGCTGCAAAACAGAATACAAGCGCTACAAGATAGAATGCAGGTGTTGCAGGACAGAATGCATGCACTACATGACAGAATGTAGGCGCTGAAGGCAGAATGCAAGTGCAGCAGAATGCAATGCAGGTGCTGAAAGGCAGAATGCAAGTGCAACAAAATGCAATGCAAGCGCTGAAAGGCAGAACGCAAGCACAACAAAATGCGATGCAAGTGCTGAAATGTTTGACAAACACGCAGTTCTACAATCTAGGTGTGGTGATTTAATTTTGGCAAGAGATATTAACACACACAAAAACACATTGGCTGACCAAACTTTTTGGGTGATAAGGCTGAGTGGTTTTCACTGGTTTTTCACATGAAGACACATCAAGCACATGAACACAAAACCTCAAATTAGTCAAGTAGAAGTGTATACTTAATGTCGGCCCACCAACCAAAGGCTAATACCTCAAGATTAGTGTTAACTGCTAAGCACATATCTTTCAAGAGTCAGTAGCTAGGGATCCAATGGCACAAGGGCACACGTTTTCCCTTTCTTTGAAGGTCCTAGGACCTTGCCCAAAAAGCCTCTACCTTTACTCAACATGTTTTGTATGACAAATGCCACTCTAGAAGGTCAACCCCTAGAGGAACCAATGAACATAATGCATCTTAAAAAGTTTTAAGCTTTAAAAAATCACAAAAATTCATAGTTAAGAGAAATAATTCATCCAATGGTGAAAACCACTTTTTGTGGTGCCTTGGCCGAGTACCATGCTGAAAACCTGGTTACGAGCACCATGTGTAGAGTCACATCCACCATCTACTACTAGGATTCATCCCACTCACCCACCCAATCATACATTTCACTTTCACCAAAAGTAAAATGTATGGTTCTTCATACTCTTAACTCAGCCAATCATTCACTTACTAATCTATTCCCTCCTTCAGTGACCCATTATCATATTATCTTTTGATACTATTATAGTTAGTGAGTGGTTTGTGTCATGTTTAGTTATGTTATGGGTATTAATATGACAAGAACTATTGTCTTGATTTATGTTGCATGGACACATTTGATTTCGGAATGAGTAGTGTTATCCCTATGGTTATTGAGATATCAAATGACTTTATCCTATGTGATTTGCATACATGGATTTGTTTATGATGAAATAGTAATGGTTAGACTTGGTATGTTGTGAGACTCGTGGATTATTCAACTACAATGTGACTTAGTTGGTGAAGGATAAACATGTGAAATGTTAATATGATAGAATGCTTAATTAGAAATGTGTAATCGATATATGTGGAATTTGTTTATATTACTTTATTGATGCTTCGGTCATGATTAATGTATATGACAAACTATTCTAATGATTATGTTGAAGTGTGCAGGTGTAGTGCCAATGGGAATTGGGGTCACATAGTAAACCTAATTTGTGATTACCTAGTTAAGCTGACGACTAAGGTCATGTGTAATGTGAATTATGTCATACTATGTATGTGATTATATTCAAAGTGAGTTTAATGTGTATTGTTAGGGGGTCTAATTGTGTATGAGAAGTCTTGTGTTGAGGGTTGAGCATTTAAATATTTGCTTTGGAAATAGTCTTTTCTTTGTGAGTTAAAAGGGGTTATAGGTAATATATTGTCTTGATGTGAGACCCCTCCTTCAATGACCCATTATAATATTCACATTTCACATGTTTATCCTTCACTAAGTCACATTGTAGATGAATAATCCATAAATCTCACAACATACGAAGTCTAACCATTACTATTTCATCATAAGCAAATCCATGTATGCAAATCACATAGAATAAAGTCATCCAATATCTCAATAACCATAGGGATAACATTATTCATCCCAAAATCAAATGTGTCCATGCAACATAAATCAAGACAATAGTTCTCATCATAATAATACCCATAACATAACTAAACATGAAACAAACCACTCACTAACTATGATAGTATCAAATGATAATATGATAATGAGTCACTGAAGGAGGGGTCTCACCTGGACCACCAATCTAAGATGACTTATACTAGGGTTTGATATGTCTATGTGTAGCTTTGCCTCATGCTCTAACACTAGCCAATCCGACAATTTCCATTGGATTAGCCTAATAACGTTCGACATTGATATCTTTCACCCCCATGCCTATGTGTTTTAATTTCATGTGGATAGGTATCCCAATCATGATGGAATTCATGGACCACTTACATGATACCATGTGCCACCTTGCTAAGGTTGGATGGTGGGCCCCATAGGTTTTTGGTTGTGGGTGACTAGTGTTAGTTTTATGATCAGAAATGAAAGCAATCAAAAAATGCATCACATAAGACAATGAACACCATGAGATACCCTGGGAAAACCCTCCTACTTGAGGGAGAAAAACCCAGCAAATATATCACTTATATATTCAGGAATAAGAGCAGAAATCTGCTTACAACTCAGGCCCTGCACAAGGCCAAATTTGATACAATGAATAATAGCACCTCTCTTAGATGCGTAGATACAGAAATGAACATGCTTCTCCTTGAGATCGATCTGCTGCATTAGTGTGATGATCTGCTGCTCAAGATAATGATCTTTTGCACAAGTGCGAACTTCACAATATGATGATCTGCTGCTCAAGATGATAATCTGCTGCACAAGTGCGAACTTCACAATCTGCTGCTCAAGTGCGAACTTCTTCTAGGAGTGCGAATATGAAAATGAATAAACTTGGTGATCAAATGAGGTGATCATCACCTTGTATTTATACAAAACAATGTGACTCTTCATGAGGTCGGCCTCATAGCAATAATAAAGAAATAAATATTATTTCTTTAATGAAGTCGGCCCCATTTAATTATGCACAATAATTAAATATTATATTAGATGCCAAGTGAAACGCCTCTTCACTTTAATAAATGCAATAAATGAATAGCCGTTAGGCTATATGAATTTATTGTTCAACAATCAAGGTGGAAGTATATAGCCCAAAGCTACAACATCAACACTCCCTCTTAGCTAGGGAGGAATACTTTTGATACACAAGGTCATGAATCTCTCAACATGACACCCACAATGGCTACACCCATATGTGGAAAGAGCTCATCACGGATTCACTCAATCATGATATCAACCATCATGGCTACTCCCATGTATGGTAAAGCATGTGTGCACAAGTGCCCATCACGGAATCACTCAACATGATGTCGTCATCTCAACGACATTCACCATGGCTACATCCAGAGGGTGAATAAACACAAGTACAAGAAAATCATCACGGACTCTCTCACGTGATGTTGTCATGGAGTCACTCAACATGACATCTACCATGGCTACTCCCAGAGGGTGGAAACAAGGGCTTTCACCTCAAATTTCTCTCACAGAGAAAGATGCATTAAAGAAAATCACAGAAGATCACTGATGCTGAGTCTCCTTCTCAACTAGGGCTCCATTCTCCACAATACCAAGCTTGTCTCCGAAGTACACAAACTTTACTCTAGAGAGGGGCTTGGTGAGAATGTCGGTTGTCTACTCATCAGTGCTAATGTATCTCAACTGGAAGGCTTTCCTCAATACCATATCTCTGATATAGTGGTATTTGATCTCAACATGTTTGGTTTTGTCATGAAACACTGGATTGACAGAAAGCTTCACACAACTTTCATTATCACAATGAATGACAGTCGGCTCCAATGATTGTCCAAACAATCCTGCAAGGAGCTTCCTAAGCCACACTGCTTCTCGAGCTGCCACACATGCTGCAATGTACTCGACCTCTGCGATGCTCAGTGCCATTGAAGACTGCTTCCTACTACACCAGGAGATCATTGCAGACCTCAAACTGAAACAACATCCAGAGGTGCTCTTCCGATCAGCAACACACCCTACCCAATTGGAATTAGTATAACCATGTAGCTTCAAGTCCACACCAGAAGAATATCTCAAGCCATACCCAACTGTGCCACGCAAGTATCTCAAGATATGCTTCGCTACAACTAGATGTATTTGCCTTCGTTCACACATGAACTGACTAGGTGCACTCACTGCATGGCAAATATCTGGTCTAGTATTGACTAGATACATCAATGATCCAATCAACTGCCTATACATAGTGGGATCCACCAAATCCGAACTAGCTACAGACTTACTCAACTTCTTCAAAATTGGTTTCCATAGGTGTAGACATGGATTTGCAATCCATCATACCAAATCTCTTCAAGATGTCTATTGTATACTTCCCTTGACTTTAGAATGACCTCATTAGGCCTCTGCCATACTTCTAAACCAAGGAAGTAATGCATGTACTTAAGATCCTTCATTTCAAATTCAAAAGCTAACTCCTTGCATTTGATAATGAGATGTTCTTCTCTAGTAAGAAATAGATCATCAACATAAAGAACCAAGATTAATGCCTCACCATTAACTATCTTGAAGTACAGGTTAGAATCAGCATCATTCTTGGAGAAACCCAAGCTCATCAGGTATCGATCAATCCTCTCATATCAAGCACGAGGAGCCTGCTTAAGTCCATATAAAAGCCTTCTTCAATCTGCAAACATGAGACTCCTTCCCATGAACCTCAAATCCAACAAGTTGCTCAATGTATACCTCTTCTTCAATTACACCATTTAGAAATGTTGTCTTCATGTCCATTTGGTGTAACTTCCATCCTTTAGCCGTTGCAATGGAAATGATAGTCTTGGTGGAGGTATAGCGAGCAACTGGAGCAAAGATTTCCTCATAATCTATTCCCTCTTTCTAGCCACAAATCTAGCCTTGTACTTCTCAATGCTTCCATCATTTGCATGCTTGATCTTGAAAAGTCACTTAGAAGATACAACAGATTTGCCTTTTAGTCTAGGTACAATGTCCCAAACATCGTTCTTGAGGATAGATTGATATTCTTCAACCATAGCATCTCTCCATACTTGCTGACTTGAAGCTTCCTCAAAACTGGAAGGTTCAGACTCAATGATTGACTCGTCAATGTAACATAACTTGGAATCTGCGGTCGTCTTTTGCTTTCTAGGAGCTGCAAACCTTTTTGCCTCCTGCATTGTTTGCCTAGCTCATAGAGGTCTCTTTCGACCTATGACAATATCTCTTGGCCCATCAGTATGTTCCAAAAGGCTCAACTAGATCGTCATCCTCTTCTGGTTCAATAGACTCCCTCTGAATCTCCAAGTTCTTGTATCAACCTCCTGACCTCCTCGTCCAAAGTTGCCTTTGTTTGTTTGACAGACTCCCTCTGAAGGTTAATTCCTCTTCTTTGAAGAACCTGATCACAATGACAACCTAAATAGGTTCTTCCTCTTCAAGAGATGTCCACCAACTCAGTCCCATGGCTGCAAGTTGTGTCTCCATTCTTCAGCCTACAAGATGCATGAAGCTCTTCTTCTCTTGAAAGCAATCTCTTATGCTTCTTGTTCCGTCTTGAAAGCATTAAGGAGAGATTACTAATAATTCATAGAACTCAACTATTCTAAAGAGAAATACCAATACTAGAAGCATACATGATTTACTATCTCAATGTTATAGCATGAATTAATAACTACATAAAAAATTCATGAACATTATTCAACCATGAAATACTTATCTCACTGAAATCAAAATCATGTACGTAGAAAATGAGGGATCGATATCCTCAAACAACGATCACAATATCTGCTCTCTTCGCCCTTTCAGTGGTGTCGCTGCTGCTCTCAATGCAAACTCTTGACTCCCAACTTGAAGCTGCTGCGATAAACTCCAGCAAAAAGATCACCTAGAATAATTGATTCTCAAATGTGATGCACCCAGGTGTCTTGGTTCAATAACCATGACAAAGAGGATGGAATTCATGGATGATATTCGATGACCAAGCAACATCTTTGATCAAACTTATTAAGAATCCCGATATGTTTAAGTCTTCCAAATATTGTGTCAAGCTCCAAGAGGATTTTAAATCACCACTGCTTCTTTCGAACCAACCATTTGATTCGCTTCTCTTGTAGAAGATTCAGACCATCTCTCATTTCCCATACTTTGCTCAATGTATATGATTGTGAAAAGGAGTGATTACCTTCTACACACTACCTTATCTCTCACACTCTACTTCATAATGCTTAAACAAATCTGAACAGATCTTTTCTAGACCTGGCTCTGATACCATGTTAGTTTTATGATCAGAAATGAAAGCAATCAGAAAATGCATCACATAAGACAATGAACACCACAAGATACCCTGGGAAAACCCTCCTACTCGAGGGAGAAAAACCCAGCAAATATATCACTTATATATTCACGAATAAGAGCAGAAATCTGCTTACAACTCAAGCCCAGCACAAGGCCGAATTTGATACAATGAATAATAGCACCTCTCTTAGATGCGTAGCTACAGAAATGAACATGCTTCTCCTTGAGATCGATCTGCTGCATCAATATGATGATCTGCTGCTCAAGATAATGATCTTTTGCACAAGTGTGAACTTCACAATATGATGATCTGCTGCTCAAGATAATGATCTTTTGCACAAGTGTGAACTTCACAATATGATGATCTGCTGCACAAGTGTGAACTTCACAATCTGCTGCTCAAGATGATAATCTGCTGCTCAAGTGCGAACTTCTTCTAGGAGTGTGAATATGAAAATGAATGAACTTGATGATCAAATGAGGTGATCATCACCTTGTATTTATACAAAACAATGTGACTCTTCATGAGGTCGGCCTCATAGCAATAATAAAGAAATAAATATTATTTCTTTAATGAAGTCGGCCCCATTTAATTATTCACAAGAATTAAATATTATATTAGATGCCAAGTGAAGCGCCTCTTCACTTTAATAAATGCAATAAATGAATAGCTGTTAGGCTATATGAATTTATTGTTCAACAATCAAGGCGGAAGTATGTAGCCCGAAGCTACAACATCAACAACTGGCATAGTTGCTATCCATAGGTTTATTTCCTTGGCAAGCTCTCTTCATCATGCATGTATTATGCTTCACGCGTTTGGGTGACGTATTTATCTATTCTGCTTATCTTGCTGCCACATGCCTCTTCTAGGTTTCTATTGGTCAATGCCTCCAATGCAAATCTTAATATGTATCTTTTGCCTATGTGGATGCATGAGGACCATCGATCTCTGGTCTTTCTTCCAATTCAACCATGAGTCACAAACATAGATTTATGCCACAAAATCAAATGTGATAGCATGGTGTGTGTGTCCAACGGATTCCAAACTGTTTTTATTGCAATGGTTGAGGCCCTATTAGTATCGTTTGCCCACGCTCTAGTCATCCTTGTCTACTTTAATAAATCAGAATTTTCTTATTCTTGCTAGCAGTTTTGGAAATTTGAGGCTGTTGGTGCATGTATGTGGTCCTTTGCAACACATTTGAGCTTGTTGCTGATCTATAGGGGCTGTGAAGGCTGATGAAAAGATATTCCAACCACAAAATGGCTATGTGCAATGTGACTTGTGGCATATTGCGAACTATATCTTGTTGTTTCACCATTTTCTCTCTGTTGGCTTTTTTTTGCACCATGTAGAATAGACATGGATCGTCTTGAAAATCACAACAATGCTTAGATAATGTTCCATGTTGTTGTGAGCCTACTAAATTAAATCTGCAGATGGAAATTCCTTTCCCCTGCATCCAGGTATTATATGCAGATTCAACATAGATCCCCTCTTCTGTGCAGGTGTGTTTCACCTGGCCTGTGGTTGTATGTTGACTGAGACAGTTTAATACTGGCATGACATGATTTCCCACCTGTAACTACGCCCATGAAGCAGATTGTAATCTGAAATGTTATATATACAGGCTTGTCAAGTATTCTAAGGGTTGGTCCTTGAACCAATTTCCTAATTGCAAGTGTCTTAGTTTATTTTAGGGCATCCAGCAATGCAAGCCCAACTTGGTAAGGTCTGAAAGCATGTTAAAAAATCAAAGGAAAGTGGTTCCTGTAAGGAGTGGTCTGTAAATGAATGTCTCCATGGCAAGCTATTGCATCTGAGGCAAGCTTTTGAACCTAGCTGCTGCCTCTCACTTGCCATATTTGCTGGCATAATTGTAATTAAACTAGATTAAAGTAAAACAAACATTCTAAAGCATTGCAAACTTTTTGTAGTGGTCTTCTCTAGTTGGATGTGGGGTGTTGCTGATCTGAGATGGATAACTGAAGGATGTCCATTTCCAGACTTTCTAAATGCTTTTGTTTGTATACATTCACAAGCTTGGTTCCATTGTCGGTTTGCTTGTATGCTATCCTTTTTCTTGCTAGCAATGACTTAGTTGCCTAATGGAGTAGGCACCAATCTGATTGGTGAGAGACGAAACAACTTTCTGTTTTATCAAATCTTGTCTCAGTACTTTAGGGGTAGTGTTAGGTTTCTGCATGCTCCCATGATCCAGTGGTATAACTAATGCAATATCTTATACAACCTTGAACTGATAATTCATCAGTGGGATGCTTCCATCTTGTATGTGCATGCACACCTCAACAGAACTCATTCATAGTGATACTAAAAAGCTATCATATGTTGCATATGCAAGAATATGTTATTTACTTGATAGAGATCTTTTAGGTCTTTTCACAGCTGGCGCTGACATGATTTTAGTGAAAATCTTAGCGATTTGTAGCACTGTGGGAATGTTAGGGCCTTGTTTATTTCTTCATTTCTCTTAAATTGTCATGTAATGAAGACCTCAGGGATTAACCCCTTGGCTTAGCAAATGCCTAAAGGTGCAGGAGAGTTTATCCTCTCTCAAGAATGGCATAATGTCCCTAATAGGAACTATACTGATTTTACCCTAAATTATCAATTTCCCAAGCAAACAATGGATAAGGTACCTTGGCTTGATTTAACCCCTGCAACAAGTTAGAGATCAATTACAATCATAACTAAACAAGTTAGCCAACCCATAGTAAATTGGTTAATCCAATTATTACCTTACTCTGGAGATGCTCAACCATGGGAAGCATGGAAGAGAGTGGCGCGATGGGGTGTCTTAGCCCCTCTAGGCCCAAGGACAGATATACCATCTTCCTTGGCCTCATGTGACATGTGCCATTCATATGAGGTGGCATATCTAGTGGGGATTCTAATTTATCCGTTATCCCCTCATCTTGCCATCTTTTTTCCATTTCCTCATGATTGATCTCCTTATATTGTTACACCATGATAGGGAAGTGAGGTTACAAAAGGGTGTCCTGGTAGCCCAACTCTCCTAGGTCCAAAGGCAGTACCCCTTTGGCCCATGTGGGCTCATCTTGCACCCTCCCCCCCCCCGGTGGCATACCTAGAAGAAGGCCCTGTCACCGTACCCTTTTTGTAATTCTCCCTTCTCCCATCATGGTGAACATATGTGCATAATAAACTAAATAAATTCATATCTGCAAATATAAGCAATACATAATGAATTATGAATGTGCTATCATAAGATATAAATGATAATATGCATGAATTATTGATCATATTCAAACAGTACATTATATAAATATTCTACCACAAACATATGAACTCACAATTCTGCAATCAGAATATAATTTATGCAAACTGAGTGTTTGCTAGTTGATCTGCCTCTTTTCCCTCTTCCCAATTCGATGATCTGTTCTTAACACTCAGAGTGTATCGTTAGTGTAGACCAAGCAGATAAGAATCTATCATTCATATTAAAGTACCATAATTACTTATAAGGCTCAATAATTGCTGTAAGCATCATTATTGCTTAATTGTATACTATATATATATATATTCCTAATGGATCTCTATCTTCCAAAAATCACCTTATATGAATTTATATTATTTATTTTTATACATGGATGTAATTATATTCAACTTACTTCTCTTGCTGATTTATCATCTATCTTCATTTATCTCTCCCTAAGTCAACTCTTTCTTCCCCCATATTTCTTCTTCCACATCTGAATGTATCTGCTGCTACACTCAGGAAATATTCTTCTTATTTCTTTCATATTCACTGTCCATACATCTGTGCTTCCATCTTATTCCCTTGTTATGTCTACACTCAGAATTATATTATAGACTTCCTTATATCTTCAGTCCCTCATAGTCTGATGCCTTTGGCCTTACCAGTCGTTGCCTTTATTTTCAACCACTGCCTTCACAAGGATTCCCACCTGATGTCATCACTGCCTTCTTCTAGTATTTATCGCTGCCTCCCTTCCTTACCCCATTGTTGTCTTGCATATTCATCCTTATATCACTAACTTGAGGTGCTTGTTTTTGAATCGTTCCATTTAAAGGAATTGTTGTCTTTATCATTAACTAAACTTATCGCTCATCTCCCTTATTAATCGCTGCTCATATTCTTATATTATGTAAGATTGCTGATTTAAATATAATTCTGGGCGATCACATTAATTTTTAACAATTTGCTTTTAAATTTTTAATATATATATTATTCTATGTTTTTATGTTAATATATTTATATTATTATATCATAATTATAATAATTTCAAATTGTTAATACTTATTTTATTATATTTGATAATTATAATTATAATATTATCTTACAATAATTATAAAAACATTAAATTCCTAATATCTATATCTACATTTTTTTTGATATTTACATTCATTTTATTTATTCATTCGTATTTCAACGTTAGGGCTTTTTTAGTGTCGTAATTTCAGGGACATGAAAAATTGTCACTAGTTGACCACATTTTCCTGACAGTGCTAGCCCTATCCTCCTGATGACAAAGTTCCTGGCCTTGAGAATTGGTCTTGTCAATAGGAATGTGAAGTTGCAGCTTTGGGAGTCAACACATTGTACCTGAAGAATCTCTTATTTTCTACTAAATTGCATATATGGAGAACCACCTCTACATACCTATTGTGGTTGAAGGCTCTGTCATCCATTGTCAACTATTCAAACAATTAGTGGATGATTATGATACAATCGCTTTGATCTTATAGAGCTGCCATCATCCTATGGATCATTTGTTGAATCCTTGCATTTGATCACAAAGAAATCATCACTTGACTTTGAGAAGTTAACATTTATTTGCAAAAAGGAATAGGGACAAGACCAAATGATAGGGACAACCTTGGAAACTAAAGAAAGTGCATTCAATGTGAGGGTCAAAGGCAAATGTACGCAAACCACTAGCAAACCATCACATTACTCCTTAAAAATAGTAATAAAACCAAAACCAAAATGGAAATGTTATTACTACATGAGCCTAGACATATTAAGAGAAATTCCCCAAAAGGAAAGAATGACTCGGCACACCAATTGGGATCAAAGTGACTAATGTTGTTGAGAGTGACAACCGCTAAAGAAAGAAGAGTTTACATTTGACGCAACCTACAAACAATCAATCAAATCTACAACTTGGCATTTAGACTCAGATGCATCTAGACAATATATATTCCACAAGTAGTGGGATGTAACTTTTGCTAAAATAAGAATATAATGATTATGTTTCATTAGGTGATGGGTGGATTTACTATGTTGAAGCATGTGGTGATGTTCATGCCACATACAATATTGTGGGTGCATTCAAGAATGTTCAAAATTTGTTCCTAAAATGAACAAAAATCTTGTATTCATTAGTGAAATAACCAAGAATCCTACTCTTTCAATGAATTTTAAGGCAACAAATGTATGGCCACGACTCTCTATAATAACAAGGTGATTGCAGTTGGTGCTAGCGAGAAAGAAATGTACAAACTTGTTGGTCATAAATCAGCAAACACTCATACACTAGTAATGGAGAAGAATCACAATGTACTTTGGCACAAGAGGTATGGGCACTTAAATCATCGATATTTGTTTGTACTTTGTAAGACTAACATGGTTCATGGACTACTGTCTCAAAAAAGTTAAAATGTACAAGAAGTCAAATATGAAAACATTGACAACACTCTTTTTACTAATAAAGCACACACCAAAGGAATCTTGACCTAGCAAATGTTTTAATGTGTCCAATTAAAACACTCACTGGCTCTAGAGCCGAGTTTTTTTGCTATTGGTTAATGAGTATTCTAGGAAAATGTGAGTTTATTCCCTAGAACACATGTCAAAACTCTTTCCTCAATTTGGAGCAATCAAATCCTTGGTGGATAAATAGATCAAAGCTACAGATCAAGGCTCTTAGGCTAATAATGGAGGCAGGCTTGTCTCAAGACAATTTTAAGAATACTACAAGTAGAATGATATACACAATTAGGATACTACTCCCTACACTCAATACCAAAACAAAATGGTAGAAAGGAGGAAAAGGATTGTTATAGAGATGGTGAAATGCATTGTGCAAATCCAGAATGTGACTTTAATATTGGACAATAGTTATGAATACAATGGTTTGCATTCTTAACAAGTGTCCTTTTAAAATATTGCAAGACATCACCTCTAAGGAAGCATAATCAAGTAGCAAACCATCAACAAGTGCCCCATGTGTTTTCAGTCGTGTTACTTTTGCATTAATACTTATGAAAAAGAGAAGTAAATTAGATGCAAAAAGCAAAACATGTGTTTGTTATCTATAGGAATTTTCAAAAGCATAGTTTTAAAACTCATTGAATACTTACACAACTCCCAAGATTTTTCACGTCCAAGAAACTCACCAATTTACTCACAAGCATGTTCCTACAAGTTTTACAAAGAAAACTTGCATATGTCAAGTTTTTCCCTGATGTTTGTCAAGTTTTGCCAAGTAATGAACTTAAATATTTTTTAATTTAGCAAGTTTTATTGAATCACCAAGTACGAGTCATATTGGGTCTATCAAGTTTTGTTGAGTCTCACATTTTTCAGGATACGATCAAAAGCATACAAAATACTAGATGTCTCTACAAACAAAATTGTTATCGGTAAAGATATTGTAAATGAGAATTCTCGAATAATAATAAATATATAAACAATATTGTATGGATAATTGTTGTTGATAATTCTAGAACTAGTTTTGGTGTTGAAATAAAACAAGGCTTAGAGCTAGGAACGTCAAAAGAATCAAGTTCCAAATGCACTTTTTTCAAGGTTTGACCACTGCTCATGAAATATGGGTCAATGAATTTGACTCAAAAACTACATAATTGAATACTGATAAAACATCATAACACAAAGTATATATTGGTGTCTTCCCAATTGTCCTGATAAACATTTTTGGTTGACTCATATCTGTCCTATATGGCACAAACCCCTCCCACATTCTTGCATTCCATATGCAAATGGAAGTGATCTTCTTTATGGTGTATGCACTTTATGCACCTAATATTGTATATTTTAAATTTTTGAATTATCTCCTTAGTTTATTATAAGTGGGCCCACATCAAGTATGTCATTTGACACTAAAATCTTGCCATTACTTGATTTCATCTTTGGAAAACTGAAATTGTAGTTCATTATAGGGTATGAATAATGTCATTCAATGAGATTCCGAAAGGTAAACAACCAAAGCAAGTAAATAAGGATGTAAAAATGACTAAATTCAAAGATCAAAGATTCAACAAAGCTAAGGCTCTTTGTAAGATGCTTAAGGCTGTAATGTTATGTTAAGATAGAAAATTGTAATGATGGAAATTACATACCATGCAACCTTTTTTAACTATGTCTTGCACTCATGTTAGGTGCTCTCTTTAGCACATGTTTTAAGTTTTAACCCCTTATTCATATTCAGTTTAGACTTATGATATTTTGTTTATCCCTATGTGTGTATGTTTCCCCTTTCCCATGTGTTCTACCCCTTGTATAATCCTTGTTTACCTTTCTCATGTGATAGTTAACATTTCCTACCAACCGTTTAACATTTGTAGCTTCCCTTCCATGTGTAGTGAGCGCTTCCCTTGCTCCCCTTATATCTCGCTCATTGTGGATCAAAATGACATGAAATCGCCACCATCTATTGCATCGGCATCCCCTTAGCTTACCCTAGAAAGTTGAGACTCCTGGGATGAAAGGTTATTAGTGCCCCCCAACATGTAAATGAGTACATTATTGACAGTTGCTTATTTTGCTACCAAAATTTAATGCCAATCTCATTAATGCCTTTCCCTTACCTAAATTCCTCCTAAAAATCTATAAATAAACCCTTCCTATCTCATTTTAACACTACAAGCTATCAATTCTCATCATATTCTTGTGTTCTTGCGGAGCTATTGTCTAGCACTTTCATCCTTGAAGCTTTAGAACTTTGTCGGCTTAATGGAGCATTGTTTTGGAGCTTTGGAGTAGTTTTTTGTAGTCTCTTGGAGCATTGTTTAGTCCCTTCTAATGGATTCATCTCTCTTTTCCTCTTGCCATTACACTGTCCATTTTCCCTCTTCAACCATTAGGTTTTTTAACCTTTTCTAGCCCATTTTCCTCATACACCTTGTCCCCACATCCCTCTCCATGTCCAAACACTTTCCATTTCATTTTGTGTCCTTACAATCCCATCTTCTATATCCTTGTGTCCTCTATCTCCAAGTTTCCTCCTTCTTGCCATGTGTATCCTTCTAGGTTTTATTTTTCTTGTTATCATTGTTATTACCATAGCCTAAATTTGATTATTCATCCACCATTATTGTATGCATCTGGATTTTGTTGGAATAACCACAAGGGGGCTGACTGAGGCAGTCTCCCCCATTAACATTTACATTTTGCAAAGGTGTCCTTCACAAAAGGTTGATTGCACCCTAATTACAGAAGATTTTGTGCATTTCTGACAGTTAGAGCAGAAGACAAAAATGATTAAGAGCCTAAGACAGAGCTCCTTAGCAAGTTTCTATTCGTTCTAAGCTAAGTTCAATCTTACCATCTCCAGTGCCCACAAGTGAACCCTGCCTTTCTCCAAAGAGGTTGTGTTTGACCCTGCATCAATCAGCCCCAAATTTCTCCAATGCCCTTTGCAAGTCTTCTGCATTATGTTTTAGCCTTCACTGGCAGATATTGGGTTTCAATACATCATTTTTCTCTCTCCTTTTGCATAGATCCATAACACAGGCTTTTCCTTCAAATCTTCCTTCCGTTATAATTCCATACAGGTGACAAAAGGCAAAAGTGCTCAGGAGGTTAAGGCAGAGCTACCCCAGAAATATTGTGCTGAGGTCAATCCTGCCATCTCAAGTGCCCCCGGGTCAAACCTACCTTTTTCAAGGGGCACATTTGACCCACAATCAGATCAATCCCAGTTTTTAATCAAAGCTTCCCAACTGTTATAAACCTTTTTCATACTGCAGAGTCTACTTCCAAGTGCATCTAAGCCCTCTATTTTACTGTTTTTTATGTTTCTAAGTCATAGTTTGCATGTGTCTGTTTCCGAGTGTTTATCTCTAGTCTAGTTATTAGTCTTAGCTCTTGTGTAGGCTAATTAGTTGCATATTAAGCTACTAGTTTGATCTAAAAGCTTTCATTTGCACTATATTCACTTACAAGAATCAAATAAGATTTGCTTTCCAGGAAATAGATGCATTGAGAGAAAAGTAGAACACTGACTACAATTTGGCTCAATAGAGAGATTGAAAGAATATGCACCACTGGTTTTGAATCACGTGAAGGACCTTGGGATTCCAAACCAAGTACATTCTACTCCCATTGCAGAAGCATAGATCAGTGTGAAGTGCAAAATTCATTAGACAGTTGACATTTTGTTAGCCATATTTTGGTAAACCAAGCAACTACGATAAGGCACCGCTTTTATCAATAATCAATGTTGAGAATAAAAGTTACAGACCGTGGTTAAGAAAGAGTTTGGAGAAAGCTGTAGAACAAATATTTAAATAAAGCACCAAGAATGAGCATAAACATGGGAACTAAGAATTAGCTACAAAATGTAATGTGTAAGGGTGAAAGGACAAACAGCATAGGAGAAATAAAAATCAAGGTTGAGGATTAAATGGATGTGGAGAATTTAAGTTCATTTTGAAATGACTCAGAGATATTCTGCACATGCAGGATTTTATCACAGGGTTTGGATAGGAGTTTCGAAAAATGTTAAAGACAGACATAAATTGAAGATGTTCGACAGGCTGTGGTGTTGATGTTATAGCAGCTTAGGGCTGCACTTCCATTGCACGAATTCCAAGAAGAAAGCATAAATTAAATGAGTAGCCATTCGGCTATTTAATTTATGTCAACAATAAATATCAAAGCATAAAGGGCCGACCCTAATGATTCGCATATATCTCTTATTGCCTGGGCCGACCTTATTTGTATTTAACATTTTATTATGTTTCTCTAAGAGGGCCGACCTAAGTGAAAAGGCATCTGATTTTGTATAAGTACAAGGTCTTTCCTTGTCATTTGCAATCAAGTTAAGTTCGCATTTCCTCAAGCAAGTTCGCACTTTGGCAGCAGATTATTATCTTGTAGCAGCAGACCTAATTCAAGGTATTTCATATTAGCATTTAGGAGAAGTGCTATTGTATCAAATTCGCCTATGTGCTAGGCCTGAGTTGTAAGCAGATTTCTGCTCTTGTTCTACTTTATAGAAGTGAAATATTTGCTGGGTTTTTCTCCCTCAAAAGGAGGGTTTTCCCAGGGTATCTTGCTGTGTTTATTGTCTTATGTGTTGCATTATTCTAAGTTCTTTCAGTTGTATAATCTGATCTAAGAAACACTAACATGGTATCAAGAGCGGGTTTGAAAAAGATTGTGATCAGATTTAGTTTGCAGCACTCACTCTATTCCTTTTTCAGTCTATCTCCTAAATTTTTCAAGATGGTGAACGGTCTGAAAATCGAGGATAGACTCGAAGGAATTTCAAACTACACATCATGGAGGTTCAGGATCATGCTCACATTGGAAGAAAATGATTTGGCTGAGTTTGTGAAAACAAAAGTTCCTGAACCTGAGGAGGAAGAAGAGAAGTTGCAGTGGAGGAAGAAAGATACTAGGGCAAAGAAAGTGTTGGTTGATTCCGTCAAGGATCATGTTGTACCGATTGTCTTCAAGTTGGATACGGCAAGAGAAATGTTTACAACTTTGGAAGAGATGTATGAAATCAACAACACTAATCGAGCTCTTGCACTAAAGCAACAACTTCATCATGTGAAAATGGCGAAAGGAGAATCTGTTATTACATACTTCATGAGGATTTCAGAGATAAGAGATCAGCTCTCCACAATTGGTCACATGATTGATGACAAAGACCTAACTATGCTTGCTCTCAATGGTCTTCCGCTTTCATGGGAGTCGTTCATTCAAGGAATCAGTGCAAGATCTAAACTTCCCAAGTTTGATCGATTGAGAATTGACTGCATTCAAGAGGAGTCAAGACTAACGGCTAGGGGCATTGGTCAAAGTTCAAAGAATGAAGAAATACAAGTTCTTGCCTCTCATTCGTTGAAGAAAGGAAAAGGCTTTAAGAAAGGGTTCTTCAAGAGGAATCGAGAAAATGGAAATGATGGTGCTCCTGCTTTCAAAAGGAAACAAGACATGTCCAAGATTCAATGCTTTCGTTGTGATAAGTATGGTCACTTTGCAAAGGATTGTCCTCTTAGACCTAAGCAGCAGGTTGCCACTGCAAATGTTGAAGAAGTTGCTCCGCAGAAGGACTCCAGTGATTATCTGTTCTATTCAGCCTTGTCAAGCAATGTATCTACCCACGCCAACACTTGGTTGATTGATAGTGGTGCCTCTAGGCACATCACCGGTTTCAGGGGTCACCTTTCAAACTTAGTAGAGAGCAACTCTAGTGATCAAGTCGTTATTGGAGACGATGCTAGATATTCTGCGAAAGGAATTGGAAACTCCTCTCTTCAATTGGATTCCGGGATTTCTTTGGAGTTGAATGATGTACTGTTCGTTCCAGGGATAAAGAGGAATCTTGTCTCAATTTCGGCATTAGAAGACAAGGGTTATCAAGTTGCCTTTTCTAAAGGCAAAGTTCTTATATGGGCAAAGAACTCCAACTTCAAAACTGCTCAAGTAATTGGAGTTAGACATGAATGTCTTTACAGGCTATGCACTCGTCCTCTTCAAGTGCTTGTGCATAACTCTTCCAGCGTGTGTGATCTTTGGCATCGAAGATTGGCTCACATTCACTTTCGTGCACTACCTATCATGGAGAAGATGGTCACCGGTCTTCCGAAATTCAATCATGCAAAGGATGCGCCCTAGGCAAGAACACAAAAGGTGCGTTTCATTCTAGTGAAAGTAGATCTAAATGTATTCTTGATCTCATTCATTCTGATTTATGTGGTCCAATGTCTATTGCATCTTCTAGTGGTTTCTTGTATTATATTATTTTTATTGATGATTACTCTAGAAAGACTTGGATTTATTTCTTGAGATCTAAAGAATCTGAAGAAGTATTAGAAAGATTTAGAAAATTCAAGGCGCAGGTTGAAAACCTGTATGGGAAAAGGATCAAGGTATTGAGATCCGATAATGGTGGAGAATACACCTCTGGCACCTTTCGAGATTTTTGTATTGAAGCAGGGATTAAGAGGGAGTTCAGTGTTCCCTATAATCCACAACAAAATGGTATTGCTGAAAGGAAGAATAGGTCTATTGTGGAAGCAGTGAAAGCTATGATCCATGATCAAGATCTGCAAATCTCTCTTTGGGCTGAGGCATCGAGGACAGTCGTCTATGTTCAAAACAGGAGTCCCCATAGGATCTTGGAGAATAAAACTCCTGAAGAAGCATTCTCAGGGGTGAAACCAGAAGTTAGTCATTTGAGGATCTTTGGTTGTTCAGTTTATGTTCATATTCCAAAGGAAAAGAGAACAAAGCTAGAACCTTCTGGGAAGAAGGGAATTCTTGTAGGTTACAGTGAGACATCAAAAGCCTACAGGATATACATACCTGGACAGAAGTCTATTGAGATTAGTAGAGATGTCACATTTGAGGAAGATGTTGCTTTCAGAAGGTCCAAAGGCACTCCTATGGAGATCGATGAAGAAGAACCTCCTCAAGATATGGAAGTTGACCATATTCCAGAGAACCTGAAGGAGGCTCCAGAACCTAAAGAAGATGATGATCCAGTTGAGCCCTTGGATCCTACTGATGGGCCGTTAGATATTGTGATTGGAAAGAAAAGGCCTCTTTGGGCTTGTAGGACAATGCATCCATGATTAGGCGGGGATCGAACCCGCCACCTGCCTACGCAGCAGGGCAACCAGCTAATCACCAACCCACCCACCCCTCAAGATCATAGTCGAATCAAGAGCATTTTGTCGAACGCAAATGTATTACCCATATTTATCAAAGTGATGGTCTCTTTTTCTCAAAATGGTGGTCTCTTTTTCTCAAAATGGTGGAGGAAGAAAGTTTTGCAGCCCCAAGAGGAGCTTTCAGAGAAACCAAGAGACCTCATAAGTTCTCCAGCTATGTCGCCTTGATGAGTCAAATTATTGAGTCAGAGCCTTCAAATGTCGAAGAAGCTTCTAGTCAACAAGTATGGAAAGATGCCATGACTGAGGAGCATCAGTCCATACTTAAGAATGATGTTTGGGATATTGTTCCTAGACCCAAGGACAAATTTGTAGTGTCTTCTAAGTGGCTCTTTAAAATCAAGCATGCAGCTGATGGGAGCATTGAGAAGCACAAGGCAAGATTCGTGGCTAAAGGGTTCTCACAAAAAGAGGGAGTTGACTATGAAGAAACTTTTGCTCCTGTGGCTCGATATACATCTATCAGAACCATCATTGCTATTGCCGCATCTAGAGGATGGAAGATTCATCAAATGGATGTACAGACAGCTTTCCTAAATGGTGTAATAGAAGAAGAGGTTTACATTGAGCAACCCGAAGGATTTGAGGTACATGGGAAGGAGTCTCATGTTTGCAAGCTGAAGAAGGCCTTGTATGGTCTTAAGCAAGCTCCTTGTGCTTGGTACGAAAGGATTGATCAGTATCTATTAAGTCTGGGTTTCTCAAAGAATGATGTAGATTCTAACCTCTACTTCAAGGTAGTAAATGGTGAAGCTTTGATTCTGGTTTTATATGTTGATGATTTGATTATCACTAGTGAGGAACATCTAATTCTAAAATGCAAGGAGGAGTTAGCTTCAGAGTTTGAGATGAAGAATCTTGGTCTCATGCATTACTTTCTTGGCTTAGAAGTTTGGCAAAAGCCAGATGAGATGATTCTAAGTCAAGGCAAGTACACTATTGACATTCTCAAAAGGTTTGGTATGATTGACTACAAACCTATGTCTACACCCATGGAGACTAATCTAGATAAGTTGAAAGAGGCTGCAGCTAGTTCAGAACCAGTGGATTCTACGATGTATAGACAGTTGATTGGTTCATTGATGTATCTAGTTAACACTAGACCTGACATCTGCTATGCAGTGAGTGCACTTAGCCAGTTTATGTGTGAACCAAGGCAAATACATCTTGTAGCAGCTAAACATATCCTGAGATATTTATGTGGCACAATTGGATATGGGTTGAGATATTCTTCAGGTGTGGATTTAGAGCTGCATGGTTTTACTGATTCTGATTGGGCAAGATGTGTCTCAGATCGGAAGACTACCTCTGGTTGTTGCTTCAGTTTGGGTACTGCTATGATTTCTTGGTGTAGCAGGAAACAGTCTTCAATGGCTTTGAGTACAACCGAGGCAAAATACATAGCAGCTTGTGTGGCAGCTCGTGAGGCAGTGTGGATTCATAAGCTCCTTGCAGGATTGTTTGGACAATCAATGGAGCCTACCATTATACACTGTGATAACCAGAGTTGTGTAAAGCTTTCTGTCAATCCCGTGTTTCATGACAGAACAAAGCATGTTGAGATCAAGTACCACTATATTAGAGATATGGTACTAAGGAAAGCTATACAGTTGAGGCATATCAACACCGATGAGCAAACAGCAGACATTCTCACCAAGCCTCTCTCCAAGATCAAGTTTGTGTACTTTCGAGAAAAGCTTGGTATGGTGGAGAATGCAGCCTTGACTGAGAAAGAATCTCAATATCAATGATCCTTAATCGGTAATGCATTTCTCTATTGAGAGAGATTTGAGGTGCAAGCCCTTGGTAATGCATTTCTCTATTTGAGAGAGAGCAAGCCCTTGGTAATGCATTTCTCTACTGAGAGAGATTTGAGGTGCAAGCCCTTGGTAATACATTTCTCTATTGAGAGAGATTTGAGGTGCAAGTCCTTGATAGTGCATTTCTCTTTTTGAGACTTGAGGTGAAAGCCCTTGTTTCCACCCTCTGGGAGAGCCATGGTGGATGCCATGTGTGTGACTCCATGACAACATCACGTGAGGGAATCCGTGATGATTTATTTGTGCTTGTGTATCACCCTCTGGAGGAGCCATGGTGAAAGTCACAGTGAAGTGACAACATCACATTAAGTGATGAGCACTTGTTCATACCATCTGTGGAGGTAGCCATGATGGTTGATATCACGATGAGGTGATATTCTATTTTGTTTTCATATTGATATGATGTGTCTTGTGTAGGTGGAAGTATCATCCCTAGCTGAGAGGGAGTGTTGATGTTATAGCAGCTTAGGGCTGCACTTCCATTGCACGAATTCCAAGAAGAAAGCATAAATTAAATGAGTAGCCATTCGGCTATTTAATTTATGTCAACGATAAATATCAAAACATAAAGGGCCGACCCTAATGATTCGCATATATCTCTTATTGCTTGGGCCGACCTTATTTGTATTTAACATTTCATTATGTTTCTCTAAGAGGGCCGACCTAAGTGAAAAGGCGCCTGATTTTGTATAACTACAAGGTCTTTCCTTGTCATTTGCAATCAAGTTAAGTTCGCATTTCCTCAAGCAAGTTCACACTTTGGCAGCAGATTATTATCTCGTAGCAGCAGACCTAATTCAAGGTATTTCATATTCGCACTTAGGAGAACTGCTATCAAATTCGCCTACGTGCTAGGCCTGAGTTGTAAGCAGATTTCTGCTCTTGTTCTACTTTATAGAAGTGAATTATTTGCTGGGTTTTTCTCCCTCAAGAGGAGGGTTTTCCCAGGGTATCTTGCTGTGTTTATTGTCTTATGTGTTGCATTATTCTAATTTCTTTCAGTTGTATAATCTGATCTAAGAAACACTAACATGTGGACCTATTGTAGGGTCCACAAAATAGCTGAGAAAGTGGTGGCAATCAACAAATAGCAACCACTTGATCAATAGTGAGAAGGTGCCGATCATGAGGAAAGGATGCTGGACGAGTTTATATTGAATTTCAAAGACAAAATCTAGGAGGTGGAATTTTGTTTGGTTATGAGGTAGAATAATTGGCATTGAAATTATCATTTTCTTCCTAGCCCCTCAAAACAAGTAGTAATATCAATTCACTGTTTGTCCAGCCACTACATAAGTTTTATAGTTTATAGATATAGTAATATTTGCCAAGTTCTGGATTATATGAGATACTCTTACAATTTATCTAATGTTAAGTGCCTGCAATAGTATCTGTGAAAGAATCCATATGAATAACAAATATTACTGACCATAAATGATATTTAACCAATTTTAACTGGTGTTTTACATAAATAATGTTTTCTCTTAGCAGATAATCAAATACAAACATGGGTGATGATCATAAACTTAAAAGGCTAACATATCCAGCCTCGAGTAGATATTACTGAAAAAATGAGAAACCTGTCAGAATTGCAGCAAAATTATTAAAGCCACATGATTTTCTTCTTTACTACAGGAAGAAGGGGATGAATAAATTGCATTCCCATTCACGGAAAACCAATGATAATGAATAGGAAAAATGCAAACCATAGAAATGCAGTAACCCTCAGGCATATCCAACTTGATCCTGGCGATACTAAACAGACTACGAACCATTGGACATGGTACACTATTCTTCCAAAGCACAATTAATTGAGTTTTAACCTTATTTGTACTATTCACCAACTATATTTTTCTACAAACAGCAATATAAAACTGATTTTATAAAGACAAGGAATAAAATCTATATTTTTTGTTATTAGCTCAACAGGAGTATGTAACAAAATAAACCAGCAGCATACCTGAGCAAAGTAGAAACTGCATCAAAAAAACATTGAAGAACTGTTGCCAAAATGAGTTCATTCTCATTTTCACCCCCAGTGACAAAGAAGTGTAAATCTGATATGAACTTGTATACAACTATGTAGCCATCAAACATTCCAATTTCCGCTGCATAATGATAACTGATTAATTAACAAATGCTAGAGAAAGAACTAAATGCATGCTAACACAGCATGCTTGTGTGTCATTACAAGCCAAATTAAAATATGTCAAATTCCAAACAAAGAAATGCCTTCAAATATATTAACTAAACCTAATATGAAAAGTAGGTTATTCCTGGCTAACAAATGCTAGAGAAAGAACTAAATGCATGCTAACACAGCATGCTTGTGTGTCATTACAAGCCAAATTAAAATATGTCAAATTCCAAACAAAGAAATGCCTTCAAATATATTAACTAAACCTAATATGAAAAGTAGGTTATTCCTGGCTAACATATCTGTGTAATAAATTTCAGAAATTTGTGAAAACGGTAAACAAAAGAAAAAAATGATGATTTAATTTACATTAAAATAAATTCCATTCCATTCAAACCACAAAAAAGCCAGATTTTAGCAAGGTATGGTTGGACTGGATTTTTGGATGGATTGCTTGCCCAAAATTCTCAGTTCTTTTGAATGGGTCCCCTGAGGGTTTCTTCAGTGTTTCTCAAGGGCTACACCAAGGGGATCCCTTGTCCCCCTTTCTGTTTATTATAATGGCGGAGGCCCTTGGCAGATGTATCACCAAAGCTTGGAGTTGTGGTAGGGTGGAGGGGGTGCAAATCACTTGCCGAATGCCGGCAGTCACTCATCAGCAGTTTGCTGATGATGCTATGCTATTTGGTAAGGCTCAAGAGCGAGAGGCAAGGAGCTTCAAGAAGATTTTGGAGAAGCACTCCCTTGCCTCAGGCCAAGAGGTAAGCCTAGCTAAATCTGAGGTTTTTTTCTTCAATACCCCTATGCGTAGAGAGGATCATATTCTAAGAATTCTGAAATTCAAGAGAGGGAAGCTACCTTGTAAATACCTCAGTCTCCTGCTGGCGAACAGGGTGCAATCAGGCAAATTATGGGAAAATGTGGTAAAGAAGGTGGAAAATACGATCGCCTCATGGAAGTGTAGGTGGTTGTCTTGGGCCAGACGCCTAACCAAACTCAAATCTGTGATTTCTGCCTTGCCATCATATCTGTCATCTTGCCTCCCCATGTTGGCTGGGGCAAGCAAAACTCTAAACAAGAAAATGAAGGATTTTTTTTGGCAAGGCAACTCCGAGCACCGCAAATTTCCTTTGGTTAAGTGGGAGAAGGTGTGTGAAAGCAAAGAAAGGGATGGGGCTGGCTTGAAGAATCTTCTTTACCAAAACAAACCACTAGGTGCCAAACTGGTCTAGGCACTACACACCAGGAAAGAATCTAAATGGGCAAAGATTTTAAAGGCGAAGTATCTGGCCACGGATGAACACAAAATTTTTACTTCCAGGAACCTCCCCATGGGCTCCAAGATTTGGAATTTCATATACAGCTACAAAGAAGTGATTTTGGGCTTTCTGACTTGGGAAATTAGAGATGGAAGCGGTGCCTCCTTCTGGTTAGGATTCTTGGGAGGGTTTTCCCAAATTGTCCGATTCGGTTGAGCTTGGGAATGTAAGGACTGTCACTAAGCAAGCATGGGGGGATAAGGTAAGGGACTACATGTTCGTCAAATTGAAGGATGGTTGGCCTAAGGTTGAATGGAAGAGTGTCCGGGTTCTAGGCCTAGATCCTAAGGAAGTAGCTTTCTACGAAGATGTGATGAAGGATCGAAATATCTGTTATAGGGCAGATTCGGATATCTTAAGATGGAGAGCTGCTCCGAATGGAGAATATAATGTGAAGGAAGGTTATAATAGAATTACAACTGGTGCTAGAGAAAGTAAGCTTCAGAGTAATCTGTGTTGGAACAAGGCGTGTTTGCCTAAGGCTAGGATTTTTACCTGGGCAATAGCCCAAGGACAGGTACTCACGGCAGACAAATTTGCCAAGTTAGGGCTTTTTGGCCCGACCAGGCATTGTCCGTGCAAACAAAACAAGGAAACTAGTGACCACCTTCTTCTTAATTGCTCCTACACTCAAAGTTGTTGGCAATGGCTGCTAACTAAGTTGAATTGGCAAACCGTTATGTCAAATAAACTTTTGGATGTCCTACTGAGCTGGCCATCTTTGCATAAACAGGCGTTATATAGTTGACTATGGAATGCTAGCCCCTCGTTGTTGATCTGGGAAGTTTGGAAAGAAAGAATAGACGCATTTTTCAGGAGAAAGAATTGCCGCCTCAATCGCTTCAAAACAAGATTGAGGCCTGCCTAGTCGAGCTAGTGAACTCTAGAGTGAGGGAGGTTGATCCTAGGAAGAGCACGTTCACAAAATGGGATGCAAGGTTGCGTTGTAGTCTAAACGGCCTGTGGGTACCACCTATCATTGGGGAAGGTGGCTCAAAAACTCAGGAAATGAGGAAAACCATACAATGGTCGCCCCCAGTGTTGGGTTGGTACAAGCTCAATTTCGATGGCGCTTTGTGCGGCAACCCGAGAGAATCAAGGGCAAGTTGTATAGTTAGAGAGTGGCGTGGGAAGGTAGTGGGAAAGTTGGTTGAGCCCTTGCCGAAGAGGGGCAAATAATATGGCGAAAATGCAGGCAGTGATCCTCGGGTTGAAGCTGTGTCAAGATTTGATACTAAAGAATCTAGCCATTGAAGGAGATTCTTCATTGATAATCAATGTTCTCAGAACGTGAAAGGTGGTAAATTGGAAATTGGCGGTTAGATTGGAAGAGACTTTGGATCTAATGGATAGATTTGATTTGGTGACTATATCCCACATCCTTTGTGAAGGTAATATTGAAGCAGATCGGTTATCCAATCTAGGGGCCGATGGGAAATCACTAAAAGAGTTGTTGTTATAATAGGAAGTAAAGGAACCTGTGGGCGACTGGGCGAGTGCCTTTCCACATATTCTCTTGTGGAAAGGTCGGGTTCTCTCAAGGCAAGTTGGCGTCAAAACTTGACATGACAATTTGGCAATCCGAGTAGGCAGGAGGGAAGTCTTTTCATAGGGAGTCCTTTTGGAATTGATGACCGAGCAAGTTGGGCAGTTCGTTGGCTGGCGATATGATGTTTAAGTAATACCTCTTGCTTTTCATGTCATTTCTGTCGGCATCAGCAATGGCATGAAGAGGTAAATCTAGGGTAGATCAGACTAGATACAACGTGCCTTTTTGTTGACATCTCATGACTCCTCATCATGTACGCTAGTTGTTGGGTGGCAGGAGAGCAAAAAAAACCGAGTGGCACACACGCTTTTGCACAACGTTGTAAGTGCAGTAAGCTTTGGTGGATCAAGAACCATAAATAACGGAAGGTGGCACAGTTTCGCCAAAAGTTTGGTTTCATTTTCTTGTCTTGCACTCTGATTGTGGGAATGGCGAAGAGATCAAAGTTCATAGTGGAGATGTCAGCGGAGTCGCTTGTGAGCTTGGGTATCGACACACCCATCCATCTGGACTACAAAGTTCGACAGACGGCCTTCAAGGCGATAACCAATCAGTGGTTAAAGAGGATAATGCTCAGGATAGATCATCATACGGTTGTGGTGGTCAAAATGATACAGGCAAGGGGCATTTATCAAACTTGGAGACTTTATGGGTTAACACCCACATTGCCTCTCGATTCTTGGCCTTGATGTTCGCACACCAAAAGTGGAGGCGAAGGCAATAATCTGCAGACCTCTTCAAGAAAGAGCTCTTGGGAGGGTTGGACGAGATCCTACACGCGACATTCTTGGGTCATGGAGCGCCTTGGCCTTGTGATCTTCCGCTAATAAAAGTACCTGGCGAGGTCAAAATCTATCCCTTGTTGTTGGAGCTAAAAAGAATGGCTTTGGTCAGGCAACGGCAAATTGCGGCATATGGGGTAAGCTTTCTCAAGAAGGTGTCGATGCTCAAGCCTATGAACGATTTTGATTGGGTCCCTGCATTTGATCAATTTGCAATAATGAATGGTTTTTAGGTGGTGGTTAGGTAGTTCAGGGTTAGTGGTCTATGCATATAATTAACATACTGTTGGGCGTCCTCTGAAATTAGATTTGGCTCTGGTTGGGAGCCGATTTTGGGGTTTTTGGGATAGCTCAACGCCGGTTGGGAGTCGCATTTCGGCTGGCTTTTTGATTCCTTTTTTGATAGGTGTCTGGTGTTTGGGTCTGGGTTGATGATTGGAAGTTGGCGTGTTTGGGATAGCTCAACGCCGGTTGGGAGTCGCATTTCGGCTGGCTTTTTGATTCCTTTTTTGATAGGTGTCTGGTGTTTGGGTCTGGGTTGATGATTGGAAGTTGGCGTGTTTGTAAATTTTGTACTGGTGATGGATATCTATGGCTCCTACATTGCAAACGATTGTAATTATCTCTTATAATCAATAGAATTTACCCTACGTATCAAAAAATAAAAATAAATAAATGCCCATAAACAATCAAAAAAGGTCAATGGGGCTCAAAGGACAGCTGGCAAAGCTACCTAAAATGTTGCATATACTAAATACAATTTTGATTTCACAGATTTGACATGGCCCATCAATAGAACACCACATTTCAAGAAAACAAAAGAAGTGCTTTTTGTATGGTTCCTCATTCAATTGCAAACATGAAGTATTCCTCTAGATCAGCTTTCCTCTTTTTTGTGCAATGTGTCATTCTTGTGAACTAACTATTAAATTAGAGGAATTTCAAGCATTCCTTCATTTATGTGAGCACTGTTGATGTTATGACAGCTTCAGTCTGCACTTCCCAAGAAGAAAAGATAAATTAAATGTATAGCTCTTGGCTATTTAATTTATATCAAACATTTGATTTGCTAAAGGGCCGACCCTTATAAGTTCGCTATTCTTGTCTTAACCTTGAGCTGACCTTAAGACATGTTAAATGTTTATTATGTAAAGGCCGACCTAAATGAAGAGGCGCCTATGTTGTATATATACAAGGTCCTTTCTTTGGTATCAAATCATTCATTCAAGCAAGTTCGCATTTTATATTCAAGAGCAGAATTCACACCTTAGAAGCAGCAGTCCGATTTCCAGAAAGAAGGCAATCATATATACCTTGAAGGAGGGCGAATATATTATCATTGTATTGGCCATTGTTGGGCCTGAGTTGTAAGCAGATTTATGTCACTGTATTATCATATATATAAGAGAATCATTTGCTGGGTTTTTCTCCCTCGAGTAGGAGGGTTTTCCTGGGGTATCTTGTTGTGTTCATTGTCTTATGTGTTGCAATTCTATTGAGTAATTTATTATCTAATCTGATCTAAGAAACACTAACATGGTATCAGAGCAGGTGTGAAAAAGATCGTGATCAGATTCAGATCTGTTAGTTTGCAACTCTCATTATTTTTTTTCAGTCTATCTTCTAAATTTCTCAAGATGGTGAACGGTCTGAAAATCGAGGATAGACTCGAAGGGATCTCGAACTACACATCATGGAGGTTCAGGTTCATGCTAACTTTGGAAGAAAATGATTTGCCTGAGTTTGTGAAAACAAAAGTTCCCGAACCTAAGGGTGAAGAAGAGAAGCTGCAATGGAGAAAGAAAGACACTAGGGCAAAGAAAGTATTGGTTGATTCCGTCAAGGATCATATTGTACCAATTGTCTTCAAGTTGGATACAGCAAGAGAGATGTTTACAACCTTGGAAGAGATGTACGAAATCAACAACACCAGTCGTGCCCTTGCTCTGAAGCAACAACTTCATCATGTGAAAATGGCGAAAGGAGAATCTGTTATTACATACTTCATGAGGATTTCAGAGATAAAAGATCAGCCCTCCACTATTGGTCACATGATTGATGATAAAGAACTGACTATGCTTGCTCTCAATGGTCTTCCGCTTTCGTGGGAGGCATTCATTCAAGGAATCAGTGCAAGATCTGAACTTCCCAAGTTTGATCGATTAAGGATTGACTGCATTCAAGAGGAGTCAAGACTAACAGCAAGAGGAATTGGTCAAAGCTCAAAGAATGAAGAATTACAAGTTCTTGCCTCTCATTCATCAAACAAAGGAAAAGGCTTTAAGAAAGGATTCTTCAAAAGGAATCGAGAAGATGGAAATGATGATGCTCCTACCTACAAAAGGAAACGAGACATGTCCAAGATTCAATGTTTTCGTTGTGATAAGTATGGTCACTTTGCGAGGGTGTGCCCTCAACGACCTAAGCTTCAAGTTGCCACTGCAGATGTTGAAGAAGTCACTCCACAAAAGGACTCCAGTGATTATCTATTTTATTCAGCCTTGTCTAGCAATGTTTCTACTGACTCTAACACTTGGTTGATTGATAGTGGTGCTTCTAGGCACATCACCGGGTTCAAAGGTCACCTTTCAAACCTAATGGAAAGCAACTCCAGTGATCAAGTTGTTATTGGAGATGATGCTAGATATTTTGTAAAAGGGATTGGAAATTCCACTCTTCACTTGGATTCCGGAATTTCTTTGGAGTTGAATGATGTACTGTTCGTACCAGGGATAAAGAGGAACCTTGTTTCAATTTCAGCATTAGAAGACAAGGGTTATCAAGTTGCCTTCTCTAAAGGGAAAGTTCTTATATGGGCAAAGAACTCAAGCTTCAAAACTGCTCAAGTGATTGGAGTTAGACATGAATGTCTCTACACGCTGTGCACTCGTCCTCTTCAAGCACTTGTGCATAACAGTACCAGCATGTGTGATCTTTGGCATCGAAGATTGGCTCACATTCACTTTCGTACTCTACCTATCATGGAGAAGATGGTCACCGGTCTTCCAAAATTCAATCAAGAACATGAAGGTACATGCAAGGGATGTGCCCTAGGCAAGAACACAAAAGGTACGTTTCATTCCAGTGAAAGTAGATCTAAATGTATTCTTGATCTCATTCATTCTGATTTGTGTGGTCCAATGTCTAATGCATCATCTAGTGGTTTCTTGTATTATATTATTTTCATTGATGATTACTCTAGAAAGACTTGGATCTATTTCTTGAGATCTAAAGAATCAGAAGAAGTATTAGAAAGATTCAGAGAATTCAAAGCACAGATTGAAAATCTGTCTGGGAAGAGGATCAAAGCATTGAGATCTGATAATGGTGGAGAATACACTTCTGGCACATTTCGAGACTTTTGTATTGAAGCAGGGATTAAGAGGGAGTTCAGTGTTCCCTATAATCCACAACAAAATGGTATTGCTGAAAGGAAGAATAGGTCTATTGTGGAAGCGGTGAAAGCTATGATCCATGATCAAGACTTACAAATCTCTCTTTGGGCTGAAGCATCAAGAACAACCGTCTATGTTCAAAACAGGAGTCCCCACAAGATCTTAGAGAATAAAACTCCTGAAGAAGCATTCTCAGGCGTGAAGCCTGAAGTTAGTCATTTGAGGATCTTTGGTTGTCCAGTCTATGTTCATATTCCAAAGGAAAAGAGAACAAAGCTAGAACCTTCTGGGAAGAAAGGAATTCTTGTAGGCTACAGTGAGACATCAAAAGCTTACAGGATTTACATTCCAGGACATAAGTCTATTGAGATTAGTAGAGACGTCACATTTGAGGAAGATGTTGCTTATAGAAGGTCCAAAGGCACTCCTATGGAGATTGATGAAGAAGAACCTCCTCAAGATATGGAAGTTGACCATATTCCAGAGAATCTGAAGGAGGATACAGAACCTAAAGAAGATATTGATCCAGCTGAGCCTTTGGATCCTACTGATGGGCCTCTAGACATTGTGATTGGAAAGAAAAGACCTCTTTGGGCTCGCAGGACAATGTAGGAAGCAGAAAGGTTTGTAGCTCCAAGAGGAGCCTTCAGAGAAAGCAAGAGACCTCACAAGTTCTCTAGCTATGTTGCCTTGATGAGTCAGATTATTGAGTTAGAGCCTTCAAATGTTGAAGGAGCTTCTAGTCAACAAGTATGGAAAGATGCCATGATTGAGGAGTATCAGTCTATACTTAAGAACGATGTTTGGGATATAGTTCCTAGACCCAAAGACAAATCTGTGGTGTCTTCTAAGTGGCTCTTCAAGATCAAGCATGCAGCTGATGGGAGCATTGAGAAACACAAGGCTAGATTTGTGGCTAGAGGGTTCTCAAAAAAAGAGGGAGTTGACTATGAAGAAACTTTTGCTCCTGTGGCTCGTTACACATCTGTTAGAACCATCATTGCTATTGCTACATCTAGAGGATGGAAAATTCATCAAATGGATGTAAAGACAACTTTTCTGAATGGCATAATAGAAGAAGAGGTTTACATTGAGCAACCAGAAGGATTTGAGGTGCATGGGAAAGAGTCTCATGTCTGCAAGCTGAAGAAGGCCTTGTATGGTCTTAAACAAGCTCCTCGTGCTTGGTATGAAAGAATTGATCAGTATCTTTCAAGTCTGGGTTTCTCAAAGAATGATGCAGATTCTAAACTCTACTTCAAAGTAGTAAATGGTGAAGCATTAATTTTGGTTTTATATGTTGATGACTTGATCATTACTGGTGAAGAACATCTAATTCTAAAATGCAAGAAGGAATTAGCTTCAGAGTTTGAGATGAAGAATCTAGGTCTTATGCATTAGTTTCTTGGCTTAGAAGTTTGGCAAAAGCCAGATGAGATGATTCTAAGTCAAGGAAAGTACACTGTTGACATTCTCAAAAGGTTTGGTATGATTGACTGCAAACCTATGTCTACACCCATGGAAACTAATTTAGATAAGTTGAAAGAAGCTGCAGCTAGTTCAGAACCAGTGGATTCAACGATGTATAGACAGTTGATTGGTTCATTGATGTATCTAGTTAACACTAGACCCGATATTTGCTATACAGTGAGTGCACTTAGCCAGTTTATGTGTGAACCAAAGCAGATGCATCTTGTAGCAGCTAAACATATCCTGAGATATTTATGTGGCACAATTGGATATGGGTTGAGATATTCTTCAAACGTGGATTTGGAGTTGCATGGTTTTACTGATTCGACGGTGATGTAAGTTTGCATTGAAGAGCACCTCGGTTGTTGGTTTCGTGATGGGGACTAAGCGCGATTCCTGGTGTAGCAGAAGCGCCTTCGCGTATTCTGAGCAATAACTCTACCACCACTGCAGTATATAAGGCGTACCTGTGGCAGTACCGTGAGGCGTGGCTCGTAAGCTCCCTGGCGGTGATTGTTTGGTCAATCACCGGAGCTCACTATTGAGTACACCGCGGATAAAGCCGGGTGAAGCTTCACAATCCCGGTGTTTCCACTGCAATGCAATGGCTATTCCTCACCCCAAGCCTCTCGCCAGGATTAAGTTTGTGTACTTCTGAGAGAAACTTGGTATGGTGGAGAATGCAGCCTCGACTGAGAAAGAGTCTCAGTAATCAGTGATCCTTGATTGATAATGCAATTCTTTGCTGAGAGAGAGTTGAGGTGCAAGCCCTTCTTAATGCAATTCTCTGTTGAGAGAGAGTTGAGGTGTAAGCCCTTGATAATGCAATTCTCTGATGAGAGAGAGTTGAGGTGTAAGCCCTTGATAAATGCAATTCTCTATTGAGAGAGATTTGAGGTGAAAGCCCTTGTTTCCACCCTCTGGGAGAAGTTATGGTGGATGTCATGTGTGTGACTCACGTGAGGGAATCCGTGATGATTTTATTTATACCATCTATGGAAGTAGCCATAATGGTTAATATCACATTGAGGTGATATTCTATTTTGTTTTCATTCTAATATGATGTGTCTTGTGCAGATGGAAGTGCATCCCTAGCTGAGAGGGAGTGTTGATGTTATTGAGCAGCTTAGGTCTGCACTTCCCATGAAGAAGACAAATTATATATGTAACCTTGAGCCGACCTTATGTTTCACATTTTCTTTGTATTAATCTTGAGCCGACCTAAAGCTATTTCTGTTTTATTTTATAAAGGCCGACCTAAATGTAGAGGCGCCTATGATGTATAAGTACAAGGTCATTATCCTTGCAAAAGGTAATTCGAATTCAACAAGCAAGTTCGCTATTCCATTAAGAGCAGAAATTCGCAATTATCATTAAGAGCAAAAATTCGCATAACATTGAAGAACAGAAATTGCATTTGCTACAGTAGTCCGATCTCAAGGAAGGAGAGATTCATTTGTATCTTGTGTATTAAGGAAAAGTGCGAAATCATTGTGACTCTCTATTAGCCATTGTTGGGCTGTGTTGTAAGCAGATTTCTATCACTGTGTTATCATATATATAAGAGAATCATTTGCTGGGTTTTTCTCCCTCAAGAGGAGGGTTTTTCCCAGGGTATCTTGTTGTGTTCATTATCTTATGTGTTGCATTTCTATTGAGCAATTTATTATCTAATCTGATCTAAGAAAAACTAACATCACAATAATAGTAAATAGGTAAATGCACAATGGGGTGTAACACAGTTAATCCTCTTATCTTGGTGTTCACAATGCATATGTGCTAACCTTGTAATGCTTTGGATGGTTATATTATCAAAAACTTCAATTTCTATGCGCTTTATTTTGTAAGCACTGGATGCTAGTACCGGTAGTGGGTTTAAATTAGTTATTGTTGATGTACTTACCCCATTGAATTAGTGGTAATATTGGAATAGCTCACCATTGAAAAGTGGAAGAAGCATGTTTAAATTTCCTCAAACATTGTATAAGCTTTCCCACTCAAAAGTGGAAGTGCCTTGTAATTCCTGATGAATAAGCAGATGATTTCTTTCTTGTATTGTTTATGCCATAGATTACATACTCTGTGATTAATCGTCGAGTGGCCGAGTGCTCTCCCATTTTTTGTTTGGGTGAGTACTCTCTGCTTTTACTCTCGGCTCAGGATGCAAAAAAAAATCGCCGTTTTTTTCAAAAAACTCATGAAAAACCCTCAGAGTACTTGCGGAAAACCCTGAAACAGATGAAATGCGCTTTCCATGTGCTTGTTTTTGCACGATTTCGACGTGTTTTTGGCGCATTTTGGATGTGTATGACGCGACTTGGTGCTTATAAAACCCCTATTTAGTGGGCTTTACAAACACTGCATCCTTTGATGCGATTTGGATTGGTTTTTGGGTACGATTTGGACTAGTTTTACTATTTACGTTGCACATTATCAATATACACAAACCTGCCAATTGATATTACATATTATCATACATAGTCGACAGGTTTGTGTATATTGATAATGTGTAAAATTTTAAACATTAAACAATTTAGTGAACATTATTATAATGAATAGTTTAAGTTTGTATATAGTTATACACAGATTTTAATGGTATTACCATATTACTGATATGCATACTTAATAGTTAAACAGTTAAAATTAATATTGATATGCATACATGATTGATGATAATATGATATCATGATACACTGATAAGTGAAACAAGAAATTGTCTGATTGTATGTGTATAGATATGTCTATGTGCGTATAAATTTGGCATCTTGTGTTTGTGTATAGATATGTATGTGTGCACAATACAGTGTGTATAAGTGTGTTGTAACTGAATTTTGCAAAAAAAAGTGTTTTTATAAGAAATTTTACTACTTTTTAAGTTGCCGAGTATTTGCCGAGGCAAAAGTTTTGGGCTTGCCGAGTACTCTCGGAGTCCGAGTATGTAAACTATGGTTTATGCATTCCACTGAATAAGTGGTTTGGCTGACTTGTCGCCTGATGCTTCTTTCCAGCAACTTGTAAATCAATGAATTGTAATCTTGACACCGTATGCTCTTACCTTGCCCAATCCGAGTATTGGTAATCATAAAGTGGAAAGGAAGTTGTTATGCTTTCATTTACTTTAAGGCTAATGTGTTTTCAAAAAACAATTTGAGGGTGGTTATTACAAAATTTAAAAAAGAAGAAATTAAAAACATTAGAACAATAAAAAAACAAATTCAAACACAATACCAGTAGGGAGGGTTGAGAATTCTAAAAAGTAGAAAAATTTGGAAGCATAACAGCAAGGTTTTCATTGTTCAACATTTGAAATTGTGAAGAAAAGGAGAAAAGAATAGGAAATACTAAATATCTCCAATCATTGATTCAATCTTCAAATCCGACCTCCACTCACTCATCAATCACTCCGCTTTGCTCAATTTGCACTTGTAGAAGACCAAAGGATGAAAAATTGACAAAAAATAGGTTTTAAAACCCCATATTTCACTTTTGGGTGTAGTCAAGTTCATGATGAGGACTTGTAAGTCTGAGCCCAAGACTTGATGAGTTTTGGAGTTGAAACTCACCTAAAAATGGTGAGTACTTGCTCCAAATTTGAACTGCAAGTCTGAGGTGAGTTTCTTGCTTACATTGAGAACTCGCTAGTCTAGGCAAGTTTTCCAACTATGGGAAAAACCATAGATCATTTGCAAAAGTATGTGTATTGGCCTAACATGCAAGAAGAGATCACAAATTTCACTAGAGAATATTAATTATATTGCACAAGCCAACGTAATTTGAGAAGAATGGTTGTACTTGTACATGCCTCTGCTTGTGCCTTCTAGACCATGAGAGAATCTCTATGGATTTTGTGGGGGTTTGTCTATGTCTAAGCATGGACATGACTACTTTTATGTTATGATATATAGATTTAGTAAGATATGTGTTTTAATTCCATGTAAGAAAATGGTAAGAGGGCATGAAGCAGTGAAATTACTATTCTAATGTTTGGGTGCATTTTGGTTTGCCTAAATTGATTGTAGCAGACAAATATTCAAGATTTTTGAAGTTCTAGACCATCTTATTGAGCAAGATAGATACCAAGCTTAAAAGAAGTACAACCTTCCATTCTCTAACAGATGGGAAAATAGAAGTTGTAAATAGGTCTATTGTTCACCAAATAAGGGGCTCCAACAACAACCATCAAAGGGCATTGGATGAATCTTTGGCATACATTTTAACATTCCTATTATATGGCAGTGCATGCATCCACTAATAAGTTGCCATTTGAAGCATGTTTGGAATATTTTCCTACTAACCCACTTAATGTTTCTTCAGGACAACAAAGAGAAGACAAAGAACTAGATTTAGAGGTGATAGAAGTAGCAAAATTCATTGAGAGGACTGTGTGCAGAAGTTGCAAAAATAGTTGGAGAATTCTTGAGCTCAAGATAAGACTAGATGTAACCAAGAATGTAAAGATTTCACATTGAAGGTGGGAGACAAATTGTGGCTTTACTTGAGAATAGAGAGACTACAAGGACAAGCTAGGAACCTCGAGCCTTGAAGATATGGGCTGTTTGCCATCTTGGAGCAGGCTGGAGAAAATGCTTTCTAGCTTAAACTACCTTGATTCATGAGGATGTATGTATTATTCAATTGTGAAAATTTGCATGCATATAGGTCATCAATGCTCAAGGAAGGACAATTGCTATCCTCTTTTAAAGAATGTGTCTTGGATGATCAACCAGAGTTGGAGTATGCTGTTTTTGTGAAAAAATTCAGGGAGACAAGATGGGGACCAAAAGAATCTTGGTCGATTGCATTAATGAAAATATATCAAGGCAAGTGAAATGCTACCTCAAAGAAGTGGAACTCATCCCACAGCTTCTAAATGACTAAGTTTTTTGTAGGATTAAAAGTTTCCTGAAAGGGGGAGGTGCAATTTTTTTTATCTCTGACAAAGTTGCCAAAAACAGCAAGGTGGCAATTACATGGCAATTTCATTAGTTTCATGGTGGTTCTTCCCTAACAACTGTAGTAGTTGCTCTATTTTAAACATACTAGAAGAGTAATGGAAAAAATGAATGACTTTTCGGATTCCATGATTTATGGGATCCCTTTAGTTTACAAAAGGACACCTCTAGTGTTCTATTTGAAGAGGCATAAGCCCAATTGTAAGCATATGGGTGCAAGAGAGAGAATCAGGAAGTTCAGTTGGTTGGAGGAGCGAAACTAGTTTGGTATAGAGAGGAGCAAGTGTGACAGTAGGAAGATTGTTATATAAGCTCCATCAAGAGCTCTTTTTATAGGATAGGAAGTTAAGCTATTACCACTTTCAGTTGATTTTCCGCACCATAAAATTCCCAGGTTCAATTCTTTATATCAATCTTGTTTCTGGTTGATAGTTTATGTTGTTTGAGTCATGTTTCATACACCTCCAACATTGTTTTGTTTCCAAGAACTAAAGAATATTAATTCTGTCACTTCACACATTTTAATCTCAACTAATTTGAAGTTAATACAAGTGGGATAGCATTTACATCTGTAAACTTCTAGTGAGTATTGAATATTGAGAGATTACAAATGAGCTCATGATAAGATCTGTGAGATTGGCTGATAAATGCAACAGTAAAGAGTTTCTTACTTTCTCTGTATATAACAGAGGCCTGTATATACATTTCTACAAAGAAAGAGAACAGCAATAAAAAGACATAACTTCTTTCCTTTCTAAAGAAGTCCATTAACATTTTATCCCTAACCTAAAAGCTTCAAGAATCTCATGCTCCAGTAAATGATATTATTTGAGAGGGACATACAGTACGAGGAGGATATACAGTTTGTCAATGAGATGCATATTTGTTTCAAAACAGAGAACAATTTATGGATAATATCATGGAACATAAAGGCATGGCCAAAGGTGATATCTTTATTCTTCATCATATCCCTCAATGATAAGGTTCTTACACATGAAGCATTAGAAAGACGAGGGAATCTCTTTGTAAACATGATGTACTGAGCTATAGAATAGTGTGCACAATTATTTTTATCTTTTTATATTCAAAAACACATATACACAGGTTTCATTACTGGATGAGTGTAATTCATATACAAATGGTAAAAGTATTCAATGCTTTTGAGGATGATCATTGTTGTAATCCCAAATTGATATTGAATGCTATTTGGTTAATAACTTAATGTATTACAGTTTCAGTAGTTTGAATAAATAATTTAGTGAGAAATTCTCAAAGGAATATGTTATCCAATAGAATATATTCTTAATAAAATCCAATATAGCAAGACTAAAGCAGGCATGAATTTCGATAATCCTTGTTCCTAATGTAATCTTTTTATGTGGTAACATAAAATAATGAAAACTAGAAAATTTCTACAAAGTTCACTGAAATGCTTATAAAACCATTGAATTAGGGAGCCAAAAAAGGTGGAAACTGCCGGCATGGCCCTCTTTTCAACATTTCTTTGTTGAGGTAACATGAAATAATCTTGACATCAGAAGAGGGAGAATAATCAGAGAT
>CM021109.1:27206353-27389228 GCA_007115665.2 Sequoiadendron giganteum | reverse complement strand
CAACAAGTATGGAAAGATGCCATGACTGAGGAGCATCAGTCCATACTTAAGAATGATGTTTGGGATATTGTTCCTAGACCCAAGGACAAATTTGTAGTGTCTTCTAAGTGGCTCTTTAAAATCAAGCATGCAGCTGATGGGAGCATTGAGAAGCACAAGGCAAGATTCGTGGCTAAAGGGTTCTCACAAAAAGAGGGAGTTGACTATGAAGAAACTTTTGCTCCTGTGGCTCGATATACATCTATCAGAACCATCATTGCTATTGCCGCATCTAGAGGATGGAAGATTCATCAAATGGATGTACAGACAGCTTTCCTAAATGGTGTAATAGAAGAAGAGGTTTACATTGAGCAACCCGAAGGATTTGAGGTACATGGGAAGGAGTCTCATGTTTGCAAGCTGAAGAAGGCCTTGTATGGTCTTAAGCAAGCTCCTTGTGCTTGGTACGAAAGGATTGATCAGTATCTATTAAGTCTGGGTTTCTCAAAGAATGATGTAGATTCTAACCTCTACTTCAAGGTAGTAAATGGTGAAGCTTTGATTCTGGTTTTATATGTTGATGATTTGATTATCACTAGTGAGGAACATCTAATTCTAAAATGCAAGGAGGAGTTAGCTTCAGAGTTTGAGATGAAGAATCTTGGTCTCATGCATTACTTTCTTGGCTTAGAAGTTTGGCAAAAGCCAGATGAGATGATTCTAAGTCAAGGCAAGTACACTATTGACATTCTCAAAAGGTTTGGTATGATTGACTACAAACCTATGTCTACACCCATGGAGACTAATCTAGATAAGTTGAAGGAGGCTGCAGCTAGTTCAGAACCAGTGGATTCTACGATGTATAGACAGTTGATTGGTTCATTGATGTATCTAGTTAACACTAGGCCTGATATCTGCTATGCAGTGAGTGCACTTAGCCAGTTTATGTGTGAACCAAAGCAAATACATCTTGTAGCAGCTAAACATATCCTGAGATATTTATGTGGCACAATTGGATATGGGTTGAGATATTCTTCAGGTGTGGATTTAGAGCTGCATGGTTTTACTGATTCTGATTGGGCAAGATGTGTCTCAGATCGGAAGACTACCTCTGGTTGTTGCTTCAGTTTGGGTACTGCTATGATTTCTTGGTGTAGCAGGAAACAGTCTTCAATGGCTTTGAGTACAACCGAGGCAAAATACATAGCAGCTTGTGTGGCAGCTCGTGAGGCAGTGTGGATTCATAAGCTCCTTGCAGGATTGTTTGGACAATCAATGGAGCCTACCATTATACACTGTGATAACCAGAGTTGTGTAAAGCTTTCTGTCAATCCCGTGTTTCATGACAGAACAAAGCATGTTGAGATCAAGTACCACTATATTAGAGATATGGTACTAAGGAAAGCTATACAGTTGAGGCATATCAACACCGATGAGCAAACAGCAGACATTCTCACCAAGCCTCTCTCCAAGATCAAGTTTGTGTACTTTCGAGAAAAGCTTGGTATGGTGGAGAATGCAGCCTTGACTGAGAAAGAATCTCAATATCAATGATCCTTAATCGGTAATGCATTTCTCTATTGAGAGAGATTTGAGGTGCAAGCCCTTGGTAATGCATTTCTCTATTTGAGAGAGAGCAAGCCCTTGGTAATGCATTTCTCTACTGAGAGAGATTTGAGGTGCAAGCCCTTGGTAATACATTTCTCTATTGAGAGAGATTTGAGGTGCAAGTCCTTGATAGTGCATTTCTCTTTTTGAGACTTGAGGTGAAAGCCCTTGTTTCCACCCTCTGGGAGAGCCATGGTGGATGCCATGTGTGTGACTCCATGACAACATCACGTGAGGGAATCCGTGATGATTTATTTGTGCTTGTGTATCACCCTCTGGAGGAGCCATGGTGAAAGTCACAGTGAAGTGACAACATCACATTAAGTGATGAGCACTTGTTCATACCATCTGTGGAGGTAGCCATGATGGTTGATATCACGATGAGGTGATATTCTATTTTGTTTTCATATTGATATGATGTGTCTTGTGTAGGTGGAAGTATCATCCCTAGCTGAGAGGGAGTGTTGATGTTATAGCAGCTTAGGGCTGCACTTCCATTGCACGAATTCCAAGAAGAAAGCATAAATTAAATGAGTAGCCATTCGGCTATTTAATTTATGTCAACGATAAATATCAAAACATAAAGGGCCGACCCTAATGATTCGCATATATCTCTTATTGCTTGGGCCGACCTTATTTGTATTTAACATTTCATTATGTTTCTCTAAGAGGGCCGACCTAAGTGAAAAGGCGCCTGATTTTGTATAACTACAAGGTCTTTCCTTGTCATTTGCAATCAAGTTAAGTTCGCATTTCCTCAAGCAAGTTCACACTTTGGCAGCAGATTATTATCTCGTAGCAGCAGACCTAATTCAAGGTATTTCATATTCGCACTTAGGAGAACTGCTATCAAATTCGCCTACGTGCTAGGCCTGAGTTGTAAGCAGATTTCTGCTCTTGTTCTACTTTATAGAAGTGAATTATTTGCTGGGTTTTTCTCCCTCAAGAGGAGGGTTTTCCCAGGGTATCTTGCTGTGTTTATTGTCTTATGTGTTGCATTATTCTAATTTCTTTCAGTTGTATAATCTGATCTAAGAAACACTAACATGTGGACCTATTGTAGGGTCCACAAAATAGCTGAGAAAGTGGTGGCAATCAACAAATAGCAACCACTTGATCAATAGTGAGAAGGTGCCGATCATGAGGAAAGGATGCTGGACGAGTTTATATTGAATTTCAAAGACAAAATCTAGGAGGTGGAATTTTGTTTGGTTATGAGGTAGAATAATTGGCATTGAAATTATCATTTTCTTCCTAGCCCCTCAAAACAAGTAGTAATATCAATTCACTGTTTGTCCAGCCACTACATAAGTTTTATAGTTTATAGATATAGTAATATTTGCCAAGTTCTGGATTATATGAGATACTCTTACAATTTATCTAATGTTAAGTGCCTGCAATAGTATCTGTGAAAGAATCCATATGAATAACAAATATTACTGACCATAAATGATATTTAACCAATTTTAACTGGTGTTTTACATAAATAATGTTTTCTCTTAGCAGATAATCAAATACAAACATGGGTGATGATCATAAACTTAAAAGGCTAACATATCCAGCCTCGAGTAGATATTACTGAAAAAATGAGAAACCTGTCAGAATTGCAGCAAAATTATTAAAGCCACATGATTTTCTTCTTTACTACAGGAAGAAGGGGATGAATAAATTGCATTCCCATTCACGGAAAACCAATGATAATGAATAGGAAAAATGCAAACCATAGAAATGCAGTAACCCTCAGGCATATCCAACTTGATCCTGGCGATACTAAACAGACTACGAACCATTGGACATGGTACACTATTCTTCCAAAGCACAATTAATTGAGTTTTAACCTTATTTGTACTATTCACCAACTATATTTTTCTACAAACAGCAATATAAAACTGATTTTATAAAGACAAGGAATAAAATCTATATTTTTTGTTATTAGCTCAACAGGAGTATGTAACAAAATAAACCAGCAGCATACCTGAGCAAAGTAGAAACTGCATCAAAAAAACATTGAAGAACTGTTGCCAAAATGAGTTCATTCTCATTTTCACCCCCAGTGACAAAGAAGTGTAAATCTGATATGAACTTGTATACAACTATGTAGCCATCAAACATTCCAATTTCCGCTGCATAATGATAACTGATTAATTAACAAATGCTAGAGAAAGACAAATGCTAACTAAATGCATGCTAACACAGCATGCTTGTGTGTCATTACAAGCCAAATTAAAATATGTCAAATTCCAAACAAAGAAATGCCTTCAAATATATTAACTAAACCTAATATGAAAAGTAGGTTATTCCTGGCTAACATATCTGTGTAATAAATTTCAGAAATTTGTGAAAACGGTAAACAAAAGAAAAAAATGATGATTTAATTTACATTAAAATAAATTCCATTCCATTCAAACCACAAAAAAGCCAGATTTTAGCAAGGTATGGTTGGACTGGATTTTTGGATGGATTGCTTGCCCAAAATTCTCAGTTCTTTTGAATGGGTCCCCTGAGGGTTTCTTCAGTGTTTCTCAAGGGCTACACCAAGGGGATCCCTTGTCCCCCTTTCTGTTTATTATAATGGCGGAGGCCCTTGGCAGATGTATCACCAAAGCTTGGAGTTGTGGTAGGGTGGAGGGGGTGCAAATCACTTGCCGAATGCCGGCAGTCACTCATCAGCAGTTTGCTGATGATGCTATGCTATTTGGTAAGGCTCAAGAGCGAGAGGCAAGGAGCTTCAAGAAGATTTTGGAGAAGCACTCCCTTGCCTCAGGCCAAGAGGTAAGCCTAGCTAAATCTGAGGTTTTTTTCTTCAATACCCCTATGCGTAGAGAGGATCATATTCTAAGAATTCTGAAATTCAAGAGAGGGAAGCTACCTTGTAAATACCTCAGTCTCCTGCTGGCGAACAGGGTGCAATCAGGCAAATTATGGGAAAATGTGGTAAAGAAGGTGGAAAATACGATCGCCTCATGGAAGTGTAGGTGGTTGTCTTGGGCCAGACGCCTAACCAAACTCAAATCTGTGATTTCTGCCTTGCCATCATATCTGTCATCTTGCCTCCCCATGTTGGCTGGGGCAAGCAAAACTCTAAACAAGAAAATGAAGGATTTTTTTTGGCAAGGCAACTCCGAGCACCGCAAATTTCCTTTGGTTAAGTGGGAGAAGGTGTGTGAAAGCAAAGAAAGGGATGGGGCTGGCTTGAAGAATCTTCTTTACCAAAACAAACCACTAGGTGCCAAACTGGTCTAGGCACTACACACCAGGAAAGAATCTAAATGGGCAAAGATTTTAAAGGCGAAGTATCTGGCCACGGATGAACACAAAATTTTTACTTCCAGGAACCTCCCCATGGGCTCCAAGATTTGGAATTTCATATACAGCTACAAAGAAGTGATTTTGGGCTTTCTGACTTGGGAAATTAGAGATGGAAGCGGTGCCTCCTTCTGGTTAGGATTCTTGGGAGGGTTTTCCCAAATTGTCCGATTCGGTTGAGCTTGGGAATGTAAGGACTGTCACTAAGCAAGCATGGGGGGATAAGGTAAGGGACTACATGTTCGTCAAATTGAAGGATGGTTGGCCTAAGGTTGAATGGAAGAGTGTCCGGGTTCTAGGCCTAGATCCTAAGGAAGTAGCTTTCTACGAAGATGTGATGAAGGATCGAAATATCTGTTATAGGGCAGATTCGGATATCTTAAGATGGAGAGCTGCTCCGAATGGAGAATATAATGTGAAGGAAGGTTATAATAGAATTACAACTGGTGCTAGAGAAAGTAAGCTTCAGAGTAATCTGTGTTGGAACAAGGCGTGTTTGCCTAAGGCTAGGATTTTTACCTGGGCAATAGCCCAAGGACAGGTACTCACGGCAGACAAATTTGCCAAGTTAGGGCTTTTTGGCCCGACCAGGCATTGTCCGTGCAAACAAAACAAGGAAACTAGTGACCACCTTCTTCTTAATTGCTCCTACACTCAAAGTTGTTGGCAATGGCTGCTAACTAAGTTGAATTGGCAAACCGTTATGTCAAATAAACTTTTGGATGTCCTACTGAGCTGGCCATCTTTGCATAAACAGGCGTTATATAGTTGACTATGGAATGCTAGCCCCTCGTTGTTGATCTGGGAAGTTTGGAAAGAAAGAATAGACGCATTTTTCAGGAGAAAGAATTGCCGCCTCAATCGCTTCAAAACAAGATTGAGGCCTGCCTAGTCGAGCTAGTGAACTCTAGAGTGAGGGAGGTTGATCCTAGGAAGAGCACGTTCACAAAATGGGATGCAAGGTTGCGTTGTAGTCTAAACGGCCTGTGGGTACCACCTATCATTGGGGAAGGTGGCTCAAAAACTCAGGAAATGAGGAAAACCATACAATGGTCGCCCCCAGTGTTGGGTTGGTACAAGCTCAATTTCGATGGCGCTTTGTGCGGCAACCCGAGAGAATCAAGGGCAAGTTGTATAGTTAGAGAGTGGCGTGGGAAGGTAGTGGGAAAGTTGGTTGAGCCCTTGCCGAAGAGGGGCAAATAATATGGCGAAAATGCAGGCAGTGATCCTCGGGTTGAAGCTGTGTCAAGATTTGATACTAAAGAATCTAGCCATTGAAGGAGATTCTTCATTGATAATCAATGTTCTCAGAACGTGAAAGGTGGTAAATTGGAAATTGGCGGTTAGATTGGAAGAGACTTTGGATCTAATGGATAGATTTGATTTGGTGACTATATCCCACATCCTTTGTGAAGGTAATATTGAAGCAGATCGGTTATCCAATCTAGGGGCCGATGGGAAATCACTAAAAGAGTTGTTGTTATAATAGGAAGTAAAGGAACCTGTGGGCGACTGGGCGAGTGCCTTTCCACATATTCTCTTGTGGAAAGGTCGGGTTCTCTCAAGGCAAGTTGGCGTCAAAACTTGACATGACAATTTGGCAATCCGAGTAGGCAGGAGGGAAGTCTTTTCATAGGGAGTCCTTTTGGAATTGATGACCGAGCAAGTTGGGCAGTTCGTTGGCTGGCGATATGATGTTTAAGTAATACCTCTTGCTTTTCATGTCATTTCTGTCGGCATCAGCAATGGCATGAAGAGGTAAATCTAGGGTAGATCAGACTAGATACAACGTGCCTTTTTGTTGACATCTCATGACTCCTCATCATGTACGCTAGTTGTTGGGTGGCAGGAGAGCAAAAAAAACCGAGTGGCACACACGCTTTTGCACAACGTTGTAAGTGCAGTAAGCTTTGGTGGATCAAGAACCATAAATAACGGAAGGTGGCACAGTTTCGCCAAAAGTTTGGTTTCATTTTCTTGTCTTGCACTCTGATTGTGGGAATGGCGAAGAGATCAAAGTTCATAGTGGAGATGTCAGCGGAGTCGCTTGTGAGCTTGGGTATCGACACACCCATCCATCTGGACTACAAAGTTCGACAGACGGCCTTCAAGGCGATAACCAATCAGTGGTTAAAGAGGATAATGCTCAGGATAGATCATCATACGGTTGTGGTGGTCAAAATGATACAGGCAAGGGGCATTTATCAAACTTGGAGACTTTATGGGTTAACACCCACATTGCCTCTCGATTCTTGGCCTTGATGTTCGCACACCAAAAGTGGAGGCGAAGGCAATAATCTGCAGACCTCTTCAAGAAAGAGCTCTTGGGAGGGTTGGACGAGATCCTACACGCGACATTCTTGGGTCATGGAGCGCCTTGGCCTTGTGATCTTCCGCTAATAAAAGTACCTGGCGAGGTCAAAATCTATCCCTTGTTGTTGGAGCTAAAAAGAATGGCTTTGGTCAGGCAACGGCAAATTGCGGCATATGGGGTAAGCTTTCTCAAGAAGGTGTCGATGCTCAAGCCTATGAACGATTTTGATTGGGTCCCTGCATTTGATCAATTTGCAATAATGAATGGTTTTTAGGTGGTGGTTAGGTAGTTCAGGGTTAGTGGTCTATGCATATAATTAACATACTGTTGGGCGTCCTCTGAAATTAGATTTGGCTCTGGTTGGGAGCCGATTTTGGGGTTTTTGGGATAGCTCAACGCCGGTTGGGAGTCGCATTTCGGCTGGCTTTTTGATTCCTTTTTTGATAGGTGTCTGGTGTTTGGGTCTGGGTTGATGATTGGAAGTTGGCGTGTTTGTAAATTTTGTACTGGTGATGGATATCTATGGCTCCTACATTGCAAACGATTGTAATTATCTCTTATAATCAATAGAATTTACCCTACGTATCAAAAAATAAAAATAAATAAATGCCCATAAACAATCAAAAAAGGTCAATGGGGCTCAAAGGACAGCTGGCAAAGCTACCTAAAATGTTGCATATACTAAATACAATTTTGATTTCACAGATTTGACATGGCCCATCAATAGAACACCACATTTCAAGAAAACAAAAGAAGTGCTTTTTGTATGGTTCCTCATTCAATTGCAAACATGAAGTATTCCTCTAGATCAGCTTTCCTCTTTTTTGTGCAATGTGTCATTCTTGTGAACTAACTATTAAATTAGAGGAATTTCAAGCATTCCTTCATTTATGTGAGCACTGTTGATGTTATGACAGCTTCAGTCTGCACTTCCCAAGAAGAAAAGATAAATTAAATGTATAGCTCTTGGCTATTTAATTTATATCAAACATTTGATTTGCTAAAGGGCCGACCCTTATAAGTTCGCTATTCTTGTCTTAACCTTGAGCTGACCTTAAGACATGTTAAATGTTTATTATGTAAAGGCCGACCTAAATGAAGAGGCGCCTATGTTGTATATATACAAGGTCCTTTCTTTGGTATCAAATCATTCATTCAAGCAAGTTCGCATTTTATATTCAAGAGCAGAATTCACACCTTAGAAGCAGCAGTCCGATTTCCAGAAAGAAGGCAATCATATATACCTTGAAGGAGGGCGAATATATTATCATTGTATTGGCCATTGTTGGGCCTGAGTTGTAAGCAGATTTATGTCACTGTATTATCATATATATAAGAGAATCATTTGCTGGGTTTTTCTCCCTCGAGTAGGAGGGTTTTCCTGGGGTATCTTGTTGTGTTCATTGTCTTATGTGTTGCAATTCTATTGAGTAATTTATTATCTAATCTGATCTAAGAAACACTAACATGGTATCAGAGCAGGTGTGAAAAAGATCGTGATCAGATTCAGATCTGTTAGTTTGCAACTCTCATTATTTTTTTTCAGTCTATCTTCTAAATTTCTCAAGATGGTGAACGGTCTGAAAATCGAGGATAGACTCGAAGGGATCTCGAACTACACATCATGGAGGTTCAGGTTCATGCTAACTTTGGAAGAGAATGATTTGGCTGAGTTTGTGAAAACAAAAGTTCCCGAACCTGAGGGGGAAGAAGAGAAGCTGCAATGGAGAAAGAAAGACACTAGGGCAAAGAAAGTATTGGTTGATTCCGTCAAGGATCATATTGTACCAATTGTCTTCAAGTTGGATACAGCAAGAGAGATGTTTACAACCTTGGAAGAGATGTACGAAATCAACAACACCAGTCGAGCCCTTGCACTGAAGCAACAACTTCATCATGTGAAAATGGCGAAAGGAGAATCTGTTATTACATACTTCATGAGGATTTCAGAGATAAAAGATCAGCTCTCCACTATTGGTCACATGATTGATGATAAAGAACTGACTATGCTTGCTCTCAATGGTCTTCCGCTTTCATGGGAGGCGTTCATTCAAGGAATCAGTGCAAGATCTGAACTTCCCAAGTTTGATCGATTAAGGATTGACTGCATTCAAGAGGAGTCAAGACTAACAGCAAGAGGAATTGGTCAAAGCTCAAAGAATGAAGAATTACAAGTTCTTGCCTCTCATTCATCAAACAAAGGAAAAGGCTTTAAGAAAGGATTCTTCAAAAGGAATCGAGAAGATGGAAATGATGATGCTCCTACCTACAAAAGGAAACGAGACATGTCCAAGATTCAATGTTTTCGTTGTGATAAGTATGGTCACTTTGCGAGGGTCTGCCCTCAACGACCTAAGCTTCAAGTTGCCACTGCAGATGTTGAAGAAGTCGCTCCACAAAAGGACTCCAGTGATTATCTATTTTATTCAGCCTTGTCTAGCAATGTTTCCACTGACTCTAACACTTGGTTGATTGACAGTGGTGCTTCTAGGCACATCACCGGATTCAGAAGTCACCTTTCAAACTTAATGGAAAGCAACTCCAGTGATCAAGTTGTTATTGAAGATGATGCTAGATATTCTGTAAAAGGGATTGGAAATTTCACTCTTCACTTGGATTCTGGAATTTCTTTGGAGTTGAATGATGTACTGTTCGTACCAGGGATAAAGAGGAACCTTGTTTCAATTTCAGCATTAGAAGACAAGGGTTATCAAGTTGCCTTCTCTAAAGGGAAAGTTCTTATATGGGCAAAGAACTCCAGCTTCAAAACTGCTCAAGTGATTGGAGTTAGACATGAATGTCTCTACACGCTGTGCACTCGTCCTCTTCAAGCACTTGTGCATAACAGTACCAGCATGTGTGATCTTTGGCATCGAAGATTGGCTCACATTCACTTTCGTGCTCTACCTATCATGGAGAAGATGGTCACCGGTCTTCCGAAATTCGATCAAGAACATGAAGGTACATGCAAGGGATGTGCCCTAGGCAAGAACACAAAAGGTACGTTTCATTCCAGTGAAAGTAGATCTAAATGTATTCTTGATCTCATTCATTCTGATTTGTGTGGTCCAATGTCTATTGCATCATCTAGTGGTTTCTTGTATTATATTATTTTCATTGATGATTACTCTAGAAAGACTTGGATCTATTTCTTGAGATCTAAAGAATCAGAAGAAGTATTAGAAAGATTCAGAGAATTCAAAGCACAGATTGAAAATCTGTCTGGGAAGAGGATCAAAGTATTGAGATCTGATAATGGTGGAGAATACACTTCTGGCACATTTCGAGACTTTTGTATTGAAGCAGGGATTAAGAGGGAGTTCAGTGTTCCCTATAATCCACAACAAAATGGTATTGCTGAAAGGAAGAATAGGTCTATTGTGGAAGCAGTGAAAGCTATGATCCATGATCAAGACTTACAAATCTCTCTTTGGGCTGAAGCATCAAGAACAGCCGTCTATGTTCAAAACAGGAGTCCCCACAGGATCTTAGAGAATAAAACTCCTGAAGAAGCATTCTCAGGCGTGAAGCCTGAAGTTAGTCATTTGAGGATCTTTGGTTGTCCAGTCTATGTTCATATTCCAAAGGAAAAGAGAACAAAGCTAGAACCTTCTGGGAAGAAAGGAATTCTTGTAGGCTACAGTGAGACATCAAAAGCTTACAGGATTTACATTCCAGGACAGAAGTCTATTGAGATTAGTAGAGACGTCACATTTGAGGAAGATGTTGCTTATAGAAGGTCCAAAGGCACTCCTATGGAGATTGATGAAGAAGAACCTCCTCAAGATATGGAAGTTGACCATATTCCAGAGAATCTGAAGGAGGATACAGAACCTAAAGAAGATATTGATCCAGCTGAGCCTTTGGATCCTACTGATGGGCCTCTAGACATTGTGATTGGAAAGAAAAGACCTCTTTGGGCTCGCAGGACAATGCAGGAAGCAGAAAGGTTTGCAGCTCCAAGAGGAGCCTTCAGAGAAAGCAAGAGACCTCACAAGTTCTCTAGTTATGTTGCCTTGATGAGTCAGATTATTGAGTCAGAGCCTTCAAATGTTGAAGAAGCTTCTAGTCAACAAGTATGGAAGGATGCCATGATTGAGGAGTATCAGTCTATACTTAAGAACGATGTTTGGGATATAGTTCCTAGACCCAAAGACAAATCTGTGGTGTCTTCTAAGTGGCTCTTCAAGATCAAGCATGCAGCTGATGGGAGCATTGAGAAACACAAGGCTAGATTTGTGGCTAGAGGGTTCTCACAAAAAGAGGGAGTTGACTATGAAGAAACTTTTGCTCCTGTGGCTCGTTACACGTCTGTTAGAACCATCATTGCTATTGCTGCATCTAGAGGATGGAAGATTCACCAAATGGATGTAAAGACAGCTTTTCTGAATGGCATAATAGAAGAAGAGGTTTACATTGAGCAACCAGAAGGATTTGAGGTGCATGGGAAAGAGTCTCATGTCTGCAAGCTGAAGAAGGCCTTGTATGGTCTTAAACAAGCTCCTCGTGCTTGGTATGAAAGAATTGATCAGTATCTTTCAAGTCTGGGTTTCTCAAAGAATGATGCAGATTCTAACCTCTACTTCAAAGTAGTAAATGGTGAAGCATTAATTTTGGTTTTATATGTTGATGACTTGATCATTACTGGTGAAGAACATCTAATTCTAAAATGCAAGAAGGAATTAGCTTCAGAGTTTGAGATGAAGAATCTAGGTCTTATGCATTACTTTCTTGGCTTAGAAGTTTGGCAAAAGCCAGATGAGATGATTCTAAGTCAAGGGAAGTACACTATTGACATTCTCAAAAGGTTTGGTATGATTGACTGCAAACCTATGTCTACACCCATGGAGACTAATTTAGATAAGTTGAAAGAAGCTGCAGCTAGTTCAGAACCAGTGGATTCTACGATGTATAGACAGTTGATTGGTTCATTAATGTATCTAGTTAACACTAGACCTGATATTTGCTATGCAGTGAGTGCACTTAGCCAGTTTATGTGTGAACCAAAGCAAATACATCTTGTAGCAGCTAAACATATCCTGAGATATTTATGCGGCACAATCGGATATGGGTTGAGATATTCTTCAAACGTGGATTTGGAGCTGCATGGTTTTACTGATTCTGATTGGGCAGGATGTGTCTCAGATCGGAAGAGTACTTCTAGTTGTTGCTTCAGTTTGGGGACTGCTATGATCTCCTGGTGTAGCAGGAAACAGTCTTCAGTGGCCTTGAGTACAACTGAAGCAGAGTATATTGCAGCTTGTGTGTCAGCTCGTGAGGCAGTGTGGCTTCGTAAGCTCCTTGCAGATTGTTTGGACAATCAATGGAGCCTACTATTATACACTGTGATAATCAAAGCTGTGTGAAGCTTTCTGTCAATCCTGTGTTTCATGACAGAACAAAACATGTTGAGATCAAATACCACTATATTAGAGATATGGTGCAAAGGAAAGCTATACAGTTGAGGTATATCAGCACTGAAGAGCAAACGGCAGACATTCTCACCAAGCCTCTCGCCAGGATTAAGTTTGTGTACTTCCGAGAGAAACTTGGTATGGTGGAGAATGCAGCCTTGACTGAGAAAGAGTCTCAGTAATCAGTGATCCTTGATTGATAATGCAATTCTCTGCTGAGAGAGAGTTGAGGTGCAAGCCCTTGATAATGCAATTCTCTGCTGAAAGAGAGTTGAGGTGTAAGCCCTTGATAATGCAATTCTCTATTGAGAGAGATTTGAGGTGAAAGCGCTTGTTTCCACCCTCTGGGAGAAGCTATGGTGGATGTCATGTGTGTGACTCCATGACAACATCACGTGAGGGAATCCGTGATGACTTTAATACCATCTATGGGAGTAGCCATAATGGTTAATATCACGTTGAGGTGATATTCTATTTTGTTTTCATTCTAATATAATGTGTCTTGTGCAGGTGGAAGTTCATCCCTAGCTGAGAGGGAGTGTTGATGTTATGACAGCTTCGGTCTGCACTTCCCAAGAAGAAAAGATAAATTAAATGTATAGCTCTTGGCTATTTAATTTATATCAAACATTTGATTTGCTAAAGGGCCGACCCTTATAAGTTCGCTATTCTTCTCTTAACCTTGAGCCGACCTTAAGACATGTTAAATGTTTATTATGTAAAGGCCGACCTAAATGAAGAGGCGCCTATGTTGTATATATACAAGGTCCTTTCTTTGGTATCAAATCATTCATTCAAGCAAGTTTGCATTTTATATTCAAGAGCAGAATTCGCACCTTAGAAGCAGCAGTCCGATTTCCAGAAAGAAGGCAGTCATATATACCTTGAAAGAGGGCGAATATATTATCATTGTATTGGCCATTGTTGGGCCTAAGTTGTAAGCAGATTTCTGTCACTGTATTATCATATATATAAGAGAATCATTTGCTGGGTTTTCCTCCCTCGAGTAGGAGGGTTTTCCCAGGGTATCTTGTTGTGTTCATTGTCTTATGTGTTGCAATTCTATTGAGTAATTTATTATCTAATCTGATCTAAGAAACACTAACAAGCACAGCCTCCATATTTTTATGGAGAATGATAAATTTGAAATCTTCTACTTTCTTCAAAACAACCTATGAAATTTCCATAAAACTGCACAATATCTATTCAGATTTGAGTAACTTGAGGCTACACCCAAGTTTTGAGGTATATATTGCCATGGTCGCACCCACCATTTTGGAGATTGAGAGAGTGATTTGTCATTGATTCATTCATTGTCTTGTCATTGACTCCTTCTAGACTCATACTTCTCAGTTTTTTTATCTATTGTGGATAACAAATGTATCATTATATTTTTGTTTTAGTTTTATATCACAAAAAACAATGAATCGTCAATGTCATCTTTTTGTATCTCAAAATATGTACTATGACACATAATGCATTTACTTGTAATTTACCAAACTCATTATGTAAAACATTCTACGATTCCATATGCTTTCTACTCTTTTCTATATTTAAAGACAAGATTTTCACAATGCATAGAAAACATGATTCCTTGTTAAAGTACACTAGATAAAGACCAAAGCACAAGCTATTTGATCCTGCTTTATCATTTGTGTCATTGTCGTTGTGTCGTGATTTTTCATTGACTCATTCATTGTTTCAACTTTCACAATCTCCTTAATCTGGAGTCATACTTACCAATTTTTAATCTATCATGAATCACAGTTATGTCATCATATTGTCATTTTAGTTTGATATCATGGAAAACAATGAATTATCAATTTTATACTTTTGTATCTCAAAATATGTATTTTGATGCATTGAGCACAATACACTTACTTGTAATTGACCATACTTGTTATGTAAAATATTCTACAATTCTTTACCATAGTTCCACGGAGTTTCCTAATGGGGAGATGGGTTTCGGGGACAGGGGGGCCAAGGGCCTAAGTTTGGGGATGGCAGGGGGACAACAAGGGGATGATGGTGGGGTGGTGGCAAGGTGCTGAAATACATATAGTACTTGAAAAAATAGTTACAAAAAGATGTATAAGAATTATACATCTTGGAGACAACTAGGAGTCCCCTAGACGTCTTGAGGACACCCCAACGTCCTCGAAGTCCTAGCAACGTCTTAGAGACGACAACACCAATGGTGGGATGATGGCGTTGGTGGTGGGCTGATAGGGGGACGTCCCCCCCAAGACCCCAAGTCTCTTAAGACAGGGACGTCTAGGAAACACAGGGTTTTTTTGGGGGGAACGCGTCCCCATGGAACACTGCTCTTTACACTTCTATTTTTTTCAATTTTCTATATATCAAGACTAGATTTTCAAAGTGCATAGTTAGTTAGAGATCTTATGGATTAATTTGGGTTGTCCTGAACTCTCTTGATCTTGATCCCCCAACCCTTGCCACCCACATTCCCAATACTTAAGATGAACATTGGCATATGGCTCAAAACTCAAAAATGTCCCCTTACTGACTTGTTGCCACAAGCTCCATGGAGGAAGAAGAAATCGATCATGAAAAATACTCAATCCATCTAATCAATAGATGTAACCAAAGAAATATTTGAAGTATCTGAATACAAGCAAGGAACTAATCTTGAGAAATCAATTATATGAAATACACATGAGAATAATCTGCCCAATTAGGCATGATAAGCTAGAAGCAAATCAGAGATTCTGAAATTTCCTTGAACAACAAACTATCAATCACCCTGAAAATGAGGGAAGAACATTTGCTATGTCAAATGTGCATCAAGAAAGAGCAGATGGCAAAAAAAGCACTTGATGAAGTCTCATAAAGACCTTTCAATATAGAATGACATATTTGATCAAGCATGATATTTGCCATGGTAAGCAGATTCTGCACTCAGAGAATCTAGTCTTGAAACTAGAAATCTTGAAACACAAAAACTTCAATCAAAACAATAATCTATGACTATAATACTTTGGTGAAAATGGAACAGCAAATACACGGTACTGAACTCTAAACTTGCAACTATCTTCTCATTAAACCTGAACACTGCAGTGGAATGAAATTTTACAAAAGAGACTTTATGTGCATCATGAATAATCCATCATCCTAGTCTAACAACATATAACTCCCAACCAAAATAGTTGAGACTAGGTTACATCCACAAATCAATAATCTCAAAGAATACTACATAGCTGGGCATTATTCTCCTATATAATGAAACCCTCTACATGCTGATTGCTCAGCTGCACACGGGCCTGGATCTGCTGTTGTCACTACTGTGCTATCATTGTGAGAACACTAACTCAGCAACTCAAGGTGAAAACTCTTTAACACTCCTCTTTGCAAGGAAAGTGTTCTCCACCAATCCAAGTCTCTCCCTTGACATCTCAAACTTCCAAAACTGAAATAAAAACCTAAACAAAATCAGCTCCCACTTTCTGAGAGAATCCTCTAGCAAGTTAGCAACTAAATTAAGAATCTCATCAAGGTCAACTCCCTCCTTCTAAGAGACTCTTCTTGCAATAAATTGGTCCTAGTAGACTTCAATACTCTCATCAGTTGCATGCAAGTTATCAATAAATGATTAGATGGTAAGTTTAGAAACTACCTCCACAAATCTGGAAGGGCACTCCTCAACCATGGCATCCTACCATATACCTACTTGACTGGATGAGCACGTAACTTATAAAAGCCATCAAACTCCTCTGGCCAAAACATGACCAGTTTTAGGATTGCATTTTCTAATGATCACTTGCAAACCATCAAACTGAATGACACACTATAGATCTATCATACAGGGAACTAAAAGAAGACTTTTTTAACCAGGAACATACAGGACATCATCTAGCTCAAGGGTAAAGGCATGTGGAAGGAGACAATCCAATCTGGTAACTATACAAGTAGCATCATTGCCCCAATTCACCTATATGCCATCTTCTTGTTCTTGAAGTTTGTTGAATGCCTTCATGTAGAAGGTCATGTGTCTCAATGTTTTATTGTCCACACACCACCTGACACTAGAAAAATATTTAGAGAGAGTAGAGACACATTAAGTTAATAGTGAATATTATTTCTTTCTTGAGACAAACTCAAAACTACAAAAAAGAAATATTTTAACTTGATTTGAGGATCAAACAAAAGCTACAATGATTTGTACATCATAAATACTTTCTGTTTTGAAGAGACATAAAAAGATCAATCGATTGGCTTTAGAATACGAGAATCAAACCTTTATTGTAATATATGACTGTTACAAACCGACTGTTATGAACCCACTCTAATATTTTCAATTTTCCTGTCCTAGATCTGGGCAATTGTCATAAAAATCATAAATAACACGGTAATTCTTAAGCCAAACAAGGTAGGAAACCACCATCAATCAGGAAATGTGAAATATGCAACCACATAAAAAATAAGAGAAAGTTAACCTTCTGCACGAGCATTGGATCGCTGAGTTTTTGTAAATATTGACTTCTCAAATGCTAATTTGCTAGCAAGGGTGTCCCAATCATCAGTATAATACTTCACCGCTACTCGTTTGCCTTCTGAATCCAGAAGCAAAATGTTCTTAACCACTGGGCAGGACTCCTGTATCACAGAAATAGCTTGTAAAGATAAATTGATCTTGAATGTGAATTATTCCCTTGCCAAATCATCTGAAATTACCTAATATTTGATGATTTAAAATGGTAACCTATAAGAGCAAAAAACGAATCAGTATCCTCAACATCTCCTCTAGACTCTTACACGAATTACATATATGTCAAGGCTTATTATTTTCCCAAATAAGTGAAGATTTAATATTTTTGCAAATCAGTAAAGGTGTATTTTTCTCATTCCACCAATAAAGAGTTACAAATATCGCAGGCATGAATGACAAACTACACCAAGAAGAGATTGCAATTTGAAGATTTCCACTGTTGAAGTGTTAGAATAAAATCTAACTAAAACTCAGTGACTTAAATTATCATCCACATATCCGTGCCTTCTTGGTAATCTAATCAAATAAACACAGTGCAAGTAAACAATGATGATTTCTTACAACAGTTACTTAGAGCAAAGAATTTTGACAAAAGGTAAATAAGTATAGAAAATTTGTTGCATGCACTTTTTCCTGGGAAATAAACACGATTTTATTAGAATTTGTTATACTGTATACACAATAATATATACCAATTATCCTTAATTTCAATTTCAAAATGCTCAATTATATAAAGAAAATGTATATTGTAGCTAGGCATTTTCAAGTTGTATAAAAATAAAATCCAGACATGAAAAATACAGTATTTAAAGAATGGACACCAGAATATAAATATAATATAAAATAAAAAAGAAGAGGCAATTTCAAAGCTTGGCACCAAGAATTGGGCCCATGCACCCTTCGTGTAAGTATATTTATGAGTTTTCTTTTTTTTGTTAAGGATACATACAGAATTTTCATATTGGCAATTTTTAGCTTGATTCCAAAGCACAGTACCTGCAAGGACGAAATCCCTGGCAATACCCTCAAGGTCAGGACAAAAACCCTAACATTTTCCTTGGTGTTTCCAATCAGACCTGCAGCATACTGATCAGATCAAATTTTGAACTCCACAGGGCAAGGAATTACACATCATTGTTAAACCTGCCCTGAGCTAGGTGAGGATCAGGCTAGTGCTCCAGGCGACATGCCATATAATCACCATTTGGGAGGCGCCATTCCCAAAGAGAAAGTTGGCAGCGAAGGGGTGGTTACTATCCACCACTAGCTGACAGAGAGATATGGAGAATTCACAGCAGGGAAATCCAACTGGCAACCAGGTCAGCAGTGATAAAGGAGGCACATTCATCCCTCATCATTGGTGGACATACCTCACCATTCTACCAGCAACCTCAAATCAGAAGCATTCAATGCAACACCTGTACAACTATATCGATCCATATCCGCCTGATAACTACCAGGCCTGCCACTCCTGCACTCAAATCGCCACCCCAGCTGGACGACATACAAACAGCACACAGCAACTGTATATTAATGTAAACAGCAGGTGATCCGACCAAATAAGGCAGACATCAGACTTGTATCAGGTGTGAGGGACTTGGTTAGTCAATTGATTTCTACCATTACAGTTGTTTATTTTCTTGAATCTCAAGCTGGAGAAATATTGTATGAAAGACATCAGACTGCTGTGTAGTCCCTGAATTTATCAGATCTGAATATTTTAGGCTTTGCAATATATTATTCCATCTCTGTTCATTTACCAGCCCTTCAAAGCTTCCGTGGTTTGTTGTTTTCAGTTACCCTCGGTGAGTGTTTGAATGCCAACAAGTAAAAGATCAGATTATCATTATATACATACACTTATAGGAACATCACAGAATGTCCACCCAAAAACTTGAATTGTTTCTTTTTTGTTTGCACTCCATATTTACATATCAATGTTGTTGTCACTACTAAACAAAAAATGCATTGGAAGAATACAAAAAAAACCATATAGTTTCTGGTAGATTAGAGAATTAGGTTAAAAGAAGAAAATCCATCTTAAAATGCTTTTATCCTGTGAGCTGTAAAAAATTTCAACAGAAAGAATATTAGGAATAACATGGATAGATGGGTACGGTGAGAGATATAATTGAGCCTTTGGGATTTTATTCTTTGGCAGCCTCAGATAATATAGTTGGTGAACAAAATACATCCAGCCTAGGGTTTTATTGAATTTAGAGTCCACTTTAACAATGATACGTCTTCACCAGTACACATTCTCAAAAATCAAGGGTGTATCTATTAGTTATGACCCAGAATTTCAATTCATTAAAAAGCTAAAATGATGAACATAGCGTAAACAAACTTGTCAAATTATTAGAAATAGACATTATGTAAAAACAGTGCAGCCCCATTGTTTGATAAAGAAAAAACCATCAGCTGTTCAAAACACATGAACAACTTAAGGTAAAAAAAACTATTTAAGTTTATCAATAAATGGATTTGCCTTTAAAATAGAAATCTATATAAATAAGCTACGGCAGCAACGAAGCGGTAAGCTACTGGACCTATCATGGCATTGCCCTGGATCAAAATCCTAAAAAATGGGTTCGTCTGTAAAATTTAGTAATATAACAATTCCTGTTTGCTTACAGCGTAAATAATCTTAATCGGTATATCGAGACTATGCGCACAAAGAGTCATGCGCCGAGCCAGCAACGGCAAGCTTTGCCATCCTGACTCGCCTGAACCACCTTAGAGAAACTCTAAGAGAGTTATAGATCTCTGCTAGTAAACAGAAATTTAACTTCTGTCAAATTTGCCCCCAAGAAAATAGCATTTACAACGAATAACGAGATCTGTGACCCTATAAAGATCTGCAACCCTAGTTGGAGTTTTATTAAACTTTCTAATCCAACATCGGCCATTACGTGGTTAACGATCCTTATGATGCAAATGAGCTAGGTTCTATGAGATATCTGGCATCAAAACATAGGATCAATTGTCCAAGGATAACCAATTATGACGGAAAACAACAGATCTGAAGCGTCTTACCTCCATGCCGAAGATGGGTGGACTTTCTACTGCTCTGCTTTCGCACAATGCAGTGGACTTCGCTGCAAAGGTTAAATTGGACCGCCGCTTTCAATGACAGCTGCGGATTTCAAGCCTTCCAGCGCCAAACGCTATACAGTCGATTGAGCCCAGCGATTAATGAGATTAAAAAAAAACAGAGCTAAAATTTGAATGTAGTAATGTCATCTAACAGCAGATCAAGTTTTTATATGTATAATTAAATGGTGTCTTCAATTAAAAACAATAACACGAATTATTTCAAAAGAAACAGTAGCACGGAAATAGAATAGACCTGGAATTTGATGGTTTTTTGGGCTGTTTTTTCAATTTTAGGTTCCTATTTTATAATTTTAAAATTAGCATATATATCTTATAAATTATTTAATATAAAATATGTTGAAGTTTTTAGTCTATTTTTTTCTCATATTCATTTGGTAGGTTGTCTTTATTTTTTTATTTTCTCATAATGATCTTATGTGAATGGTGGCATAATTTTTAATCTTTTACATAGCATATAGCCACAAATGTCATTCATGCTCTTTTTGTTGGTCTTATATCAATAGTGATTTTTTAAAGTGTCTAACTTGTGGTTTGTGTATTGTCATTGTCCAAACCAATATTAATGGTAATTGTATTGTTGAAACTCTTTGTATTGATGTAAGTGAATGAATTTGTAGATTATGATCTTCCAACGGTATTCCTCAGTAATTGTCAAACTGAACCATTAAATTTGTTGATGGTTGTGGTGGTACAATTCCAAGTTTGTATACAATACTTTGAATATATCTTAGAGCTTCATTTACAAGACCTACTTCCATCCATAGATTTGAAGTTAACATTATTCATACATTTTTACTAATCAATAATTCAATATCGAGTTCATCATTATGAGCTCCTTATGTTACATCAAAACTTCTAACTTTTGTTGTCATACTACATGTTACATGGTTTTTTAAAGAGTATATTTTTTTTGTTATGATTATGAACATTATCATTTGTGGAAAACAAGTGAACATTATTGTCATACTCTTCATTGGTTGCTACTATGAAGTTGGTATCAATTTTTGTCATTAGTGATTTACAGTCATCAATTGTAGGTTTTGCATCTCTTAGATTTGTTAATAGTTGGAAAAATCTTTCTTATTAAATATCTTTGCCATCTTGTCTAAATATTTTATCTAAAGTTACCATTATTTTGAATTGTTTTCATAGTAGTTTTGTTTGTTTGTTGTCTGTTGTTGGTTTATTGTTAACTAGTAGCATTTGACCAAGATCTTCAATCAAAATCATAGATATACCTGATAAGAATAAATGAATTTTTTCAATAATATGTAGAGTAAGCATAGAAATTTAATACATAAGAATGACACATATGATAAAATGAAATAGTTATTTTAAATAATTGGAATCACACATGTACCTCAAAAGCTTAGATGAGCATTTTGTGGAATGCTTGACGTGGTCAAAAATCAATGTTCTCCAACAAATTCTCTCCAATGAAGCTTTTCATCGATCAATATGTACTTGACATGTGTGTTAATTCTTTTTGCAAACTTGTTAGTCTTATTCCTTATAATTCATTGAAATCTTGTGTAGGGAATTTCAATTTGGAATGACTAGTGGATACTTCTATGCTGAATGTTACAACTGTGAAAGTAATAAAAGAGAAGAATGATTTGGCAATGTTGATTTTTGAAGAGCATCATTGATTGCATCAATTAGATACGACTTTCTTGTTCCTTGAATTATCATGTACAATAGTAACTCATTTTGATTCATATTGTAGTGTGATATAGGTATGTTGATTGCTTTTTCATGTTTGTTACTGAGGGTGTCGTGGTTGATATATTGTGGTATTTCATCATATATGAGGCATTTTTTTATCTCTCATGTTGTTTATGAAATTTATTCCTTTGGTTGTGTCGTCATCATTTAGATAGTCATTAGACCAAGTAGTTTTTCTATCAATATGTCTTCTTCTCAACATATCCATTTCATAAACTTGCATAATTTGACCATGATGTGGTCGAGATGTGATTTCCCATTCATGTTTTATAGTTTTTGGTTGAACAGTTTCTTCATTTTCAATATAAAAAAAACTAATATTTTAAATATTTTGTTCACTTATTCATTTGACATGTCGAGATTATAACTAAATGACAACCACATTGATATAATTCGATCACTTTTGTGACCAATATCTCTTTCTATGTCACAAAATTGTGTATACAGTAATAATTATGATAAATAGAAATTAGAACTCATTTATCTAACTCATGTGGAAGAATGGATATAAACCGAAGAAATACTCAAATAGTTGTTAAAAAACTTCTAGGCTACCATTTTTGTCTTCTCTTTGTCTATGATTATATATCCATGATTTGGTTACATCAATTAATGTCATTGTTTCCATAGAAAAAGGCATTGCTTTATATCCATCAATAAAAAAATTGTTTCCTCATTATTGTTATCTTCAACAATTACAACTATAAGTTTGAATATACCTCATGGGATACATTTAGATTGATAAATATTCTACTACTCTTTACTAATGAAATTTCTAACAACATGTGGCATGTTTCTTAAGCTTCGATGTCTCTTTCTATAATTATTTCAGTTAAAAGCTTTATATAAGCTCTTGCAGCTAAATCATCTTGGTTTTCTATGTTGCAATGCACATGAGCATTTGGTGACATGTTTTTTAACCTTTTTCAACTTTTTTTGCTATAGGCAAGTAAAATATACATGCACCTAATCAGGAATCACTAATTTCATTTCGTCCTTAATTATCCTTCTTCAAACCATTTTAATCAAATTATCTTTATCTGATTAAAATTAGCCATCTTTCCTCCTTTAATTAAATCAACATTTATTAGATAAATCAACTTTATCTAATTACATCTTCATTCTATTTAATTAAATCATATTCTTCTTTGTAATTAAATAAATCAATTTTATTTAATTAATCTCCTAAAGTTCCTTCATTTAATTGAGTAAATCCAAATATTTAATCAAATCTCTAATGTTCTTTATCTTCTCATTTAATTTAAATAAATCCAAATATTTAAGTTGAACGTCACAATCAACTAACCTTCATTAAAATTAATCAAATCATGATTAATCCTAATCCTAATCACTCCAATCCTCTAGATTTTGCAACTTGCACCAATAAATCAATTTAATTGGTTTATTAATTCATCTATTTTCCCTCAACTTGGCATCAAAAGGGAACATTCCTCCAAGTTTGAAAATCCTTCCAAGTGGATTTGTCCTTCCAACAAAGCATTTATCCTCTCTTACCTATCCTTGTGCATTGAGCCAAGTGGCATTTAAGTCTTCAACAAGTCATTTCATAAATTTGAAATTCCACCTACTATCATTTATTGGCTCATTCATCAAAATGTGCACAACCTTCCTCCATTCACATTTTGACAATTGGCACTTGGCCATTGGATGTTGAATGATCCCACATTCATCCATTTTGCCTCTTCTTCTCTCAATCACATCTATAAATAAGAGGCTTTCCTTCTCATTTATCATTCACAATTTGAGTAAACTCACTATACTCAACTTCATCTTCAAGCATATCTATTTTCATCCATTTTATCAAGATCTTAGCTAGGTTATGCATATTTTTCATCATGGAGCTTAATTGAATCTCCATCAAAGTGCATCACTCATCAACATTGCATCATAGGAGTTGGGAAAGGGCCAATTTATACACATAATTGGCACCAATTCCCCCATGGGATTGAGGATTTGCATGTTTAAATAGGATTTGATTACTTTTCTTGTCTTGTTCTTCATTTTCTTTCTATTTGAGCATTGTAGATGAATTTCATGGGGAATCTTGATTCTCACTTGCATTTGATATAATTATGTGTTTGTTTGCTATGTTTGTGTAGGTCTAGGATTGGGGTTCACAGTTCCATACTTTGTAATATACTTGATTACAACATGTTTGAAGAGAATGGGTTATCAAAATATATTAAAATGAACTTTGCTTTTTGGATCCACTCCTCATTGGAGCAATTCGTAAAGTTGTTCGAAAAAATGGGAAGACAATGCCCCTTTATCAGGGTTTGATTCACATACTCTATTGGCATAATGTGGCTCTTTCTTCATCCTTATCTTCCCTCCCTCATGTTGTTAACCATGCCCTTGTTCACAAGAGTGTTATTGATATTTTGGAGGGTAACCTCATTACCCCTTCCTTGGCTACTTATTCAACCCCACTCCATCACTCTAGAGTCACAACGTCTAACCCCTCTTGAGCTTCTAAAGTAAAAAACTTTGTGTCTAATGTCCCTACTCTCCTTGGTAAGAAAAAAGTGTCTTTTGAGGAACCCCCAATTTTCCATTTCATATGACAATTCTAGCTCGTCTTTGTCCCCATAGCCAGATGCTACCCCTAAAGACTCCCCCAATTCTCCTCAACTGCATAAATTTTTGTTAGTCCCCCTTCTTCCCCTAAGCTGGATGTTGACCAAACTCAAGAGCTTGATGATACTCCTATGGACACCCCTAACCATTATGAATTATGCCTCCTTGAGGGAGAAGTTGGATAAGATCTGCAAAGCCACTAGCATTCAAAATGACATTGTAAAGTGGTTGTTGACCTAGTTGATTATGATGAAGGATAAAATTTAAACCTTGGAGACTATTGTGGTAAAAAAGACTAAAGATTGGCTAGGTGAAGAGGAGGATATAGATCACTAGGAGTTGCTAAGAGGAATGACATAAACTTTTGACAATTGGGCCAATCTAGAAAAAGAGGTTGGGAGAATTTCAAATTCTATCGGATCCTCTGAGGAGTGTATGAGATTGAGAAATGAGGTTGCTAATCTCCACCCCAATCAAGACAAGATCCTCCTTAATTTGCAAAGGATTATTGAATACAACAAGGAAACAGTGAAGAAAATGGTGGTCACCATTTAGGTGTTTCAACGAGATCTTAAAATTTGTCATGCTAAGTGTGTCAAAGGCCCCTCCTACTAAATCTAGGAAAAAGGGAAAGAATGTGGAGATTGTGTTGCTTGAATTTGAGGACAACATAGGAAAGAAGAATCTGAAAGCTTTGTCTTTTGAAGAAAAATTTGTTATTTCTCACCAAGGAGTGGCAATCTATTAAAGGTCTCCATCCTCTTAAAGAACAATAATTGGTTTTGTTTATTTGTTGGTCCTTGGTTGATCCTATTTCTTTTTGTGCTTCTTAATGGTTTTATTTGGTCTTTAGTCTTTAGCTTTATGTTGTCTTAGTGCTTGCGATACCCCTATGCTATATGCCTTAATGACCATATTGTAAATGGGTTTGATCCACTTCTAATTTATCTTAATCAAAACATTTTAAAAAAGTGGTGTTACTTTGTTAAAACATAACTTTATTTATAGAAAGGATAAAATTATAAATTTTTAAAAGTAGATTCTTAACATCAATATCTATTACACATATAGTTTTTCATAATTTTTTGTTGCATAATTTTTTTATTCATCTAAATTAACTTTTTTTCTTTTGTTGAAATAAGAACATCAATACCTTTTTTTAGACTACAGGAATTGAGTAGCCCCCCTATAAACTACAATGTGCCTGGTAAACTTTTTTCATGTGATCGGTGACGCTGGCACGACACACCCTTCGATACTATGAGGATAGAGGGAGACTAGACCTTGTGACCTCTTACTTGCAACAAGATGCTTTAGCCAATTGAGCTAGACCCTCACCCAAGAACATCAATACCTAATGCGCAAATATTTCTAAAATATTTGTCTCTATTTTTCTAAAAATTTTTGTGTGTGAAAAAAAGACCTTTATGTTTAAGGAAAAACCTATGTTTACTAGAAATAAAAAATAAATATAATAGTGAAATTAAATATATTCATAATTATACTTTGTGGAAAGCTTATTGCAAAGGTTGAATAGTTACAAAATAAAATTTTTAAATGACTTCATTTGATCACCCAAAAGGTGAATCAAAAGTGGTTTTTTGTCAACGTTGTGATAGGTGTGGAGGAGGAGGGTTTGATTTAATACTAGGTCTCAATTCTATCCAAGGAGGTTTGATCTAAGCGGGTTTGATCAATCCTCTTCAATTAAAAAATTTAGATGGAGCCTCTAAAGGCTTAAATCATTAAATTTCCTAAAAAGTAAGTGATTTTAGGTAAAAATAAGGATGGTGCACAAATTGGATACACACATGGTAGCACAAACATGAACTATAAAAATTTCTCATTGGTTTGACTAACTTCGAGGATTATTAAGGAATTTAAAAATTCATTGCTTCAATCTATGTTTGAAGAAGTAATCGATAGAATGATGAAAACCAAGGTCACCTCCAAATGTTCTAAGAAGAATCGGTAGGGTTCAAAGAGTTGCATGAGAAGATGGAGTGATCTACTTTCTCCTGATGAATATAGTTGAAATATCACAAAGGTCCTAATGTTAATGATTCGAGTGAAGCTATCGCTACCTTTTTGGATTGTTTTTCAGATCTAGTGTAAAATTTTAGTAGATGTACATGTTAATTAGTTATTTCATTTAATTATTCTTTTAAAATTGTAATAATCAACTTTAAGGTATTGTAGATGTACATAAGGTATTTTTCATCCGACAACAATGGGGGGCATGGGGGAAATCCATTCATCATTATGTCTCATATCCAACGACCAATATTTTATTAGCTTGACTTGCCCTAGAGGGAAACCCTATTTTATGGGGGTGTTGTATTACGACTGTGTATTGCAATGTATAATGAGAGTCTGATAGTGGTTGTGTTATCTCTAGATCTTTGAGTGGTGATACTCCTATGAGAAGCTTGCTCTACAAGTATATTGTAATCTTTGTGATTTCTGAATAATATATTGGATGGCTTTTGGAGTGTGGGGTATTTCTCCCGAAAGGGTTTTCCCCACATAAATCACCGTGTTGTGGTATGCATGATATTTATGTCTATTTGTGTTTATGTTTTTGTAATTGTTAAAGATCTATAAATTTTTTGCATTATTCTCGTCTCAAGATTAGTGTAGGAAGTTGTTTCGCTACCTTAGCTTCCTTAAAAGTGGTATTAGAGGTTGATCACCTTTGGTTTCAGTTGTGGGTTGTTGGGTTTTTTGAACTAATCCAGATTTGAGTGGGAGCTTGTGCAGAAGACACTTTGTAATCTTGTTACAGGAATTTTCAGATGGCAAGTTCATCAGGGAGAATAGAGGTGGATAAATATTTTGGAAATAATTTTAAAATGTGGAAGCTGAAGATGGAGGATTTGTTGATAGATTGATATTTGTGGGATGTTGTTGATGAGAATGTTTCAAGGCTTGCAAATCTTACTCAGGTTGCTCAATATGATGTTATGGACCGTAAATCCAAGGGTCTAATTAGATTGTGCTTGGCAGACTCTGTTTTGATCAATGTCCATGAAAAGACCTCTACACATAAAATATGGAAGAAGCTTGGTGAGATGTATCAAGCCAAATCTTTAGTGAACGGGATTTTCTTGAGGAAGAAATTGTATTCCTTGAGAATGGAAGAGGGTGGAAAAATTGCAAACCAGCTGGAAGCTTTCAATATGTTGGTGGCTCAATTGGCATCAATCAATGTCAAAATAGATGAGGAAGAAAAATGTCAGATCCTACTTTGTTCTTTGCTTTGTTCATGGGATTCTCTTGTTATGGCTATTGGGAGTACTTCTATTATATTGAAGGTTGAAGATGTGGTGGGTTCTTTGATTTTTAAAGAGATGAGGAGGAAGGTATCCATCAGTTCCAAGGAGGCCCTGAATGTTCAAGGAAGATCTAAGGAAAAAGGCAAGAAGAATGAGAAGTGAGACAAATCCAAGTCCAAGGGGCGATCTAAGTCTCCTGGAAAGTCCAAAGTTATTTGTTGGAATTGCGATAAGCTTGGAAATATTCGTAAGGACTACAAAGAAGAAAAGAAGAAGAAAAAGAAGAAATTTGATTATGATTCTGAGTCCGAGAAGGAAGATGGTGACACATTCATTGCAACTTTCACAACTCATGTAGGTAATGATGCATGGTTAATTGACTTAGGCACATCTTTTCATATGACCTTTAATAGAGATTGGTTTTTTGAATACAAATAATTTGATGGAGGTAAGGTGTACTTGGGTGATAATTCTCATTTAGACATTATTGGTCATGGTAAAATTAAAATCAGGTTTCTTGATGGTAGAATAAGAAGGATTAACGGTGTGTTGCATATCCCTAGTTTAGCATGAATTTTTTTATCTGTGAGCAAACTAATAGATGCAAGTGTGTAGGTAGTATTTTCTAATGTAGGATGCAAGATGGTTAGAGGTGTCAGATATGGCACATTGTATAAGCTTGATGCATGCACTATTGAGTACAATAGTACTTCCATGAAAAACAAGTTTGTGGAAGAAGTGAGGGTTTCACCTTTAGCATATGGTCATGGATTTTGGGTACCCAAGGTATTTCTTTTGAATCAAAGTTACCTGTTGAGAAAACTATGTTATGGTACCAAAGACAGTCACATTGGAGAAAAGGGTCTAAGGACCTTGAAAAATAAAAACTTTGTTGAAGGTCTATTTGATTGCAATATTGAATTTGATTTCTATGAGCATTGAATTTATGGAAAACAAAGCCATGTTCATTTTTACTTGAGCTCTCATAAATCTTGTGATGTATTGGATCTTATTCATTATCATGTGTTTGGTCCCATAGACGTTCCTTCAATTGGTAAATCCATGTATTATGTTTCAATTATTGATGATTATAGTAGAAGGACATGGGTATTATAAAGAGTAAATCTGATTTTTTCAGTCAATTTAAAGAATTTAAAGCAATGGTTGAGTTATCGACTGAAAATAAAGTAAAATTTTTAAGGATCGATAATGGCAGTGATTTTTTCTCTAATGATTTTGATAGATTCTATAAAGATTATGGTATTCACAGACAAAATACAACTTTGTATTCTCCACAACAGAATGGAGTTACAAAAAGAATGAATAGGACACTGATGGAGAAGGCTAGGAGTATGTTGAGTGGTGATGGTCTAGAACCAAGGTTTTGGGTTGAAGCTATTGCCACTGCTTGTTACCTGATTAAAATATCTCCTACATCAACTCTTGTTGATAAGATTCCTATAGAGGCATGGGTAGGCCACAAGAGTTCATTAAGACATCTTAGCGTTTTTGGTTGTGAGGCATTTGCACATGTGCCAAAGGAGAAGTGAACAAATTTGGAGAACAAGGTTGTGGAATGCATCTTCATCAGATGCAGTTATGGTGTGAAAGGATACAAGCTTTGGGATCTTGTTGCACATAAGGTAATACATATTAGAAGTGTTATTTTTAGAGAATCTAAGCCTTCTTTTGTTATATTGTAGCCAGAAAAAAATAAATAGGAAGATGTGATTCAATTTCCTTCTACACCTGAGAAAGTTGAATTGAGGCCCATGGATAGACAAGAAGTTGAGGAGAGCTCATCTACCTTCGAATCTTGAAAAGAGGAGGAAGAACCTCCAACTCAGCTTGTTTGTAGATCTACAAGGAATAGAAACCACCTGAAAGGTATTCACTTGATGATTGGAGATGTATTTTTTCTTTGAACACTAACATGGATGAACCCAGATCAATAGAAGAGGCATTAGGTATGAATGATACAAAATCCTAGAAGATTGCTATGGATTAAGAAATGACAACCCTAAAAAAGAATGATGCATGGGAGCTTGTACCATTTCCTGAAGGAAGAAAACTTGTCGGTTGCAAATGGGTATTCAAGAAAAAGATTGGTTTAGATGGAGGTATTGAGGAGTACAAAGCAAGGTTGGTTGCAAAAGGTTAAGTTCTCAAGTTGAGGGTGCTGATAATGATGAGATATTTTCTCCTATTGCAAAAATGACATCATTAGATTTTTGCTTTCTATTGTTGTTGCTTATGATTTAGAGGTTGAACAAATGGATGTGAAAACTGCTTTCCTTCATGGTGACTTGGAGGAGGATATTTTTATGACACAACTAGAGCACTATGTGGTGAAAGGTAAAAGTAAATTGGTTTGCAAATTGAATAAATCTTTGTATGGTTTAAAACAAACTCATAGGATGTGGTACTAGAAATTTGATACATATGTGTTGAGTTTGGGATTTGAGTGTTCTAAATCAGATCATTGTGTTTATTATATAATTGTTGGTGATTATTTCCTATTTATTGCATTATATGTTGATGATATGTTATTCACTAGTAAAGGGAAAGGTATGATTTCAGAACTGAAATATCAACTTGCTACTAAGTTTGAAATGAAAGATCTTGGTGCAACTAAACACATTCTCGGGATGGAAATTAGAAGAGAGAGTGAACAAAAAGCTATGGATTGGCCAAAGTAAGTATGTCAATTCAATTTTACAGAGGTTTGATATGCAGGATTGTAGACCATTGTGTGTTCTTGTTTCAGCTGGAACAAATTTATCTCTTTTAGATTGTCCAACATCTCCATCAAAGATGGAAGACATGAGCAGAGTGCCTTACTAGAGTGCAATTGGAAGTTTGATGTATGCTATTGTTTGTACTAGACCAAAAATTTCCCAAGAAGTGGGAGTTCTTTCCAAATATATGTCTAATCATGGTAGAGTTCATTGGGATGCAGTTAAAAGTGTCTTGAAATATTTGCATGGTACCTCAGATTATTCCTTGTGTTATCATAGTAATATGACTCAAGATGAGATTTCCCTTGATATTCATGGTTATGTGGATTCAGATTGGGTCTTGTGACGTTGATAGTATAAGATCCACCAGTGTGTATGTGTTTACTTTATTTAGTGGTGTGATTAGTTGGATGAGTAATTGATAGGTTGTGGTTGCTTTGTCCACTATTGAAGCAAAGTATATGGCAACTACTCATGCTTTTAAAGAAGCCATCTCCAGATTAAGAGATTGTGTTCATATATTGTAATAAAACAAGGTGCAGTGACAATTTATTGTGATAGTTAGAGTGTGATATGTCTAGCCAAGAACCAGACATTTCATGCAAGGGCCAAGCACATTGATGTATAGTATCATTTTGTTAGAGATATGGTCAAATATGGCAAGGTGAAGTTGGTTAAGGTAGAGACTTTTATGAATGTTGTTGATTCTGTAACTAAGCTTGTGAGCATAGAGAAGTTCAAAAGGTGTTTAGAGACTATGGGCCTTTTGACCCCTAATGATTAAGAGATTATGATGAAACCCTTCTATTGTCTTTGCAAGATGTTAGACAAGTGGGAGATTTGTTAAAAAAATGTGTCTCAACCTTGCAATAACATAAGTTACTATTGATACATAAGGTATTGTTCATTTGACAATGATGGGAGGGGGGGCATGGGGGGATCCATTCATCATTATGTCTCATATTTGATGACCCATATTTTATTAGCTTGACTTGCCCTAGAAGGAAACCCTATTTTATGGGGGAATTGTATTACAACTGATTATTGTGATGTATTTTGAGAGTCTGATAGTGGTCGTGTTGTCTCTAGATCTCTGAGTGGTGATACTCCATAGGAGAAGCTTGCTCTGCAAGTATATTGCAATCTTTATGATTTTTCAATAATATATTGGGCAGATTTTGGAGTGTGAGTTTTTTCTCCCAAAAGGGTTTTCCCCACGTAAATCACTGTGTTGTGGTATGCATGATATTTATGTCTATTTATGTTTAAGTTTATGTAACTATTAAAGATATATAAAAGGTTTGTATTATTCTCCTCTCAAGACTAGTATGGGACTTGTTGTTCTGCTACCTTAGCTTCCTTACAATTTTGATTGCATGCAATTTGAGAATCTATTAGTGTTATTTCCTTGGAATCTTCCATTAGTGGTGTGAATGATTGTATGAAATATTAATATTGCAAATTATTGGATTTTGGATCTTGTCTAAACTTTCAGATCTAAGAAATTAAATGTGTTCATCATTGTTTAAAAAATAGTTTAGAATTATCTTCTCAAACCATTTCGAATCTTTTAATTTTTCTTTATAGATAAATTAGAATAAACATGTAGATTTGTGATTGGGACACTATAATATTTTTCAGATCTATGATTCGCTTATGCACGAAATGAGAAAATAATATTATATTTATACTCTTGAAACTTTGAAGTCTTGATTCGTGATATATAGATTTGAATGTTAGAAGGATTATTTGTGTTTGGAATTGAATTACCAACAAAATCCACCTTGTAATAAAATCACATAGACCACTTAGTTGTCCCATATGGTCAAGACCTAACTGAAAAGGAACCTTAGAGTAAATTATTCCTTGCTTTTCAAGAGGAGTAAAGTGATCTACTGTTCTACTCAAAGTTGGTTTTGCTAAAACTACCATCAACATGAATCATGCCCAAACCCCATGGATCAGATTCTAATGCCTCATTCCAAGTTTGAGTTCTAGGCTATATTTAGAATATTCCTTACAACTTCCATAACTTGTCATAACCTATCATAGTTAGCACTAGTTAGGTTCCCAAATTTGACATATTCTTGAACTCAAAGATTCTTTGACATGTATCATAAGATTGTCATAACGTTAGTCAACATTCTAATGTAATCACCATAATCATGCTCTCAATCACCCCTAACAATTAAGAGATGGTGATGAAACCGTTTTGTTGTCCTTGCAAGGTGTTAGACAAGTGGGATATTTGTTGAGAAAATGTGTCTCAACCTTGCAATAACATAAGTTACTATTGATACATAAGGTATTGTTCATCTAACGATGATGGGAGGGGGCTGTGGGGGGATCCGCTCATCATTATGTCTCATATATGATGACCCAGTATATTTTATTAGCTTGACTTGCCCTAGAAGGAAATCATATTTTATAGGGGCATTATATTTTGACTGTGTATTGTGATGTATTCTAAGAGTTTGATAGTGGTTGTGTTGTCTCTAAATCTCTAAGTGGTGATACTCTTGTGAGAATCTTGCTTTGCAAGTATATTACAATCTTTGTGATTTTTCAATAATATATTGGGCGGATTTTAGAGTGTGAGTTTTTTCTCCCGAAAGGGTTTTCCCCATGTAAATCACTATGTTGTGGTATGCATGATATATATGTCTATTTATGTTTAAGTTTCTGTAATTGTTAAAGATCTATAGAAGGTTTGCATTATTCTCCTCTCAAGATTAGTGTAGGAAGTTGTTCTGCTACCTTAGCTTCCTTACAATTTTGATTGCATGCAATTTAAAAATTTGTTAGTGTGATTTCCTTAGAATCTTGCATTAGTGGTATGAATGATTGTATGAAATATTAATATTGCAAATTATTGGATTTTGGATCTGTCTAAACTTTCAAATCTAAGAAATTAAATGTGTTCATCATTGTTTAAAAAATAGTTTAGAATTATCCTCTCAAACCATTTTGAATCTTTTAAATTTTCCTTATAGATAAATTAGAATGAACATGCAGATTTGTGATTGGGACACTATAATATTTTCAATAGATAATTCGCTTATGCACAAAATGAGAAAATAATATTATATTTGTACTCTTGAAACTTTGAAGTCTTGATTTGTGATATATAGATTTCAATGTTAGAAGGATTATTTGTGTTTGGAATTGAATTACCAACAAAACCCACCTTGTAATAAAATCACATAGACCACTTAGTTGTCCCACATGGTCAAGACCTTACCGAAAAGGAACCTTAGAGTATTATTCCTTGCTTTTCAAGAGGAGTAGAGTGATCTACTATTCTACTCAAAGTTGGTTGTGCTAAAACTACCATCAACAGGAATCATGCCCAAAACCCATGGCTCAGATTCTAATGCCTCATTCCAAGTTTGAGTTCTAGGCTATATTTAGAATATTCCTTACAGCTTCCATAACTTGTCATAACCTACCATAGTTAGCACTAGTTAGCTTCCCAAATTTGACATATTCTTGAACTTGAAGATTCTTTGACATGTATCATAAGATTGTCATAACGTCAGTCAACATTCTAATGTAATCACCATAATCATGCTCTTTCATGTCATAGAGTCCATCATAAGTAAATCCCATATACTAAAATATTAAATAAGATTCTCTTAAAAATCCTGACACATTCCAAGATGGCTAAACATGTGGCAAATTTATTACCACCTCAAAGTTTGATACCCCACTTTTCATGTGAGGATAATAATAAAAAATAAATAACATTAAAAATGCAAGGTTGAGACACCTTTACTAACATTCACCCACTCGTTGAATACCTTGCAAGAGCAACATAGGAATTTCAATAATATCATCTAATTTAGTTAGAAGTCAAGAAGCCCATGATCACACAATACTATTTGAACTTATTTATGCTCATGGGATTTTCCAATACATCCATAAAATTCTTTAAATTATCATCAACCTTCTCTAGCATCACCCTCCTATCCTCTACCATATGTTAAAAAAAGGGGATTAGACATCAATATTCTTTGTCCATGCATAAATAGGTTAGGCTCTTTGCCAAAATAATGTAACTTTAGCTATCATAATGAACTTTGATTACTCTCTAACTTAGCATCACATCTAAACATAGTTTTAGAAGCTAAATGGACTCTTTATATTGATTAATTTCCATATACTCAACCTTTATCATGGATAAAGAAACCACAACCTACCACTCTCTCATCTAAATAATTTCACCATTGAAAATATTGAACACATAGCCCCTAGTAGACCTTTTGGCATCAAAACATCCCACCAGTTTGAGTCCACATATCCTTTAATATATATATTGATTACTATAAGTGACATGTAGGTTCTTGATAGGTTAGTTCTAAGTCATCTAGATATGTCCTCTAAAGGTATGACCAACACAAATGTGCTCCAAGTGAACCATATAATTATTATAGGTTAGTTAGATTTGTCCTATGTAGGTCCTCTATATATGTTAGATGCAAGTCACCAAAAGTACCACCCTAATAGAAAACATTATACTTTTTAGTCCCTTGCAAGTTTTTGAATACCCTCTTCATTTCCTCCCAGTGATCCTTGATATAATTAATTATATCCATGAAACAAATCAAGAATCGCACTACTTGAGCAATACTTAGTTTAGTTTAGACTTAAGAATACATTAAACTACCAACTGAACTAGCATAAGGAACTAAACTCATCTCCTCCATCTCTATGGTTGTCATAGGACACTAAGTAATTGAAAGTTTAGTTCCAATAATAATATGAACATCAATTGGTTTTCTATTAACATTTACACAACCTTAAACAAAATAGCTACTCAACATACATCCTTTATCCAACCCAAAATTTTCTATTAGCCCTAATCCTATCTAATTTTCATCCCAAGGATGTAATTAGTAAATCCTAAGTCTTTCATTTTATACTATAAAGAAATATAATATTTAAGTCCCTAATCATTTTCTTATCTACCAAATATTACAATACCATGGATATAGAAAGTAATAATGATATATTGGTTAGCAATCTATTTATAGTAAAAAAATGATCTAACTTAAACCTAATGAATTTCAAATCCAAATATATGGATCAAAATTTTTGTAACACATTCTAGGAGACTATTTTAAATCATAGAGGGAATTTTCACTCTATTTTATTTTTTTTGTACTTTGGTTGTGACATGTAGATCTCCTCCTTTAAATGGCCATGCAAGAAAGCTATCTTCACACCTATCTTCTTAATCTCGAGATTAAAGAAAAGTATATGATAAAATAATTTCAAGATATATGTCAACTTTGTAACAAGGGAGAAAATTTCACCAAAATCTATTCTCTCAACCTAGGAAAAACCTTTGGTAGAACTGATTGCGCTTTGTACTTCTCAATGTTACCATCCAATACCAACTTACTTTTAAACACCAATTTACATCCAATAAGTTTCCATCTTTTATGTAGGTAAACCAAGTCCCAAGATCATTTTATTTCAATGCAATCTCCTCATCTATTATCTCTAGGACTAATAATCCTTCATTTCCACTACTTCCTTATCTATTTTGGGATCCTTGGTAATAGACAAAAAATAAAATATATGCCTAAAATTAGGTGATTTGTACCTTTTGGTTATCTCTTACTGAGTGGACACCCTCAAAAGTTGAGGTGAAGGTTCTAAATCTTATCTCAATATATCTTTGGGCTCTCTAAACTATCCTCCTCATTTGGTCCAACTTGAACTTCTAGTTCATAATTTGGTGCAACATTCTGAATCTTAGGTTGTAGCTACACAATTAACTTCTCATCCTCATTTGGCTATTCAAATGTAGGAGAAGGTCCAATCTCTCTAAATATCACATTTTGACTATACAAAGATTTTTTGTCCACGAGATCTTAAATATTGTACTCCTTCAAATAGACACAACTAATGAAGATACAATTTACTACCTTTTATCCAAATTTATTTGTTTCTCCCTATGAATATGTGCATATGCTTTGTAACTAAATACATAAAGATGTTGAATTGATGGATTTTTTCCTATCCAAACCTCTTTAAAGGTTTAATCAACCAATGTTGATGAAAGATAATTGTTAATCAAGTAACATGTACTAGCAACCACTTCTTCTAAAACTTCTTGTTGGATATTACTTTGGTTAGATAGGTTAGTTTTAAGTTTAGATTAAATATTCAATAGATAATTGTTAGCAGGAAGTTTTGTACAGGAATAAAAGGATTTATAAGCCATTGCATCGAATGTAATTATCATTCAATTGAATACACATTTCATATCTCAGTTGTATCTTTCTACAATGGTGTAGTCATTATATTTTCCTATATTCAATTTGGTATCAGTGCGCTCACATATTCTGTGCCTTAAAAATGTGGCCATAACTATGTAGACTAAGAGAAGTGTGATGGTGGTAGAGAGGAAGGTACATAACAGACCGAGTTATCCATGGCGCGTTCTTTGTAACAGTGGCGATAAATGTAGAAGATGTTATTAGAAATATGTGAAATTTCCATTTTGGTATCTACAGATAAGGCGTGGATATTAGCGTAGAGGAGGAGGGAAATTGCATTTCTTGAAGATAGTTATTTATAGTGGAAACATATGAATTGGACATGCCATCAGAGGTAAAATGAATGATCATATGTGAGAATTTTTAAGGAATCAAAACTCCTGAAAGCTGTAATTTTTTTTATTGCGGCAGCGTGAGATTCATTTCTAGTTCTTTTGTTTCACATTTCTCAATTTAAAGAAGATATGCCAGGTTGAGTTTGTATAGCAGCATTCATGATTTTACTATAGAAAATGCTAAGGAATATATGTCAAGAGAACTCCATGAAGATGATAAAAGTGCAGACTCCATATTCCTTGTTGGGTGCTTTGCGAGATAGTTCAAAGGATTTAGGATGTGGATACTGAGAGAGGAAGGACATTAGGATGTGGATGAAAGAAAAGTTGCATCTGAGATAAAAGGAAGCGTAGGAATCTATAGAGAGGCGAGGTACCAGATTTTGGTGATGAAAATCCAAGCTTGAAGCATAGGTGAGTTGGTGAAATTTTTGGTATTAAAAGGAGTTATAAAGATTTTATTTAATCATGATAGATTTTTGGAGTAATAAGGTTAATAGATTTTTTGAATTGGATATTGATTGGAAGGTATTCTAATTGGAGTGATAAAATTATTTTAATGGAGAAATCATATGCACTTACTAAATTTGAAGGGTATGACTTTCATACTTGGAAAGTTGAGATGCAATTAGTTTTAACAGAAAAATATCTATGAGATATTGTTAGTGGAGATATTAAAAAATTACAAGATGTAGATGAAATAATAAAATTGTTAGCAAATGATCATAAAAAGTCATATCGTTGGTTAGTCTAGGGTTATTTGATGCATATTTGCATCATATTGATCTTTCAAAAACTTCAAAATAAATATGGGATAATCTTAATTCTTTATTTGGGTCACAACTGTAAGTGCCAATAAGATGTTAATCAAACATCTTTTTGGTCTAAAGATGAAAGAAAGTGAAAAGTATTCTTGAACATATGTAAATTTTGTTCCCTTCTAAATTAATTTGCTGAAATAAATTCTACAGTTGATGATGATGCAAAAGCTATTTTATTGATTAGTATGCCTCCAAGTTTTTATAATATTGTATGTACTTTGAACAAAATCAATCCGAGCTTAGAAATAGTGATTTTTCCCTTGATTGATGAAGAAAAAAGAGTCACTAAACCTCATTTGGTTCTTGAAGAAACTACTTTATTTGTCAAGAAGTCTAAAAGTTCAATAGGGAAAAAATTCAAATGCTTCTATTGTAATTAAAGAGGGTAAATTCTCTTGAACTATACATTCAGTGTGTAAGGGATCTTATTGATGGAATATTAAAAACAAATAATGTTTTTATTGCTACTGAAACTAAGGAAGGAAAATGTGATTTTACAATACATGATCAAGAATCTCTTCACAATGATAATGAGGAGGAATATCTTTTCTAAACAGGTTCAATTGGAGGTTGGAGGAATTGTCTAATAGGAGGACATCTATCATCTATAGTTATCTTCTCACTCAGAGATGATATACTACATGAGAAGCACTAGTCTCATATTTTGTCTTAAAACCCTTCATGGAGCAAGGGAGGAGCATGATATCTTTGTTTTGTGTGCAGATTTGGCGAGTGGTACCTATGGATAATTGAGTTTGTCTCAATCCATAGTTTTATAGATGTGTATTTATGGATAATTGAGTAAATCTCGATCTACAAATGGAGGCATGTTTGATCTGAATCAAGGCATGAATTCAAATTACAATATTTGGTGTAATGAAAAACTTGTGATATTGTGTTTATTGGATAAAATGGCAAAACTCATGAAAGGAGCTATATGCCTTCAAAGTTCTCGTTTTATTCAAAAAAACATGAGTATATATAAATTGAAGAATTCCAATAGTCATCACAGCCTCGAGAATTCAAAATAAACAATTGGGCCTATGGGAATTTTTTTTTTTACAAAATTATAAAAAACATGCACGAATTTAGGCACCCCAACTTGACGGGGTCCTAACTTGTTGCCTGCTAGTTGGATTGATAACTTCTCTACTTTGTTGCAAAAGTCTCGAAGAGTTCTAATTCCATTCCCTTAAATACTTGATGCTTATGCTATTCCATTTAAGGGACTGGCGTCAGTCTCAACCCCAAATTCCACTTCGAAGACCTTCGAAAATGCAAATTACTAAAATATAGAAAATACCAAAAAAATGATTTTTGATATTTTCCATCCCTTCTTGTGCCAATAACTCCAGATTGAACCTAATAATTCCTCCCCCTTGAGAGGCAATGGGCCCCATTTCATCAACACTCTATAATAAATAAGGAAAATGTGTGCCAATCTAATCTTTGGTAAACCACTTGCTTGGGTGGGGTAGCTTTCCTACCTGAACCACTTGATAAAGAGTAACCTGTGTGTTTCTCAAAACTTTGTCATGAACATCAACAACAATATGATCATGCACCAATTTTCATGACAAATTTTTGAGAAATATGGTAATAACTCAACACTGAAAACAGGATGAAGCCCTAGAAATGGAGGAATGTTGAGTTCAAAAGCATTCTCACCAACCTACTTTATAATAGTATATGGCCCATACTAAAGAGGATGAAACTTCTTATGTGGTCTTTGAAGTCTCTCCCTATGAAGATGCAACCGCACTTTGTCACCAATTTGAAAGTGATGAGGTATACAATGCTTGCCATGGCAGTCCTTATACTTCTTGTTGGTTTGTTACAATATTTCACGAACTTGCTATTGAATATGGTGGATATTTTAAACAAAATTGGAGGCTATGTCCATATCCTTATCTTCATGTGTTGATAGTTTAGTTGCCATGGCTAGAAGGGAAACATCCAAAGGAGCCAATGGTTGGTATCCTAAGCAAACCTCAAATGGGCCGCATCTTGTAGAACTATGCACTACATGATTGTAGCTATGTTGCACATATGAAAGGCTCTCATCCCATGTTCAAGGATGTTGAGAGTGATACATCCATAGAATGCGAATAATCATGTGATTGACCACTTCAATCTAGCCATATATTTGTGAGTGGAAGGCAAAAGAACTGGTGAGTTTGCTATGCATCATTTCACATAGTATAGACTATAATTTATTACTAAATTTAGTATCTTTAAAATAGATGATATAATCTGTGGCAATTCAAAGTGAACCTAGATATGAGCAAAGAATAACTTGGCGGTATCCTCTGTGGACATACCTTTCTTGCAAGCCACCAATATGGCCATCTTTGAAAACTGGTCTACCACAATATATACACAGTCATGGCGCACCTAGTAGTAGGAAGGTCAAACATGAAGTCCATAGAAAATGATTTCCAAGGTCTATCTGAAATAGGAAGAGGCATGTATAGTCCTTCCTTATGATTTGTAGGCTTTGTAATGACACATGCTACACATGATTAAATATAAGAAGTAACATCATGTTGCATCTTGGGCCAATATAAATACCTTTAGAGTATAGAAAGAGTTTTTCGCACCCCAAAGTGTCTAGCAAAACAACTATAATGTGCTTCCCATATCATCTTTGATTGTTCCTTAATAGGGACACATATATGACCCATGTGACAAAGAATACCATATTGCAAATAAAATCCAGGAACTTGCTTAACTACTATTAGTTTTCTATATGTAGAAAGAAAAATATGAATTGAAGTGTTGTACAAATTGGGCCAATTTGTTGTTTGATTTCCACAAGAATCCAACACCATAGTTAGAGCAACAATTAGAGGTCTACTCAAACAATTTGCAACCTTTTTGTAGCGAATATTAATATGAAACTATTGTAAGTAGGTCAACCATCTATGATGTCTATCATTTTGCAATTTCCCTTATGTCTACACAAATTATAGAGGTTTGTGGTTTGTATGGATAATAGTATCTTTCCCCAAAATGTAATACTTCCATTGTTTGCAAGCCTGCACAATAGTATACATTTCCTTGTCATATGTTGAGTATCTACAAATTGCATGTCGAAAAATATTTCAATGTGATAAGCCACTGGATGACCATTTTGCATGAGTACTACCCTAAGAGCATACTGGTGTAGGAGCACCCCATAGTTCATCTAGGAAGGTTGTCTAGAAGGTTATTAATTGGCAATTTGTTTTAGGCCAAATGTACCAATCTCTTTCTATTTCTTGAGTTTGTGTCGTAGAGGCATTTGATAACATGTAATGTGTTAGTAAAGGTCATGTTGACCATTTGTTAGATTGAGGTTTGGCTACAAGGATGGTTTAAGACCTTGGTAGACCTTTCTAGGTGTTAGTTTCTCTTAAATGTTGCAAATAAGGCCTATTGGAAATCACACAAGCAGTCATGGAGTAGTTAGGATCGAGCTTAACTAATTTAGAAACCTATATATGGTGTGCCTCGACCTGAAAGGAAGGTTGGAAGCTTTTGCAATATTGAAAATTCATGAATACAAGTGAGGACAGTGAGAAGGTTGAGTAAATTTTGTGTTTTGTTTTGAATTTTTATGGTCAGGAGCGATCATGGCACTGTGAATTGATGTAGTATGTAGTGTAGCTATTTTTTAAGCTTTGTGTGGTAGAATTTCGTTAGTGTGTTCAATTCTCAGGCATTGCTTTGTAATTAAGTTGTTTATTTTTAGTTGCTGACCTGACAGTCAGACTGTAAAGAATGGAGATTTAGTTACATTCCCACTGTACTTTGTGTATAGGCCCTTGGGAATTGTGAATAGGCTCCATGTCTATAAATAGGATAGGGTTAGGAGTGGTTAGGAGTCAGGAAATCAATGTAGAAGTCTTCTCCTAGGCGAGCTTGACAGTGCCCGGCTAGGAAAGACAAGAAGTGCAGAGCACTTGACTTGCAGGGGTGTCCATCTCTTGGAAAATCATGGTGTGGAGAGGCAAGTGGATGCCTTGCCAAGGCATAGCAAGAAGGAAGGAGCTCCATAAACTCGTTTGGTGAGAGGAATTCTTAAACAATCTGCAAGAAAGCTAGAAAAGACGTAAAATAACCTAACTATTTGCTCATTTCCAGTTGAGAGTACTGTACGGGTGGTGGAGACTTAGGACCCCTGAAATCAATGAGAGGTGGATATATATCCTAAGAGGCTCAAGGAAAGATTGGGTGGTCTTTGGAGAACTTTAGAGTTCTAACCTGTTTTCTCGGAGTTGGAGACCTAATTGGGGCTCTTAGGCTAGTAGCCTTTTTAACCCTAGATGAGAGATTGGAGAAAGCGATGGCCAAAGGAAGCAAGGTGGACTCCCTAGAACCATATTGGGATGGTGTGAACCTATTGGAAGCATCCCCACACCCCTGCAAAGATCAAATTGAGAGTTGAGATTAGGTTAGCCTTTAGGGAAGATTAAGGGCTAAGGAAGAGTTAGAGGCATTGCACCAAGGTTGGCTTGGTAGTTGGGGTTGTTCATGATGGTTGGGTTGGCAAGGTGAACCAGGGGAACCTAAACAATCAATAGGTCCTATAGGTTAAGGTGGTGGAGTGTGACACCACAAGGATCTCCCAAGTGAGATCTAGAGCATGGAACAGTGATTGTTCCATCCAACCCTACCCTATCAAATTAGTATCAGAGAAAGTTAAAGATTTGGGATAGAATCTTGTATGTCAGACCTTGAATCTAGTGGTTCCACAACCATGGTGACAAACATTGAGTTTGAAAAGAAGGTTGAAGATCAGGAGGAAGATAATAGGAGATTGAGAGAAAGACTAGCTCAACTTGAGCAAGCATTGAGCAATGTGCAAATCAAGGCCGATGAGGTCAGTGATAGGTTGGAGGGCAGGGTACCAAAGAGTGAAGAGGTTGCAGAGGAAGATAAGACCCCTGAACCTGACCCTGTTTTGCAAGAGGAGCCTTTCTTGAAGGCATTGAAAGCTTTGAGTGGGAAAGCACTTGAAGGCATACCACTGTTCAGTGGCAAATTGGAAGCTGACCTAGTCCTGGATTGGATAGAAGGCATGGAGAACCATTTTGAGTGTGATGGAGTCACTGAAGCACAAAAGGTGAAGGTGGCCAAGTCTAGATTGAGAGGATCTACCTTGACATGGTGGAAATTCATTAAGACAAAGAGGGGAAAGGAAGGCAAGAAGCCTATTTCAACTTGGAAGGGTATGGTGGCAAAAGTGAAAGAAGCATACATACCAGATGATTATGAGATTCAGTTACATAAGAAAAGACAAAGCTTGAGGCAAAGAGACCAAGATGTGAACACTTACACTGAGGAGTTTCAAAAACTTTGTATGAGGTCTAATGTTTCAAAAGATGAAAGTCTCAAGGTGGCTAGGTATCTTAACGACTTGAAGTGGAACATTCAAGAGGAGATGACTCTTTTAAGTCCTAAGACAGTACACAAATGTTACCAATTAGCTATTAATATTGAGGAAATAAGCAAGAGGAAACATGATCAGGCTTCTAAGAGTAGAGGCAAAGGCAGAGATCAAAGAGATCAAAGAGGGCATAGAGGTGGCTACCAAGGTAGAGGAATTGAGCAAAGAAACCAAGGAGGGTCTAAAATCACTGAGCATGGAAGTGAAACACCTTCTAGAGGAGGTTATGGAAGAGGTAGAGGATCTCAAGGAGGCTCAAATAGAGGAAGAGGGGCAGGCAGGAGCAATTCATACTTTGCTAATATGAAATGTTATCATTGTGGTCAAGTAGGATATCCAGCTTATAGGTGGCCGGAGAAAGCATCTTCATAAAATACTGAGAAGAGAGTGGCATATGCTCAAGAGGACACCATGAGTACTAAATCACCAGAGGTCAGTCACATTGAATCTGAAATGGGGGAGAACCTGATGTTTAGGAGAGTTTTGATCAGACAATCGGTCAAGGAAGAGCCAAAACAAAGAAGAGCTTTATTTAGAGTGAGATGCAAAATACTTGGGAAAGTATGTAAGGTTATTGTGGATTCAGGTTCAACTGATAACATCATCTTAGACGAGGCAGTAAGGATTGAAATCGGAGAAGGTACCCCACACTAACCCCTACAAAGTAACATGGTTGAACAAAGGGCAGAGTGTTCTTGTCAATGAGCAAGTAATGGTGGAGTTTATTATTGGAGGGTACAAGGATAAATTGATTTGTGATGTGTTACCCATGGATGCATGCCATCTACTATTGGGAACACCATGGTAGTATGACAACAGTGCCATGTATGATGGGAAAGAGAACACCATTTCTTTCAAAAAGGATGGGAAGACATTTAAATTGCAGTCACTGTCAAAAGAGGAAGAAGGACAGTCAAAGATACCTAGTGTCTTGTTAAGCAGTGGTAAAGAGTTCCTTAACAACCTACATCAAGGGGGTGAAGGATATGTGGTCATGTTGTAACCTAAAGAAGAGGACAAGACTGAGAAAACAGTCATACCGAAAGTAGTCCATAAGTTGCTTGAGAAGTATAAGGACATAGTGAGTGATGGTGCACCTGCAACTTTACCTCCAAAGAGAGCCATTAGTCATCAGATTGAATTCATACCTGGAGCTTCATTGCCTAACAAAGCAGCTTATAAGCTTACACCGGATCAGAATCTAGAGGTAGCTAGACAAGTGCAGGAGTTATTGGATCAAGGATTGATTAGGAAGAGTATTAGCCCATGTGCAGTGCCAGTGGTCTTAGCAACCAAGAAAGGAGGCAAGTGGAGATTATGCACTGATTCTAGAGCAATAAATAGAATCAAAATCAGGTATAGATTCCCTATTCCTAGGATTGAGGACTTGATGGATTGTCTTGGAGGAGCTCAGTACTTCACCAAGTTGGATCTCAAGAGTGGATACCATCAGATCAGAATCAAGGATGGAGATGAGTGGAAGACAACATTTAAGACAACAGATGGGTTGTATGAGTGGAGAGTTATGCCATTTGGCCTCTCTAATGCCCCTAACACATTCATGAGGCTCATGAATGAAGTGCTCAAAGACTTTATAGGGATATTTGTGGTGGTATATCTTGATGATATACTCATCTTTAGCAAGACAACAGAAGAACACCTAAAGCATGTGGAGTTGGTTCTTAGAAGATTGCAAGAAGAGAAGTTAGCCATTAACCTAGAGAAATGTGAGTTCTTTAAACAGGAGCTTGTATATTTGGGTTTTGTAGTGTCCCAAGGATCATTGAAGATGGATCCAAGCAAGGTGGAAGTTGTCCTAAGTTGGCCTACACCAACCACATGGATAGAGGTAAGAAGTTTTTATGGATTGGCTCAATTTTATAGGAAATTCATAAGGAACTTTAGTGGAATATGTGCACCAGTCCTAGATACAATCAAAGGTGGTTTAAAGACCAAGTTTAAGTGGACTCAAGAAGCTGAGAAAGGTTTTAAGAAACTCAAACAAGAAGTGGCAACTCAACCTATTCTCTTATTACCTAGCTTTGACAAGTTGTTTACTGTGGAATGTGATGCTAGTGGAGTTGCAGTAGGAGGAGTGCTAAGTCAAGAAGGCAGGCCCATAGATTTCTTCAGTGAAAAGCTTAATGAAGCTAAGAAGAAATATTCTACCTATGACCTAGAAATTTATGCTTTAGAGGAAGTGGAGGCATTACCTTCTACCCAAGGAGTTTGTAGTCTTTAGTGATAATCAGGCACTTAGTTATATCAACACCCAAGAGAAGTTGAGCAATAGAAATTTGAAATGGATGGAGTACATCCAAGATTTTACGTTCACCATCAAGCACAAGAAGGGACAATTGAACAAGGTAGAAGATGCACTAAGCAGGAGATTGCTGACAGTACAAGAGATACAGATCAAGAGCATTGGAATAGAGAGCTTCAAGGATCTCCATGGGGAGGATGAAGACTTCTCGGAGGCCTACAAGGTATGTTCTGACTTTGAGAATCATTTTCATAGCCAATACTCAGAGTATACATTGTAAAGTGGATTATTATTTAAAGGGAATCAGTTATGTGTTCCAAAAGGATCAATGAGAGAAAACCTCATCCAAGAAAAGCATAATGGTAGTCTTAGTGGACATTTTGGCATCAAAAAAACATTGGAACTAGTGCAAAGGTTCTACTATTGGCCTAAGTTGTCCAGGGATGTCAGGAGGTATGTGGAGCAATGTGTAGTGTGTATGAAAGCTAAGGGAGGAGCTAGTAATGTTGGTCTATATCAACCCCTACCCATTCCTAACAGACCATGGGAGTGTGTTGGCATGGACTTTGTGGTAGGACTCCCTACGACCAAGACAGGATTTGATAGTGTCTATGTGGTGGTAGATAGATTCAGTAAGATGAGTCACTTTATCCCTTGAAAAACCACTCATGATGCTAGTTACATTGCTCACCTTTTCTTCAAGGAAATTTTAAGGATCCATGGATTGCCTTTAAGCATTGTTTCGGATAGGGATGTGAAGTTCATGAGTCATTTTTGGAAGACTCTATGGAGCAGATTGGGTACCAACCTGTCTTTTGGATCAACTTACCATCCTCAGACTGATGGTCAAACAGAGGTGGTTAACAAGGTGTTAGGTAAACTTCTAAGGTGCCTAACCGAAGATTATGGATAGACATGGGACATGGTTATCTCACAGGCTGAGTATGCTTATAATGACAGTGTGAGTCAAACCACAGGGAAGAGTCCTTTTGAAATTGTGTATGGAATGCACCCAAGAGGTATATGTGAGCTCAGGGATCTAAGAGCTATGGAGCATAGGATTTGACATGTAGAGGACTTCACTCAAACCATGAAGAAGATTCAGGAGCAGGTAAAGAAGACAGTCATCGAGGCTACTCAAAAGTTGAAGGATAAGGTAGATTTGTCAAGAAAAGATTTGCAATTTACAGTAGGAGACTATGTCATGGTCCACCTTAACAAATCCAAGTTGCAGAAGGGTACAACAACCAAATTGCAGATGAAAAGAGTGGGACCATGCAAGGTGCTAGCCAAATATGGGAAGAATGCATACAAGGTGGAGTTACCTGCAAATTTAGGGATTTCACCAGTGTTCAATGTAGCTGATCTGATCAGATATAAGGGACCAGTCAGTGACATGGATTAGACCAGTAGGGATATCTTCAAAGATGTAAGCAACATATCCTTACCTACTCAAGACAAGCTTCAAGCAGAGAGGATCTTGGAGTCTAGGGTAAAGAAATCTACAAGGCATAGGGTGTACATGGAGCATCTTATCAAGTGGAAGAACAAACATGAATCTGAGGCTGCATGGGTGGATGAAGCTCAGTTCAAGAAGCAGGGAATTGACCCATCTCTAATCTCTCTGCACATTCCTTAATGTCTATGCAGAGGGGGAGAATGATGCAGGAGCACCCCATAGTTCATCTAGGAAGGTTGTCTAGAAGGTTATTAATTAGCAATTTGTTTTAGGCCAAATGTACCAATCTCTTTCTATTTCTTGAGTTTATGCCTTAAAGGCATTTGAGAACATGTAATGTGTTAGTAAAGGTCATGTTGACCATTTTTTAGATTGAGGTTTGGCTACGAGGATGGTTTAAGACCTTGGTAGACCTTTCTAGGTGTTAGTTTCTCTTAAATGTTGCAAATAAGGCCTATTGGAAATCACACAAGCAGCCATGGAGTAGTTAGGATAGAGCTTAACTGATTTAGAAACCTATATATGGTGTGCCTCAACCTGAAAGGAAGGTTGGAAGCTTTTGCAATATTGAAAATTCATGAATACAAGTGAGGACAGTGAGAAGGTTGAGTAAATTTTGTGTTTTGTTTTGAATTTTTGTGGTCAGGAGCGATCACGGCACTGTGAATTGATGTAGTATGTAGTGTAGCTGTGTTTTAAGCTTTGTGTGGTAGAATTTCATTAGTGTGTTCAATTCTCAGGCATTGCTTTGTAATTAAGTTGTTGACCTGACAGTCAGACTGTAAAGAATGGAGATTTAGTTACATTCCCACTGTACTTTGTGTACAGGCCCTTGGGAATTGTGAGTAGGCTCCATGTCTGTAAATAGGATAGGGTTAGGAGTGGTTAGGAGTCAGGAAATCAATGTAGAAGTCTTCTCTTAGGCAAGCTTGACAGTGCCCGGCTAGGAAAGACAAGAAGTGCAGAGCACTTGACTTGCAGGGGTGTCCATCTCTTGGAAAATCACAGTGTGGAGAGGTAGGTGGATGCCTTTCCAAGGCATATCAAGAAGGAAGGAGCTCCATCAACTCGTTTGGTGAGAGGAATTCTAAACAATCTGCAAGAAAGCCAGAAAAGACCTAAAATAACCTAACTATTTGCTCATTTCTAGTTGAGAGTACTGTATGGGCGGTGGAGACTTAGGACCCCTGAAATCAATGAGAGGTGGATATATATCCTAAGAGGTTCAAGGAAATATTGGGTGGTCTTTGGAGAACTTTAGAGTTCTAACCTGTTTTCTCGGAGTTGGAGACCTAATTGGGGCTCTTGGGCTAGTAGCCTTTTTAACCCTATATGAGGGTTTGGAGAAAGTGATGGCCAAAGGCAGCAAGGTGGACTCCCTAGAACCATATTGGGATGGTGTGAACCTATTGGAAGAATCCCCACACCCTTGCAAAGATCAAATTGAGAGTTGAGATTAGGTTAGCCTTTAGGGAAGATTAAGGGCTAAGGAAGAGTTAGAGGCATTGCACCAAGGTTGGCTTGGTAGTTGGGATTGTTCATGATGGTTGGGCTGGCAAGGTGAACTAGGGGAACCTAAACAAGCAATAGGTCCTATAGGTTAAGTTGGTGGAGTGTGACACCACAAGGATCTCCCAAGTGAGATCTAGAGCATGGAACAGTGATTGTTCCATCCAACCCTACCCTATCACATACTCAAAGACATCTATCTCAATCTCAAATGGTTGTTGCAGGTCTAGAAGTGATAACATGGGTGCTCAAAATAGCCTTTTCTTAAGTTCCATAAATGCTTGTTGTTGTAATTATGTCCAAATGAAATTTTCTTTACCTCCTCCTCAAAGTACTTGGTTCATGGTCCATGCCAAGTGAGAGAACCCAATTACAAACCTTCGATAAAAAATGGCCAACCCCAAGAAACTTTAGAGTTTTGTAATGTTCTTAGGGGTAGGCCAGTCTTTGATCACTTGTATCTTTGTTGGATCAACTTGAACACCTGCACTATCCATGATCTATCACAAGTATTGAATCCTTTCCATGCCAAATGAATATTTTTCTTTATTAGCATAGAGTTTATGTTGTTGCAAGGTTGAGAGAAGTTGTCTAACATGCTACAAATGCTCCTCCCATGTTTTTCTAAAGATGAGTATGTCATCGAGATAGACCACAACAAAATAATCAATGAAATACTTGACAATATCATTCATGAACCTCATAAATATGGTAGGGGCATTTGTGAGTCTGAAAGGCATCACCAACCATTTGAAAAACCCCTCCTTGGACTTGTAGAAAGCAATTTTCCAAACATCTAATGAGTTAATTGGCACTTGGTGATATCTGATTTTAAATCAATTTTGGTGAAAATTTTAGCTCCCCTTAGTTGGTCCAAGAGATCATCAATATGAGGGATTGGATACCTATTTTTCGCAGTGATCTTGTTCAAGGCTCGATAATCGATGCATAACTACCAAGTTCCATCCTTTTTCTTGGTCAAGACAATTAGATTGCCACATGGTGATGCAGTTGGTCAAATATGTGCCTTTTAGATATTTTCTCCAATTTGTCTCTTGATCTCATCATTCTTCAAAAATGATCTTCTATATAGAGGTCCATTTGGTAACGGTGTCTTGGGAATCACATCAATGAAATGTTTGACTTGGTAATGCTTTGTAACTCCTATTGGGGAAGCGGAGATGTTTTGATACCCTTCCAATAGTCCCTTCATAGATATTTTTTTTGAAATGTGGTGACATTTGCTGCTGCTACGTGAGTGTTACCAATGTCTGACCTTGTTTCCTCAGGCTGAATAATTAACAATACAAAAGCCTTGATTTGAGCAATCAAATGCCTACATTTCTTGGTAGTAATTAAAGATACAATTTTTGATGGACATACCTTAGGTATCAAATATTTTTATTCTCATAGCTTGACAATAACACTCCTTGGTCGAGACTCATAGATGCCATGTCTCTGGTACATGTAAGGCTTCCCCAACAATACATCACACACATCCAATGGCGCAACATCGCAAATGACCTCACCTTTGAATGGTTTAATAGAGTAAGACAAACAACACTATTTGGTTACTTGGATATCTTGTCCCTGACTCACCCAACCCATTGAGTATGGTTGTGGATGAGGCATTGTTTTCAGATTCATCCTCTTAACAACCTCAATAGATATCAATTTTTTTGGCTTCCACTATCAACTATGAAGTGAAATACCTTTTCATTCACCCACATCTACGAATGAAACAAGCATTCCTCATCTTCATAGGGCACAATTCTAGTAGTAGTTATAGTGGTATAAGGGTCTCCTTCAATGATTTATTCTTCTTCCTTTTTCTCAAAAGGATCTATAGGCAATGACTCTATTTCCTTTTTTCAATTCATGGGTTTCTGCCATCATGTTTTGACAACTTTGCAATCTTTTGTGCTATGTCGAGAGCTTTATGAATCTCACACCACATGACAGTGTCCTTTGAACCCTTCTTAACATATTGTAGTGATAGAAAATGTATCCCTTTACATTTCCTCACTTGTTTGGGCCCTCCTAGTTAATTTGGACTTAATTGTGCCTTAATTTAGTGTTGTAAAATACATTTATTTACACTTTCACACTTATTTAGGGCTCCCTTAGTTAATTGATCTTCTTGTTTCCTTAATTGACCTTTTATTTCATTTACCAAGCCTATTTAATTGCATTTTCTAAAGAGGAAACCTGACATTCATTAATGCCTTAACATAACACTTCTCATTGAGAAATGTGTGTCCTAGGTTTATGAACCTAGTATCCATTCACCCATGGGCGAATGGGCCCTCCCTAGACCTTAGGACCTAAATTTAAATTATGTTTTTGGCAGTATTTTAACATATTCAAATCTATGATTCAATACATTGGTTTGTGATATTTTAATTTCAAGAAATTGAGGATACATATCTATAAATATAAGGTTGTTTCACTATGTTTCACCTAGATTTTTATGTGACTTCATAAGAGAAATTCAAGAGAATTTTTGGAGAAATTCAAGGCATTCAAGAGAAAATATATTATAGTTTTATTGTAGCATTCAAGAGCCAATTCTCATGTTAAATTCTTCTTGCATCATGCATGTTTTTTGGAGCTAATATGGTGATGTAGGTTTCATGATCCAATCAAGCATTCAAAGTATTATTTCAAGCAAGATTCAAAGTTCAAGATCCACATCTATTTAAGCCATTTCATGCAAGTTGCAGATTTACATTCCAAGTTTTATTCAAGGGTTTGTTGAGTGGTGACATAGCTTTGTTCATTATTTATTCCCTCTTCCATGCTTTTATTTATTTCAAGGTTTGATTACCAAAATGAGGTTTGACCAAGGCAAACTCCCATTCACCAAAAAAAACAATTTTCCCCTCTCATGTTGTGTTTGCATATCTAGGTGGAAGAAAGCTTGAAGATCTCTTGAAGAGAAAATTTGAAGAAGTTGACAAAGTTGCAAAAGTTTTCATCTCATGGAAACTCATCTACAAAATTTATTTTCGAAATTTTGACACTGCCACTTGGAAAAATTGGAATATTTAGATCTGTATCAGAGGCTCTCGAGAGTTGAAAAAAATCCTTGACAATGGACCCATTCACCCTTGAGCGAATGAGTCACAATCAACCTTTGAAAACTCACTTTTTTTGAAAGGTACACCTAGGTCTATCCTTCTCTGATCTGCAATTTGACTGTAGGTTCTATTAGTATTGAGCTTAAAATTTTTGTTTCAAGTGTTAAGTTGGATTTTGGTGTTAGTTTACTATTTTTAGTTTTTCTCCCCAAAGTGTTGTTTGACCTTGACCCAGTCTACCCCTTAGTCATAAGCAAATTCATAGATTTATACCTTGATTTGACTCACCTAAGTGTTGTAAGTCAATTATTTGTGTGGATCTCATTTCCTAATGAAATAGAGGGAAGATAGGTTTGGTATACCCCCATTTTAACACCTTCTGAAACCTGTTTCCACTCCTTTTCAATCTATACTTGGTGATGGCTAAGAGGAGGATTTACTATTGGTTTGCTTTCCTTGAAACTTACTATCACCTTTTGGTTTGTTCTCCTTCTTTCCTCTCTACTTGAATTTTTCTTTAATTTTTGTTGCATATTTGTATGTAGTTCCCAATGTTTCAGTATTTAGAAAAGACATCTCTATTTGGATATAACAATGCAACCCACTGCAATATTTCAACACTCGATGTTTTTTTGTATCTTGGATGCCAAGTTTTGTACATAGTGCATGGAAGGCATTGGTATAATATTGAACAGATTGGTCTTTCTTCTATTGAAGTAGCTACCATTGTATATATATGTCTCTTTATATGTGTCTTCAAGGAAATATTAATCTTTGATGTGCTCCATGAACTCTTCCCATGTAGGGTTATCATCTATTCCTCCATATTCAGTAATTTATTTGGTTGAAAATTTTTCCTCCCATGATTGCTTCACATGGTGTTCAACCTTGAGAAGAGGAAATGTTTTTTTTTTTTGAATTACAAAATCTATTCATTGAAGAATATATTTTTTAGTTTTGATAACCAATCATCCACAACATCTGCATCAATCCTACCTTCAAAATTTGGTATGTCTAAATTTACTTGCACCTTGAAAGGGGTGTGTCTATAAAATGGTGTCTATGGTTTTTGATTTCCTTGATTCTATCAAAACAATCATGCAAATTCATTGATCATATCCTCTCATTTCTTTGTCAAAGCTTCTTCAACCATCATTTTGATAGTGTCTGATGAGTCACCTTGTTCCTCTACCATCTTTGGTCGTGCGTATCTCAAAGGAGGATAATATGATTTAAATTATATTTTCAATCCTAGTATTTGATAGATTGACTGTGTACGATCTGACATTCAGGAGTGTTCTTGCTTTGATACCGATGATCTAAATCAAGATGCAAATTTGGATTACAATATTTGGTGTAATGAAAAACTTATGATATTGTGTTTATTAGACATAATGGCAAAACTCTTGAAAGGAGTTGTATACCTTAAAAGTCCTCATTTTATTAAAAAAATCATGAGTATATACAAATTGAAGAATGACAATAGTCATCACAACTTCAATAATTTTAAATGAATAGTTGGTTGTGAGAAAAAATAAACAAAATTACAAAATTTTAAAAAACATGTGAATTTAGGTGCCCCAACTTGGTGGGGTCCTAACTTGCTGCTTGTTGGTCGAATTGACAACTTCTCTACCTCGTTGGAAAGGTCTCGAAGAGATATAATTTCAGTCCCTTAAAAGCAATGCTTATGCTAATCCATTTAAGGGACTGATGACAGTCTCAACCTTAAATTCCACTCTAAAGACCTTCAAAAATGCAAATTACTAAAACATAAAAATATCAAAAAAATCAATTTTCAGTATTTTCCATCCTTTCTTGTGCCAACAACTCCAGAGTGATCTTTATCAATTTTTTACTATAGATAATAGATTTAGTCTCGCTTCACATTTGGTTGGTGGTTTTATTAATATGGATAATTGAGTGAGTCTTAATTCACAGTTGGTTGGTGTAATTCTTATGGATAATGGAGTTTATATCAATTCACAGGAGGAGTGGTGTTAGTTTAAAAGGACATTGAAGAAATTAGACAGTGGAACATACCACATCTTGGTGCAAAATACTTGCAGAGCATAATATTGTAAAGATATCATCTAGACTACGGTACCATGTATGGATCACTTCCCTTCTCATAGATATGTGTATAAAAGAAGACATTAATGATAGAATGTAGGAGAAGAATATGCGATAGATAGGTAATAAACATAAATAAATATATGTACATAATATTAATGTATGGAAGGATAGATGCATAGAGAGATTAGATAAGAGTTAAGAAAGAGTATAGGGGAAGATATTGCAATGTATTATTTTTATGTGATTAGTATAATGGATACCATGTAATTCTATCTATAATTTTATTTGTTACTATGTGAATGTCTAAGTAGCTAATCATAATCTGAGTCTATTGGTGTTTATTTTTATATGATAGAGTTTGGGGTATAAATTACAACACTTAGAAAATACTTGGTGCTAAAAAATTTGGTCTATGTTACCCCAAATTTCTCGCTAACATTGGTTTTGTTGCCAAAACCCTAGTTAGGTGATATAAAGGATAGTAACACCTATTTTTTTTTTTTAAATAGACATAAGGGAAGAAAAGGAATTTAATGAAGATATAATTTGTGGAGCTATCCTGCTTGGTGCTTAACTTGTGAGAGGGGGTTAGGCACCAAGGGATGGAAAATGGAAAGGGGGAAGATTCCATAAGGGATCTTTGAAGAGATGTGAATTTTAAGAAAGATACTAAATAACTACCATAAGAAAAAATATACGGATTAATGGAACACCAAATAAATCACACCCATGGTAAAAGGAGATAAGACAACAAAAATAAATATTAGAGAACAAATTGATTTGGTAAGAAAAGTAAATATACAAGCCCAAATGGAGAAGAAAAGAGACAACAACAAAGGATTGGAAGAGAAGAAAGACATTGTAGAAGAATGGAGATTATAGAAAGAATGATTTGAGTGTGCTAATAAGGGTTTTGTTGAGCATGCTAAAGGGGGTGTTGCCAAGGAAAAGAGAAAAGAGGAATGGAAAAATCTGGAAAGATCAAAATTATATTGGGAAAGAGGCCTAAACTTGGTGTAGACCTTAGAAAGATGATATTAAGGAGAATATTGAGAAGATACAACTTGTGGTAGAACAAATAAACATACAAAACTCAATTTTGGTGAAAGGAGAAACCAAGAAAACCAAAGAAATTTTGTGCACATATTTCTCACGAGAAGGCCACCTCCAAAATGACTACTCTAAGGCTCATGGAGAAAGAACCATCGCTACAAATTACATGTGGAATCAAAGATAGTTTTTGCTAAAACTAGTTCAATGTACTGTGGAACATGCCAAGAGTGGGATAGTCACCTCATGGAGGAATTTCTTGCCAACCAATTTTAGGTCTGGAACACATATACTCATCCTAATCCTAGATGCCCTATGCACCACAACTATGATACAAATACATATAGAAACATGTCATATTTTAAGGGATTAGCGAAATGACCTCTATATAATGTAGCTTATAGAAAACCACCAAGGAGTGATAACAAAAATGCATATGTGTTATAGAACAGACCACTACAAGACTATATGGGAGATAAAAAGAATCAAATTATAGAGGAGGAAGAGGCCATGGTAGAAGCAACTGCTAGAGGAGTGATGCAACATGTTACAATTATAGGAAAATAGGTCATTATACCACCGAGTACTAGTCAAAAAAGAAAATGAAATATCCCTTCTACATAGATGATTCTCATGACATATTTAGATGTGATAAGGCTCAACAATATTATTAAAATACAACACGGTCAAGAAGTGACAAATTACAAGACAATAAAGGAGAAAGAGTGATAAGAAAAGTACTACAAGGAGTGAAAAGATGCCAAGTACTAGATAATTGGTCCTTAGACACATCAAATGAGGAGTGAAATGTTGGGGAAAAGAGGGAAAACCCTAGGTCCTTAAAATATAAAGAACCTAAGATTTAAGGGTCCTATTCCCAATATTTCATTAGAATACCAACCACAAAGCCAAGAGATTGACTTTCAACCTCAATGGTGAGTTAATCAAACCTAGGTTGGTGGATTCTTTAGGGGTAGAGAATGATTAGGGATGATTTGAAATAATGAAACTAAATGAACTATATGACCTAGTATGCAAATTGTAAATTCCTGAAGATATGCAGACTGTAACAACACTTTGTAGGCAGATATGGGAGATATCTGAGAGCATGTACCTATCACCAAAAGTTGATTTTGATGTGTGTAGAGGGATTGGTTCACCCTTGGGTGAATGGGTCCTTGATAGGGCTTCTAAAAACACTTTTTATAGTCCTCTAGTGTTGGATCTAAGATGCTAATTTCCACCTGCAAATTTTTCAGAATGACATAAATGAATTATGTAACTTAGTTTTCATGTCTTCACAAGAATGATGGCAACAAATGCAAAAAAGTAAATTTTCTCTTCATGATCTCTTCAATATTTTCTCAAGTCTATAACCTGCACATACACAAAGAGGGAAAAATATTTGTGTCATATAGTGGGTAGCCTCAGTCAAACCCCATGAATAGTGTTCCCACTTTCACAATGGCAATGTCAATGATAAAACCTTGAATGGAAAGGAAGGAAATGATGAATGAACACTTTTTGCAACTCACCACCCTTCAATTTGCATTGCAGACAGAATGGGCAGTGACCGCTGTAGATTGGAACCGGTGGATTGTAAAGAGCTGAAAACCAATGATAAATTATGGAGGGTGTTGGAGAAGGGTGGTATTACGGGCTATATGAAGAAGCTCCATGGTAGGAATCAAGATGTCACTAGGGTTTTTGCAAAGGATTGGAACAATGACATAATCAAATTCTTTGGGACGAAGGTGACGATTGATGAACAATTGATTTCAGATGTTATTGGGATGCCTATGGAGGGTTTCAAGTTCTACAAAGATAGGAAGCTCTCCAACCAGGCGATTAAGAATTTCCCACGTACTAACAAGGAAAGGGATGATTCGCTGAGAGCTACAAAGAGTAGCTATGAGGCCACTAAACTTAAGTTGTTGTGGAGGGAGGTTTTGAGGGTGATAATGGAATACATTACATTGGACGGGAGATACACCAGAGTTTTTGGGTATCACTTTGTGCTCTTGAACCACTTCAGGCACCACGTCAGGGTTTCCCTTCCTTATTATATCTCCACTTCTTTAAATTTGAATCTACAGGACCATGTGTCTAATCCGGTGAGATAGCCCATTATCCATGAGGTTTTACTCATTCTCATTTATGAAAACTTTAAAGAAATGCCGACCATCTCCCATTAAACCCCTTCTCCACACTCTGCTTATGATAAAGAGGAGTTGGGTGATAGCTACTCTGAGAAGGATGAGTGGGACATTGAAATGGAAGGGGAGGAAGAGCGCCCTATAAGAGAAAAGAAGAAGGGAAAACCCAAATGCAAACCTAAAGCCCATGTCCTCCCTAAACTTAGAGCGATGGCCTCAACTACTAGGGCAAAAGTTATCTATCTGGGGTCTGATACCAAATTGAAACCAAAAGGGACACCTAGTGTTTCTCCTAAGGGGAAGGGTAAAAGAAAAATGGAGAAGGACCCCTCTATCACATTGACCAAGAGGATTCCCACCATACTAGTTCATCTGAGTACTCTAGCTACCCAACGATGGATAGGGAGGATAGGCCTCGGTTCCTTGATGACCTAAAGGAAGATGATCACTATTTCAAAGCTGAGCGTGAGTGCCCTTTTGAAATACTTGCAATTTCTCGCAATGGTTCTGTTGATATTTTTTTTCTATTCAGGTGGGCCTTTTTTGAGATAAAGGAGATTAAGCTTAATCAAAGGGCTTATAATAGTAGGTTGGAAAAGGTGGAGGTGGTTGATAACATGAGCAAGGATAAAGATAGAGCTAAGGACCTATGGACAAAAGATGAAAAGAGGTACATAGTTGAGTGCCTAAAGAAAACTATGGAGGAATTGGAGCTTTTCAAGAATAACCACGATGGAAAGCTTACTGATATGGAGGGGAGGCTAAAGAATGTTTGAGATTCTATTCAGAAAAATTTGGAAATGAGCCACAAAATTCTCAAATCCATTGCCAATACCATGAATATGATAGTCGAGAGTCTGGAAAGGGTTCATTAGGTAAAATCTATGGTGGAAGTAGAGGAATATAAAGAACAAAGCCAAGTTGAAGGGGTCGAGCCAAGCAAACGTACTAGATCCAACTTGAAAAGGAAGATGGACAAGACTCCTGTGGACATTCAGGAGATGAAGAAAGCAACTATCAACATGGATAATCTGGAAAAGGAAGTTGCTGATATTATGAGAAATCTGGCTTAGCAACTGGTTTCCTGTTGGTTTTTAGCTGGTTTTTTTGCTGTGCTGTCTATGCGCCGGTCTTTGGTTTTTCTTTGCTGGCAGCTTTTCATCTTTTTTTGAACTCTTAATGATTTTTATTATCTGTATCTACTGTTAAAGGGTTTTGGGGTCCCTTCAAAACCTGTTTTTACCTTAATAAAAAACTCACCACCCTTTAATGGCTTCCTTGAAGGATTGACGCCATACACATCTCTTCAAAGGAATCAAATCTTGCTTGCTTGATTTTCTTGGATGCTTGAATGCTTGAATATATGAAGACCTACAATGCTTGTTAGCCTTCACAAGACAACACAAACATACACAAAATTGGACATGATCCTAGGATATTGATTGCTGCTACTTGAATGATTGATAATGCTACTCTTGAATGCTCTTGACAATAATATTTTATATTTAATGTTCAAATCTAGCTTGTTGTTAAGTGTTATATTTCAAATGATAAAAAGAATAGGTATTTATAGGTGTTTATCTAATTTCCTAAAAATTAGATTCCAAAAGTTAACACTTACAATTTGAATTTTGATAATTAAAACGCTACCAAAAACATGTTTTAAATTAGGTCCTGACCTATATTTCTAGGACACATAATCCATGGCAATTTAAATATTAAATGCATTTGTTTAATGTTGGTTCTCCTTTCAAAAAATAATAAAAATAAGGCTTTAGAATGCATAATTTGATAAATTAGAAGCTTAATTAAGTCCAATAAATTAAGGGACCCAAACATAGTGTGAAATTGTAAAGGTATACAATTTCTTATGAGTGATCCCACAATATTGGTTTACAATTTTTGGCCAAACTAGACACTAAATTGATTTTTTCTAACTAAATCTTCATTTTCGGGCACCTATAGTGGTTAAACCGTGAGTAATTTGAAGATGATGCAAACTAGTGATTTGTGAAATTTTGTCTATAGATTCTATATATATATATATTTTTAAAAATTGAAATCAAATTGCACTTCTTTTTTCATCTCCTTCGAAAACTAGTTTATTTTTTTTTTTTTCAGTAAACACCATTTTTAAGGAGTGATGCTCACCGTATACAACATAATTTTTTTTCCATGAAGGATTAAATTCTATTTTTTTTTCTATTGGTGTAATTAAATGTTTTGTACCTTATCCTAGGTCATAATTACACCTTAGTTAAGTTTACTTAGGGACCACATAGGAGTTGTTGGAGAATTTCCACCTTTGGTGGACTTATCTTCTTTATCACCTCCACCGTTCATGGACATATCATGTAATTAGGTTTCCACCTTTTGTGGTAGATCCACTATTTGTGGTGGTTATCACATTATCACCTTTCCACTTTAGGTGGAGTGATAGCTTTTCATTGTTGTCTCATGTCATAAGATTATGACACTTATCTTATGCACTCCTGTGTTCTCACCTTGGCTATATAACCAAGGGGTTTCTCATTGTAAAATCAAGCAATTCCATTATCATTGAAATTGAATACAGTTTATTCTTGTCAAATTATTTTCTCTCTTCTTTGTGTTTTTTATTTGGTCCATAGATTGGCATCCATAGCCAATTCTAACATGGTATCAGAGCAGGTTGGGTGCCATTGGAGAGTCTTTTTCTGAGGAGAGGTACCAGATTTGGGGAGGTTCCATTTTTGGCTCTTTATTGTAGGTTTATATCAGAGCTTGCAGGTGCAAATCTAAGCTCACCATTGCGTTTGGAAGGTTTGAGAAAGTCGATTTTGCCTTTTGTTTCATCCAAATTGGACATATGAGGCCAAATCTATGAGGGTTTGAAGCTGCATTGTGGTTGCCAGATCCAGAAAGTAGCTGCATTTTTGGAGCATTTTGGGTCAAATCCGACCCTGCCATCGCGTCCAGAAGGGCCAAAAACCCTAAGATCGACTGTCCATTCATCCATTTTGGAGCAAGTCACCCGGTGAGGCAAATTTTTTTTGCCCGGAGAGTCGTACGACCCCCCAAGCTTCATTATAACAGAGTACGATTATTTTCGAAAAATTAAAAAAAAAAACTTTTGGAATTTCTTTTGGAAATTTTTTATGAAAAATTTGATTCAATTTATAAAGTTTTTTTTTGAAAAAAAAAATTCAAATAAAAAAAAGTCCGCTCTGCGGACTGTTGTAGAGAGTACCGCTAATGGTATCGGTGACTGTGCATAACCGGCGGCACCATAACCGGTGCTTCATTCACTACCAGTGGCTCAATAACCTGGCAAACAACTATTTCTGGGCGTCAATTGAAAACTACGGTGGTTAATTCAAAAATCCGGCCAGCAAAAAGATATCCAGTGGCGATAAAAGATTCCGACACCACATAGAATATTTCGACAGTATTTACCGATAGTTGTTTTTTCTGGCGATGGGCACTAGACTGTCAAATTTAACATAGTGTTTTTCTAACGTCAGCACCACGTTAGCTCCCTTAAGAAAATTTTTCACCCTTCACCATTGGAGTTTTGATTTTTGCAGTCTGACTTTGAAGCTTCATAACTCAGTCATTTTGGCTCCTTTTTTCAAGCAATTTTTTTCGATTTGGTCTCATTTTTTGTGATCTTCACAGTGGTGCAATAAGTTTTTGGTTTTAGCTTCTGGTTTTTCCAAAATTTGCAGATTCTCACAGGTGTTGCTGCTTCGTCCTCATTTTGGGAAGTTTAGGAGCTCATAACTTGCTCCTACGGTAACATTTTTGGGTGCTGTTTTTTTTGAAAGTGCATAATTTTTTGTGTAATTCTCATTGGTATGATCAGATTGATCTCATTTTGTACCAAAAAATTATACTTGAATCTGTGGCCTATTTTGGCAATCTGCATGTACCAAGATCAAAGTCCACTTTGCCTTTTTTGGCAGTGGCGCTTGTAAAAGCACTAAGTATAAAGTGCCAAATCAGATATTGCTTGGGGGGTATCTTGATTGAGTGAATTTGGGGGGGTGTCTTTTGTGTAATTGTGCTTATTTTGTGCTCTTGCATTCCATCATGGGTTCATCTAAAGTTCTACTCTTAACTGCACATAACTATGCTACATGGAAAGTACGTGCATGGAGTAAACTAATGGAAAAAGGTTTAATTTACTACATTGATGGAACCATAACTACACCTGCAGATCCTAAGGCAGATCCAACTGCATATATGGATTGGCTCACTAAAACTTCTATGGCATTGGGTACAATTAGAAAGTTCATTTCAGATGATCTCATTTTTCATGTTGATAAATGTACTTCAGCCAATGAAGCTTGGGATAAGCTTGCTACTTTGTATGGCAAGGTTGATAAGGTAAAGGGATACAAACTTGAAAATGATCTCCTAAGCCTTGATCCTAAGAATTTTGACAATATTCAAGATTATGTCACTAAAGCAAATGAGCTAAGGGCACAGCTAAAAGATTTTGGTATTGAGAAAGAAGATGATCAATTGGTCTTTAACTTGTTGGACAAGCTTCCAACTGAGTATGCAACCTTTATTTCAAGTTTTCAGACTCAACAATTGACAATTAGCAATTTCACATCACCATCTTTTGAGGCTCTCACAAATCTTTTGATTCGAGAGCAAAATAAGCTTATTCAAATGAGTACTTTGAAGTCTTCAAAATCACATGCCTTGGTTGTAAAAGATGAGAAGTCTTAAAGTAGCAAAGAAAAGAATAAGTACAAGCCTAAAAAGAACACACAATCCACAAAAGAACATAAACATTCATTTTCAAAAGAGAAATCATCTAAGAAGGAGAGGTCGTTTTGTGCATATTGCAAAAAGGATGGACATGAAGAACATTATTGTTATAAGAAGGATATTGATGAGTTGAAAAATATTCTCAAAAGAAATCAAATTGGTTTGCCTTCTAGAATGATAGAATCTTCTTCTCCTTCTTCTACAAAACAGTCTAAGGGAAAAGGTCTTGCTGATTTTTCATCTACATCAGGAAATCAAGGTCAAGCTCTTTGTGCTTGTTCAAGTCCAGGATCAGGTAGATGGCTTCTAGATTCAGGAGCATCACATCATATGGCATCTTCAAAATCTATATTTTCTTCATTTCAACCTTGTTCTATGTCTCCTATCTTGATGGGAAACAATACATACATGAGTGTAATAGGGAAGGGATCTATTAGTTTTGGGGACAACACTTTTCAGGATGTTTTGTGTGTTCCTCATTTGACGAATAATATTCTTTCCATATATCAGATTACACATGGTGGAAATGGGAGAACTGTGGAGTTCACACTTGATTCAATCATCATTCGAGACTTGGAGAGTAGAGAGATTATTGCTACTAGGGTGGTTGATCATTCATCTTGGTTGTATACCTTTGCAGATTTTGCTTCTGATGGTGACATTGTTCCTTCGGCTGTTGATCACACTTCTAGTGTGAACCATGATTCAGAGGAGACATTTGGCTACTTGAACTTGGGAGTTCTCACATCAGATCCAGTACTTGAGCCATGCATTTCATCTCCTCCGTCTACTTTTGTAGTTGATGATGCTTGTGATTCCACAGTTTGGGTTCCTTGTGATTCAATGCAGCAAGACATACATTGTCTTCCAGATATGGCTACTTTGGATGGCTTCCTGACAGGTATTTAAGACTTGTTTGTGGAGTCTCATCTTGCAGATTTGGGGGACATCATTGATGACATTCATCTTCTCTTTGATGAAGATGCTCCTTCTTCAGTTGTTGCGAGGGAACACTCTGACCCTCTTGTTCATTCTCTACATGATCATTCTTTGCAGTTTGGCGTGAGTGTGGATACTTTTGGACAACATTTGGAGGAGGCTTCTTTGTCTTTAGAGGGGATATCTTTCTCTTTGGATCATGTTCTACTTTCTTCTCTACTAGATGTTGGATTGTACTCTTCAGCAGTGTGGCCTAGAACGCTTGTTTGGAGTGTGTCAGCTTTTGACATCGACATGGAGACACTTGAGCATCATTCAGAGACATCATACATCCTGCATACATCCTTGGTTTTGTTTCTTCCTAAGGGGAGGAATGTTGTTCGACGAAATTGGATCATCTTCAGCATTCAATGTCGAGCTTCTACCATCATTACAGGAGACTCAACATTGAGGGGGGGATGCCTTGTCTCTCTTCTACTTCTCTCTTATGTGGGGGGTCTTTTTCCTCACATGGGGTTTTTACCTTCTCATTCATGATTGAGAGCATATTTTTATTGTATTTCATCTCTCTTTTGGGGAGGAGTTTTGTCCCACTGGGTTTTCTCCTTTTCTTCGTTTGTGAGAGATTGCATTGCATTTGTACATGGGTACCTAACATGGCCTAGTTGCCAGGACCCATCTTGCATTTTTTGCATTTGTGTACATTCTCCCTAAGTTGCACTTAAGGGGGGGTGTTGGTGTAATTAAATGTTTTGTACCTTGTCCTAGATCATAATCACACCTTAGTTAAGTTTACTTAGGGACCACATAGGAGTTGTTGGAGAATTTCCACCTTTGGTTGACTTATCTTCTTATTACTTTATCACTTCCACCTTTCATGGACATATCATGTGATTAGGTTTCCACCTTTTGTGGTAGATCAACTATTTGTGGTGGTTATCACATTATCACCTTTCCACTTTAGGTGGAGTGATAGCTTTTCATTGTTATCTCATGTCATAAGATTATGACACTTGTCATAATCTTATGCACTCCTATGTTCTCACCTTGGCTATATAACCAAGTGGTTTTTCATTGTAAAATCAAGCAATTCCATTATCATTGACATTGAATACAGTTTATTCGTGTCAAATTATTTTCTCTCTTCTTTGTGCTTTCTATTTGGTTGAATTTAGATTTGTAACAATGATATCTAGTGCTTTCATTTGGTTTTATAGTGTTTTATTGAATATTTTTTCCTTAATCAAGTTTTGAAGTCAAACCAATTATAATTCAGACATAGGCGAATTGTATACAACATAACTTTTTTTGTATGTATCAATTTTTTTTTTTGTTGGATCAAGGATTTCAATATCTAGCACACTGATATTTTTCAAAATTTGTTTTTGATAATCTACTAAAGATCTAATTATATTTTTTGGGAAGTTTATAATAAGGACTACATACTTATAAAAAATAAATTTTAAATGAATTCATTTGATCCCCCAAAAGATAAATCAGAAGTGGTTTTTTATCAACATTTTGATAGGTGTAAAGGAGACTCTGTTATAGGCATGGTTTAAAACTAGTGGGGTTCTATCCAAGGGGGTTTGATCTAAGGTGGTTTGATCAAAACCTCTTCAATTGGAATCATTCAAATGAAACTTTTTAAGGCTTAAATCATTATATTTTCTAAAAATATGTGATTTCATAAAAAAATAGAATCTCCCAGAAATTGTAAACTAGCATTGTGGGATCACCCTTTCACTACATTTATCCCTCACTTTAATGAGAGTATGAAATTATGCTCAAACTCACACTAAAGTAGATAAATATATGTCAAGGGAGGTCCAATTGTACAATTGTTGGAAAGATAAGATGACAAGGGATCAAGGAGAGGGATCAAGTCCCCAAGATCTATGATCTCACATGGCAAACCAAAAAAAGCACAAAAGAACAAACACATGTGTGTAGCAGAAAAATAAGGTACACCAAAATTCAATGTCAAAGCTAATGCAAAAAAGGAAAAAGGATGGACTAGCAAGCCTATGTTGTATGTCCATAAAATATGCTCACAAGAGCTAGTGAAGCCAACTATTCACTTGGTGAGACCCAAAGGAAAAATATGGACTAGCAAGCTTATGTTGTATGTCCATAAAATATGCTCATAAGGGCTAGTGAAGTTTGTTTTTCACTAGGTGAGCCCCAAAGGCACCACTGGAAAAAAAGTTGTATTATGCTTGGTGGCCATGATTATGACAAGGTAAACAATTAAAATAATCAAAGGGATTTTACTTAATGCATGAAAGGTCACACCTTAGGGAACATCATACTTGACATCACCACCAAGAGAGGACTAGTTGAGGAATACAAGATTCACACTATAGGGAATGCAAGTCATAACATTACCACCAAGAGGAATATCACATGCCAAGAAAAGGTCAAACTTTTATGGGACACCAAGCCTAATATCACCATAAAGAAGACACATCACATGAATTAAGAAGACCATGCTTTGATTAATATGGTCACACTTCCTAGGAGATATATGCCATCATCACTAAGAAGGGAATATGGAAACAATAAGTGGGGGACTATATTCCCCCCTTAAAATGTTAGTGTACTCTCTACAATAATTTTTTAAAGAGATAGATAGGGATATCAATAAAAAATACACCTAGGACAAGGCAACCTAACCCCTTGCCCCTCAAGTGTAGGACAAGAATGAGCCAAGATAATTTATGATATGATATTCCTTGTAACATAAAAGATGATTATACATAAAGTTCAATACATGTGGTAGTGAGAATGTTATAATTCTACAACTATCACATGGAAAAGAGTAAGATAAAAAATTGTTATTTGATTATATGATCATTTTGACTTGAAAAAGGATCAAATTATTTCAATACCTTCTTTAAAGTATGACATTCATCAGTAAAATGCCCAAACATTCTATGTTATGCATAATAAAGTCCATTTGTATCTCTTTGCTTCTTATTTTTTGTTCAGGTATAGGTGGTAATTTAATTAAACTTGTGTGTAAAAGTGTGAAAAATTCATGCTCAATTTTGGATTGATATAATATGTGATGTAGATTTTCAAGAGGATCGTGAACTTTAGGATTTTTTATTTTACAAGGTTTATGTTTCTTACTTGATTGGGCAACGATTTGATGTAAAGGTGGAGGATCTAAGGTGATCTTATCATCTTCATCCAAGAAATATTAAATCTTATTGTCCTTGGAAATAATTGTATCAATGATTTCATCCTCTTTCCTAACAATATTCTCCCAAGTAGGAGAGGTGGGGGGAGGGAGACCAACAATATTCTCACATGAAACTCAATGATTGGATCTTCTAAAACCAAGGTATCTTTGTAATTAGGAAGAGGGGTATGATTTTCATGATTATCCATGATTGCATTCTCTTTCATTATAACATTCTCACAAATGGAGGGTGCTACCACAATAATGGATTACACTTTCTGGGACATCCTGATTTTTGCTGAGATCACATATTTTTAGAAAATATAATGATTCAAGCCTTGAAAGGTTCTATTTAAAGGATTTTAAATGAAGAGGGTTTGATCAAACACCCTTAGATAAAACCTCCTTGGATAGAACCTCACTAGTTTTAAGCCATACCTATAATGGAGTCTCCTATACACCTATCAAAATGCTGATAAAAAACCACTTTTGATTTACCTTTTGGGAGATAAAATGAATTCATTTAAAATTTATGTTTTGTAAATATGTAATCCTTATTATAAGATTCCCAAAAAGTATAATTTTAAATGTATTTAATTTGATTGGTAAATTTATTTTTTATTTCTTATGAATGTAGGTTTTTCACTGAAAATCAAGCTCTCTGTCCTACACATGTGGAAAAATAGTAGATTACCGATTTTTTTTTGAAAAATATCTATGCTCTTGGTATTGATGTCTTTCATCCAACAAAAAGAAGGATTTCGATACATATAAAATATTTTATGTGTTATATAATAAACCTATGTCTAAATTTTAATTGGTTTTACTTCAAAAATTAATTAAGAAAAACAAAATTCAATAAAACACTATGAACCAAATGAAGGAGCTAGATATCATAGTTACAAATCTAAATTAAAAAAATTGTAATTTTATCTTTCATAGAAAAAAAATTATGTGTTAAATATAGTAAACATCACTCTTTAAAAATGATGTTTACTATTAAAAACTATTTATCAAAGGAGATGGGAAAAGAAATACAATTTGATTCCAATTTAAAAAAAAAAAAATCTATAGACAAAATTTCACAAATCATGCTAGTTTGCATCATCTTCAAATTCCTCATGGTTTAGTAGCTATATGTGTCCAAAAGTGAAGATTTAGTTAAAAATGTTCAGTTCAATATCAAGTTTAGCCAAAAAGTGTAACCCATTAAATTGTGGGATCACCCTGGAAGATATGCTAGGAGGGTGATTAATATGCTTGCCAATGGTTTCTTTTTTTTCCTTAGGTTATAATAATAAGTAGAGAGATTACAATCATACAAGCTATGTGATACCATATGAAAACCATATGCTTGAAAAGGAAACATGCTTCTATTTTCTAAGGTGTAAAAATGTATTCCAATTTGATTGTGAAATGCAAGTATGCAAGAATGTAAATATGTTTGAACAATTTTTGATGCAATATTTAGATCTGAAATATGATAATTGACTTTAATTTAAAGTGCAGAGACTTGAAAATGATGAATTATGAATGCAAATTTTGATTCTAAATAGTGCACTTTTCTTTTTACCAAATGAACTAAATGTAAAATGCTTCAGAATATGCAATTTTTGAAACAAAAATAGAGATTTGCAAGTACAATAAATCTAAGTAGATAGAGACATAAATCTATGCAAAAGTCTGTAGAAGCACCTATACAAGGATAGGGTCACCTAGGGGTGAATGAGTCTTTGTATAGGGGTTTGAAAAATTAAAATTTTAGTGTCTAAGTTATTGTTTATGATTACTATTTTTGGTTGCAAAGTGATTTTATAGTGATTGTTTTTTGTTTTTTGTTTTTTCATAATTTTCCAATGAAATGCAAGTGCAAATTTATGCATGACAATGTGTAAAGAAAAGTGACAATTTTGAATGAAATTATAATCTAAATATCTGAAACACAAACTAACATGCAAACTATACTACCAAATGTATGCAATATTTTTGGATTTTTATGAGTTTCAATGATGCAAACATGTAAGATGTAATCCTAATTGAAGAATGCAAAACATAATGATGCAAAACCTAAATTTCTAGGGTTTGAAAGACTTCCAAATCAAAAAGCTATGATATCAAATGTCAAGTTCACCAAAATGAAATGGTGGGAAAAGGGGGGAAACCCTAGGTCCTCAATATGAAGAACCTAAGATTTAAGGGCCCTCTTCCTAAAATTTCATTAGAATACCAACCAAAAATCCAAGAGATTGATTTTCAACCTCAATGGCGAGTCAATCAGACCTAGGTTGGTAGTTCTTTAAGGTTAGGGAATGATTGGGGATGATTTGAAATAATGCAACTAAATGAACTATATGACCTAGTATGTAAATTGTAGGTTCTTGAAGATATGAAAACTATAATAACACTTTGCAATCATATCGAGGAGATATATGAGAGCATGCACATATCACAAAAAATTGATTCTAATGTGTATAAAGGGACTGGTTCACCCTTGGGAGAATGGGTCCTTAATATGGATTCTAAAATCAATTTTTATAGTCCTTTGATGTTGGATCAAAGATGCTAATTTCCACCAATAAATTTGTTGGAATGACGAAAATAAATTCTACAACTTAGTTTCCATGTCTTGACAAGAATGATGACAACAAATGCAACAATGAAAAATTTCTCTTCATGATCTCTTCAATATTTCTTCAACCTATAGCTTCCACATACACAAAGAGGGAAAAATGTTTGTGCCATATAGGGGTTTGCCTCAGTCAAACCTTGTGAATAGTGTTCCAATTTTCACAATGATAATGTTAATGATAAAAACTTGAATGGAAATGAAGGAATTGATGAATGAACACTTGTTGCAACTCACCACCCTTCAATGGATTCCTTGAAGGACTAAAGTCATGCACATCTCTTCAAAGGAATTGGATCTTGCTTGCTTGATTTGCTTGGATGCTTGAATACATGAAGATCAACAAGGCTTGTTAGCCTTCAAAAGACAAAATGAACACATATAAACTTGGACATGATGTTAGGATCTTGATTGTTGCTACAAATGGCTAATAATGCTACTTTTGAATGCTCTTGAAAATAATATTTTCTCTTGAATATGTTGACCTCTAGCTTATTGTTAAGTTCTATATTTTAAATGATAAAAATACTAGGTATTTATAGGTGTTTAGCTAATTTCCCAAAAAATAGATTCCAAAAGATGACACTTACAATTTCAACTTTGATCACTAAAAGGCCACCAAAAATATATTTTAAATTGGGTCCTAGCACATAAAGGGGACCCTTTTTCCCATGGGACAATGGGTCCTGACCTATAAATTTCTAGGACATACATAATTCGTGACAATTTAAATATTAAATGTTGGTTCTCCTTTCATAAAATAGTAAAAATAAGGCTTTGGAATGCATAATTTCGCAAATTAGAAGCTTAATTAAGTCCAATAAATTAAGGGATCCAAACATAGTGTGAAATTATAAGGTATGCAATTTATTATAATACAAGGAGTACTCTAGAGAAGAGTTCAACCACCCTATATAAGAAAACAAAAGAAATCCAAAATAAAGAAAAACAAAGCTACAATACTCACTAGACAAGGAACAAATACTGGAAAGTACAAAAGGGAAATTGAAGAAATTAATTAAGAAACAAAACTAGAAGAAGAAGAAGAGTATGACCACTTTTAGCTGAATAAGAAACATCATGACAAAATAGTGGAAAAAACAAGGAAACAAATTATTCAACAAAAAAAAGATGAGATATCATGTTTTTCAAAAGAAGAGGTAATGATGTTGAAGAGGTTAGCCTCATTATCTCAACAAAAAATCTTTTAGTAAAGTTGAAACAATTATGGAAGTATTGGAATAAGAAGAAGAAACAACTAGTACATTAAATTGCAGAAGATTGAAATTGGAAAAATACTCCCCTTTTAATCACCACAACTTTGAACAACACTAAAGTTAAACATGTAATGGTTGATCTAAGTGTAGACCTCAAAATCATTCTAAAAACTACTTAGGAGAGGCTAGGCAGACCTAAGCTCATTAGGACACCTATGGAAACTAGTCTAGTTGATGGTTTAGGCATGCAAACATTAAGAACATGGAAGAATGTAGAAGTAAAAGTTAAAGGAATTAAACAACTTGTTGACTTTGAAGTTGTAGAGATGAAAGAACTTTTCAACACTTTTAGGGCACTACTAGGACTGGAATGGTTTGTAAATTCCAATGGCATAGTAGACTTGAGGAAGGAGGAAATCTCTTTGGAAAATGAGAATAAAATAGGTCACATTCCATTAGGAGAACAAGAAGATAGAACATATGTGGAGGAGATGACACAAAATGATGAAAATGAAGATCCATGGAACCTTTATTCTATTTCAAAATTACCCACCATAGATGAAGAGGAGGATCCTAAGAGTTCTAGAGAGATTAAATTAGAAAGTGACAATGTTGGTATTGACAACGAGGATGTTTTAGAGGCATTTCTACAAGAAGAACATGAATTAACATCCTGAAAGGTATATGGATCTTGGAGAGCATTTCTAATACACAACCAACTTATCAGAACCCTACAAATTACCGCACATCCAAGACAAATGCTGCAAATACATAAAGGTATCATACCAACACTAATCTGACATGCTCTAGGCACCCCACACAAATAAGAATAAAAACCTAAAGTAGTAACTAGAACAGAGCAAGGATATCTCACATATGTGATCAACACAATAAACTCACATAAGACAAGCACTAAGACAATACCCACAAGTTTTAATTGGTAAAATAAATTACCCACTCTTAAAGGTTAGGTCTAAGCTTGAGAATCAATTTCCTCGACCTAACCCTAAAAACATAAAATGCGGGATCAGGAAAAAGCATTCAACCATCATATCAATACAATTTAGATACAAAAGTAACATATAAATGTACCATAGTCCCTTCATCCCTTACAAAATTAAAAAAAAAATGAAAAAATAGATTCATATAAATTTAATGAGCAAAAAAAGTCAGAAACAACTACACCATTTATTGCACTCATCCCATACAAAAGTTATAAATAGCCCATCATCGACTTATTTTCACTCACTACACACTCTATTTTTCTAAGTTCTTGCACTCTAGTACTCTACACTAATCTACCTCCTAATATATCAACAAAATTTTAGTTCCAATAATGGTTGCACCTACTCTTATAGGTGTCTCTCAAAAAGCAAGGATAAAATACAAACACTTCTCTTACAAAGCAATGGAGATTGATCCAACATGGGAATTCTTTAAATTTCTCATGGAGGTAATTTATATTGAGGATATTTAGAAATATAATCATGTGCCCCTTGTGAAAATTGACCATACCAAGTTCAAAACCCTACAGATCAACCTCCTACAGCTAGACACATATCAATATTTTATGCATTATCAAAATATAGCCATGAAGAGGTTGGACATGTGGTGAGAATTTCCAAACTTCATTAGATAGGAAGAATGGGTTCACATAATCTTGAGTAGATTCCATGATGAATACCTCTATCTGGACCAACCCTACCAACTTACAAAGGAGGCCATCCAAGCCATCACAAGACTATGGGCTCAAGGGGAAGTTCCTCCAAAGAAAGCCATTAAAAATATAAAGGTTACTCAATATGATGGTCGAAGCTTGGATGTGATAAAAATAACCAACCTTGTAGTTAAGTATTCCACCATGGGCATATAATACAAATTCTACTACACCAATCGAGAGGATTTTTCCACTGCAATCACTATCCACACAACATACCAAATGGTTACAAATGGAAAAGATAGAGACCTCTATGAAGTGTTGTAGAAATAACTAATGGATAATATACAACACACAAAGTAGTCACATTACCAATTTAGGTATGGGACTCTCTTGATATGCCTCACTTTCTATTTCATGAAACAACTGCTGGGGTATGTGGGAAAAACATGGGATCCAACTTGGCCAGTGGTGGCCCAAATACAAGACCATGTTAAAAAATTTCAAGATGCCACTTCCTTCATTGCCACCTACTGGGGGTTCTTTAAATCACTCCAAAAAAAGTTCCAAGATAGGGAACACATCTCATATGAGGTGGTTCACCAATATATCCAAGACATCATATTCCTAGTTGACAAAGACTATACATTCATGGAAGTGATTGAATTGAGAACATCCTGGATCCCTTATCTCCTATATGAGGAAACCAATTTAGACATCCACAATTATGCCTCTACACTCCTCAACCACCCAAAATATCCACAAGACGTGAAATTTAACACTTATCAAGAATACATGGACAACTTAGCTAAGAAAAAGGTTGAAGAGAATTTTGATAAAAATAAGGAGAAGCTACAAGAGAAATGGGGCATACCTAAGCAAGAACCAGAGGAGAAGGGCACTCCTCAGAGGTTTGGATGACTCCACCTGGGCACTCCACCAACAAAACCTTCCCAAGGTGAGCCTAATAGGTCATGAAAGAGGAAGATCATAATCACCCCTCCTTGGAAAGAAACATAAAAAATGAAAGCTATAGAATCCCTCCTTTAAATGAGATAAAAAAGGAAGTCCAAGAGGAGAAAGGAAAAAAAACAAAGATAGGTTTCTCCCCAAGTGGTAGATGTAGAAGAAGAGGGACAAATTATCCCAGAGGATACATCCATTCCAAAGACCACTCACATTCCAAAAGTATCTCCATTGGTAGATACAGATCAAATCTATAGTGGTCTAGTCCACAAAGAGGTAATTGACACAAACCTCTAGAAATACCCAAACATGGCAGTTCCACATCAAATGATTACAAAGAAGGAACTATTTAGGTACATACAATAGCATCCAACATAGTTTTGGAAGACCTAATGGACCAGTTCCCAAACTCCTTGATCGTTGCCCTAAAAAGGAGAAAAGAAAAAGAAACTAAAGAAAATTATAAGTTAAGGGACTTAGCCATTATGGAGTTAGCAACTACCTTACACCTTTGCAGAAGAAAAATCTAGTAGACATTCAAAGCAAAGAGCTTTGGTCCAAACACAAGTTAGATAAATTAATGATAGAGAAACCAAAAGTAACTCAAGCTGTACAAAAGAACATCAAAGAAACAAAAAAAAAGCTTATCAAAAGCTACAAGAAGAAGAAGAAAATATTAAAATAGTCTCATCAGAGCAGGAACAATATTCTCCCCCTTTGTAGTCAAACACACCCTCCTCTTCTGTCACATCTTCTATACAGTTCATCAAGGAAATTTTGGCTATACAAAAGTAGATCCAATTGGTGCCCTCTCTGCAACTCCTTCAATTACCATTGGTAGGCTCATAGGTGGACTTGGGAAGCATATCACCATTACTTTAGTTTTAATTGGGGGGCATCCTACACCAAAAAATAAGAGAATAAATTTTGCAACATCATGTGGAGAGTTCTGACCAATTAGAAGGACTAGAGTGAAGGAGATAAAAGGAAAGTTCCCTCACATCTCAGGGGATTCATCATAACCATGGGTGATATAATTGAGGCTTTTGGTAGAGGGGGTAATCAAGTACAATAAAATACAAAAGGAAATACCTTGACAACAAATCTAAGAATATTTTAGAAGATTGGAATAGATGAAGAAAGGAAAAGGTGTGCTACAACACACTCTATATTGGAATAAAAAATTTGGACCCTAAAGAAGATAGAGGGAGATTTGAATTCCCTCTATTAGTTTCTTCTATAATTTGGTGAATAGTAAAAACCCCAATTAAGGCCCAAATAGACTAAATAAAAGTCTAGATACTTCAGAAAGGTACAACATATAACACCCTTCAAGACACATATGTCCAAGTGAGGGTATAGATTGAAGCACTATATGTATAGTTTCAACAATTGTAAGACCAATAAGATAAGGTTTGGAATAGATTCCACCAACTCTGAGAGGTAGTTAGCTTAAGGCTAGTACACATTACTAGAATCCTCCAAGAGACACAACAATTAGCACAAAATATACAAATCCCTTAAACATTACTAGATGAATAAACACTCTTACTACAGATTTAGGTGCACATCCAATAGCTACACCTAGCCAAGACCCAATGCGATACCATATTTGTCATCCTAAAGGAAATCTACAAGGATATAATCCTAGTAGAATAACATTGAATTAAGGACAAGTCAACATTTTGAAAGGAGGGATGATGTTAGTTGAAAAGAAGAATAGTGAAGACATCAAATAGTAGAACATACCACATCTTAGTGTAAAATACTTGTAGAGAATAATATTGTAAAGATATCATATAGCCTAGGGGTACCATGGATGGGTCACATCCCATCTCATAGATATGTGTATAAAAGAAGATATGAATGATAAAATGTAGGAGAAGAATATTAGATAGATAGGTAATAAACAAAGATAAATATATGTACATAAGATTAATGTATGGAAGGATAGATGTATAGAGAGATTAGATAAGAGTTTTAAGCAAGACTATAGGGGAAGATATTGTAATATATTATTTATGATCTGATTAATATAACATATACCAAAATTCTATCTATAATGTTATATGTTACTCTATGAATGTCTAAGTAGCTAATCCTAATCTAACTCTATTGGTGTTCACCTTTATATGATTGAGTTTGGGGTATAAACTACAACACTTAGAAAATACTTGGGGCTTAGAAATTTGATCTGTGTTACCCCATATTTCTTTCTAACAAGTGGCATAATATTGGATAATGGAGTATGTCTTGATTAATAGGTATCTTGTAGGTTTGATGGTTAGGAGATCCATTCACATGTTTAGTTTGGTGTTTCTTGGGTGAGTGAGGATAACTGATGGATATATGCTTCATCAAGGTCTTCAGAAGGGTTGCTATGATCAACTCTTGCAATGTTCCACCCTTTGTTAGGATTAATGTAATAAGGGGGGTAATATTAGATATTGCATTAGTTAGATAGGTTCTAGTATTAAGTTTAGATTAAATATTCAATTTAAATAATTGTTAGTTAGGAGTTAGTTGGGTTGTAAAAAGTTTTGTATGGGAATATAAAAGGATTTATAAGCCATTGCACTAAATGTAATATCATCCAATTGAATACACATTTTATAATCTTAGTTTTATTTTTCTATAATGGTATAGTAATTTATTTTCCTACTTTCACTTCTATTTCGATATAGCCCCATTGCGAGTACTCCTATCCCTCTCCATTAATGTCTTATTCATGCATTCCACAACTCTATTTCCTAGGGGGTGTATGGATTTATCTTACCCATTATATTCCATTTTACTCAGGAAATCTATTAAACTTTACAAAACAATTTTTTCTACCATTATTAGTCCTCAACACCTCAATCTTTCTTCTAGTCTAATTTTCCAAGATAGCCTTAAACTCCCTAAACTAACTAAAGACCTTATACTAGTTCTTGAGAAAATAAACCTATGTTCTTCTAGAATTATCATCAATAAATGACACATAATACAATGAATTATATAATGAGGGAACATTTATAAGATAAATCCAACAACCCTAAATATTTATAAAAACTAGGATAAAATTGAACATGATTTTCTTTCCTACAAATTTAATGTTAACAAAAGTCAAATTCAAGAGAACATATATAGTCCCCTCTATAATATTTTTTATTTTTCAAGGATCATAGACCTTTCTCACCTATATGCCCCATAATTTAGTTCCATAGCATTATATATTTAGTAGGAAACTTTCTCTTTGAGGTGAAAGCATGCTTAGACACTTAAAATGTACAACCATAAAAATAGAAGCTAAAAGACTTGTGATTAACTATAACCTCTCTATAGGTTTAATTTGTAACTTCTCTATAGGTCATGAGGCCAAGAATGAAGGCTTGTAACCATCCTATAATTTATCTATAGGTCTTGGTATAGAATTGTAACCAACTCATACTATATATATATATATATTTTGCTTCTTAAATCGCTGCAGAGGGGCAACACCCAATGCTTTTGACTAGAGCAGAGAACCAGTGAGGTCACATACGGGGGAACTCATCCTCAAAATCTCTATACCTCAATGGGCCCCTGTAACTAGTTGCCTCACCCTCGGGCAAATCCCTTGGAACCAACATCGAGAAGTAGTCATTTCCCAGAGACAGCCAAAAACAACCCAAAAAACCCAACATATACTGAATATCGCTAGACAAGTATGCGATCCACACCAAGTCCACAGAGAAGGCCAGCCAAAAGAGCCCGAACCCAAAAAAAATGATACCTCGCAGAAATATGGAAGATTCACCTAGAGTGATGCCGAAACGCCACTTGATAAGTGTAAGATTAGCCAACCAAGAACGGCTTGTGAACACACACACCAAAGAAGGGAGCAAAAAAAACACTTCTCGAAGGCTGTAGACACTGCTCGACAACCAATTTATTGTAGCAACCAAATTTTTAGATGGCCATAGACTAGATACAAATGCTAACAGAGCCTCACTGGGAAGCACACTAACACTTGGTTAAGCGTTGAGTGTCAAGGGCCGCTTGGCCCTTGACAACCTTGCTTGGTGGTATCATGGCTTCCTGAGGGAGCCCTTGCCTCCCGAGGAATCAAAAAACTTTTTTATGCTTGGTAACCTTAATTCTTCCACCAACTCCACCCGTTTAAATTTCAACGAATTTCTGCCTCTGCCTTTAACCTTACCCAGGGGGCATGCTTTAGCATGCCAGTTTTCCATTTCCTCGGCGCCAACCATTGAGTCCTTATCTGAGGCGTCCGCTTCAGAAGCCTCAACCCTAGGCACCACTAAGTTCTCAGAGAGGAGATCGCTCGTGGGGGCATATTGACTAGCCACAACACCAACCTCACCCAAGATGAGTCCAACCGCTAATACTTCATCCGCCGAAGCCGCCATAGGGGTCGAGGTCTTAACAGCCACCTTGGGAGGCACTAGGGCATCGCTCTCAGCTGGGCGCACATTTTCCAAGGATGAATTTTATTCCAACCCACCCGTGCCCACAACCTTCAAAGAAGACTTGTCCACCAGTTTATTTGGATTCCCCACATTATGCAGTTTCGGTTTCATTTTGCAGTTGGCTTCGGGGTGAGCTCTACTTCCACATCATAAGCAAAAGAATTTATCCTCCTTAATTTCCACAGGGATTGCCCTATGAACCCCATCAACGCAAAGTAACAAACTACTTGGGATTTTGCAGATTGCACCGATCTGAATCTGGAGGTACAAATAGGAGTCCCCGTCAATGATCTCTTCATCCACACCGATCAATGTCTCGAGGGATCTTCCCAGCTTCTCAATACACTCCTCCACCCAATACTCCTATGGCAGGTTGTAGAAACGAACCCAGACCGATTTGTTATAGGGATCCAATTTCATCGGGTCAAAAATCAACACCCATTTATGCATGTAAATCGAATGTCCATCCATTCTCCACAGCCGAGCATCCAAGATCACGTCCTTCTTCATCGATGATTTGAAGATCACCACAAAGAACCCCTTGGGGAGGAATTTCACTATCTCCATTGAGCACTAAGTGTGAGCCAACCAACCGCGGATAGACACCTGACTGTATTTAGGGCAAAAAATGCGGCAGATGATTGCCAAATCACTCAACATTTTGATGTCCATTTTGGCCTCTCGGGACATATCAATTGTCTAGTGATCACCGTGGATCGAGAGGCGGTGGGGGAGCCTCTACCTGCTACCATCAGACCCATCCTCGCATGCCTCGCCCACTTCTGCAAATTTTGGGTGATCACCGCCGCTCGCCATTTTTTTCCCTAAAAAAATGTGTAACCAACTCATATTATTAAGCAAAAGGTCTGAAACAATTCCCTTGAGAGCCATCACCAAGTTATCTCATAAATATCTTAAATAACATAAAACAACATGAATCAATATTCCTCTTTCATTTTCATGTCAAGATAGATTAAAACTAGCTCATGATTGAATGTTGAATGCATTCAAGTTATCTACAATTTAATCACCATCATCTATCCTAAGAGTGTATAGATTCGTTCGTAGAAAAATCTTATTAATTAGGGATTTTTCCTAGTGCATATCTTCCAACTTCTCCTAGAGGGATTTAAAGGTGGATTCTTCATAGAAATTTAGTAGCATTGATTCTACCAAGAAAATACTAATAAATATTATTTCCTTATAACCAAAATAAACCATTCTTCATCTTTCATCAATGTAGGTTTGGGTCTAGATATTACAACCCATAGATGTTAATCTATGAGTGAATCGTCTATCTTGAACTTCCACAACCACTACAACAAAACATACAATTAGTATCTAAAATAGTGTTGGATTTGAGTGCATTTGATTTCATGAATTGGGAACTTCTGTTGGCGCAAAACTCAGTGCAAAATGGTATGCTCACTTCGACGCCATATTTAGTGCCAAATTTAGCGTCGGATTTAGTGCCAAGTTTAGCACCAGGTTTAGCGCCGACTTTTGTTGCTTCCAGTGTGGCTTCCAATTTTGCTTCTGGTTTTGCTTCTTGTGTTGCTTCCACATTTGCTTCTAGTTTTTCTTTCGATTTTTCTTTCGGGTTTGCTTTTGATTTTACTTCCAATTTTGCTTCCAGGTTTGCTTCCGGTTTTGCTTCCAATTTTGCTTCCAGTTTTACTTCTAGTTTTGCTTCCAATTTTTCTTCCAATATAACGTCGCTTCTTGCATCTAGCTTTGCTTCCATTTTTGTGTCTTTTATTGCTTCTAATATGGCTTCTATTATTGCATCTTTTGTTACTTCTAAAATTACTTCCATTATTACTTCTTTGTTTGCTACCTGAATTGCTTCTGTTTTTGCTTCCTAGATAATGCCAAGTTTTGCTTCTAAGATTGCTTCTAGTTTGGATTCCATTCTTGCTTCCTTTTTTGCTTCTAAAAATGCTTCTTGTTTTGCTTCCATTTATTAAATTAATATGTTTTATTTTAATTTAATTAGTTAAATATATCATGCCTCTTAAATAACTCAAATGATTAAATAAAAAGATAATTATTATAACATGATCATCATTTATAATTAAAAAAAGTGATTCGAATATCTATATAAGTAGATCAAAACAAGTGAGTCAAATATCTATACAAGTGATTAAAAAAAGTGAGTCAAATATGCCAGTAGATTAATAACATGCCAAAATGATACATGTGCAATAGTCGACATAAGTCAAAATGATACATGTACAAATGATATAAGCAAAAATGATAAATTATATAGCTCAAAATGATACAAGTCAAAATGATACATGTCCAAATGATATAACTCAAAATGATACATGTCAAAATTATACAACTCAATAATATGGTACTGCAAGCCGTGAAAATGATACATATTATAGTAACTATGAAAAGAGGCATCATAATGATATATCAACAATGATCCATGATGCGGTCTATATGATCATGAATGTCACTGGCTACTACTAGCAACTGCCTCATCATCATCATCACCATCGTCATCATCATCATCATCATCAGCCTCAGTGTCTTTTGTATCTACATCATCATCATCCTCTACCATGTGATTTGTACCAGAACCAACATATTCTGGATCTATATCATGAGGATCATGTTGATCTTCTGGAAGACCCATTTTCTGCAAATTTTTTTTATTTAAAATGAAAATTTATTATTTATTTCATACAATAATTTATTTTTTTGTTATATATCTAATATTACAACATGTGAAATGAAACCATAATCATATTACATCATATCAAAGTGCACATACCATAATAAAATTTAAAAAATGTTACAGCTAATATATCATTCCAATGATGTAAAACATGCAAAAATTCTAATAAATGTTAGTAAAATATGCCAACATTTGGTGGAAGAGGAAGAAAGATGACTGGAACTTTGGAGGCCCACCATAATAGATTTCAATATGCAACCATGAGAGTAGAAGAGAGAGATGATATCATGTATCAAAACATTAAGCATGCATTCTTCCAACCAGTGGAGAAGGAGATGATTACTTTGCTTCATTTTCATTTGCATAACCATATAATGGTGTGAACCAAGAAGATCAAGGATGTCCAGTTTTATGTGGAGGTAATGGATGTGTTCCAAACTTTAGGAGGGGCAAGAAGGTCAATGTATGATTCTGATGAAATTGAGGAAGAACAACAAGAGAGGGACAAGAAAAAAAAATCAATGCAGAGTTTCAAAGATTTGTCAAGTGAGTAACAAAGCTATGGGAGCAGCCTCATCTAAAATATTTTGAACTAGATTTTGATATATCATTTAGAGAGCTTGTTTTTTATGGAGTTCCTTTCAAAGCGTCTGCTTTTATTGTTCCTATGGTAAACTGTTTGGTAGAGTTGGTGGAATTACCTTTCTTAATAATCACTATTAGTGAGACTGAGATTGTTAACCTTGAGAGAGTAGGACTTGGGAAAAAGGCATTTGATATGGCTATTGTTTTCATCCTATACAACCATTGCAAGAAAAGTTAAGCTAGCATCAAATAACCAACAATTTTGAAAATAACATGAAAAATTCTAGTTGCTATTATGTCAGGAATAAAGTAAAACGAAACAATGTTCCTTCTAGTGGTTTGATGATTGAAAATGAGGATTTATTGAATTTTAGTGGAGTAAAATGAAAATTAAAAATAGTTGATTCATATAATATATGTACATTAAACAGTTTATGGTGCAAAATTATTTCTGATGCCTTCTATAGCTAAATGCTACACTCATTTCAGGCATTAAGAAAATGCATCCCACCGAGAGTTTGTGTGACATTGTTTTTGCCCTAGAATCCTTTTCAAAATCATCACCCCAACTTGATTTAGGATAAAACATCAATAATGAGAAAATTAACAAAAAATCAAAAGTGAATAATACATAATCTATGTTGTAAAGTTAAAAAGTCTTATAAAAATACATATGAAACTCCAAAAAAAATTCTATTTGTTCTCTAAAGTTTAGTCCAATCAACCAAAGCAAGAAACATATATCTTATTACTATTTAAATCAAAAGAAGATATTTGATATATAATTCAAAACATCAACATATGAGCTAATTTGTTAAAGTTCATGTTCTTCTTCAAGTACCGATTCCTTGATAAACTCAATTTGGTCCTCAAATACATACCTGTCACAAGTTTCAAAGGAATGTATCATGAGAATCTGACCATGACTATATGTAACAATCTAAAAAATTCAAAATCAGAGACAAGTGCTTTACAAATTCTACTACACATTGTTGCATTCTTCATGCTGAAATGAGTGTTTAGAGCTATGATAACCACATTCATGTCTTGAGGGAATCTCACTGTCTAAGGAAGAAGTCAAAGTGCCTTGTCCAGCAACAATAACATTCAACATCGACCATATGGTGTCTACATTTAAATAATTCAGAATGGTCAAGTTCATTGAAATGCACCTTGTGATTGGAAAGAAATAAACCATAACTCCCTATAAAATAAGAAATTGGCAAAGAAAGAGAAAACAATCCCTTGCAAACTAATTACAAATTAGTAGCTCGAGAAGCTTCTTAGAGGCTTACACAAGTGATCTTGCAAAAATCTATGTTTATGCCTTTGAAGACCTTTGAAGCCCACCATGCTGTGCATTGATCATCTCCATTTTTGTCTTGTTCAGAGAAAAATGAACATACAGAAAAAAGGTGCAATTGTCTTGTGAAGTGGGTTTTGAAAAATGAAAATGTAAAATACTTGCAAGAAAGGAGAAGGATATGCAAAATATTACAAACCCATGGTTTAGGTTTTTTGGCCAAGCCCCAAATGTGGAAGGATTTATTTTGATTTTTGAGAAGTGAAAGATTGTGCCAAAAGGCTTGCACTCATTTTTCTGAGAGTTCGTATCTGCAATAGGAGTCACGGGTTTTCGAAAAACCTCAGATCAAAGACAAATTCAAAATGCCATTGAATAGAGCCCACTGCCATAATCATGGAGCCATGAAGGAGGATCAAAAATATAATAAAGAAAATTTTACACTATGTTCTTTTTGGAAATAGAAAAAATATTCTAGAGAGGCCGCGACCAAGCTATCACCAGGAAAGAGAAAAAATGTAGAAATAAAAAAATCTTTCATCGATTGATCAAACCAAATATGGAGAGTATGATTTGTTTCATTTCTTTTGCTAGTGAGCTAATTCTAGAGAAGCCGAGCCAAGATAGAAGGGTTACAAAATAAGGATGCATGGTAGAAATAAAACACCCATTCATTCATATCTATTGAGTCCAAATCGAGCTTGTTTTGATAGAAAACAAAGGTAAGATACAAAGAAATGGCGCATAGAAACTTACTCAACTTCTTGTTGTTTGAAGATATGCGAGCTCTAGAAGTGCTTTGATGTCAACCTCAAGACAAGCAAGGCATCGACAGAGTAAAGCAAGAGAAAAATGCATGAGAATCCGATAATGAATGTCTTTGAAAATGCATTCATATAAGTGGAAACAAATGATGACCCATGAAAGCTTTACCTGATTCGGCCTCAATAGAAATTTCTATTAATAAAAATCTCAAAATTAGTGAGAAAATTGACAGATACTCCTTCAAAAAGCTTGAGGTTTCAAACTCTAATGATGGCGGCATGTGCAGGGCAAGGGAGCTCAAAAAAACCAAGTGAAAATGAGAGTTAAAAATTAGGGCTTGGATATTTTGTTCTAACTCATCATGGCGGCAAAAATATTGATGTGAAAAAACTCAAATATGTTTAATCATTAAATCTTTTAATATTCAAACAAATTTATAAAACAAAATACATATATTTTATAATAAAAAATTACTATTATCTTTTATATTCATAAGTGTTAAGTTCATGCTTTTGTACCTTTGTACCGTTGGATGATTGTGAGAGAGGTGTGGTAGTACGGTATACTGCCATACTGCGAGAGACTTATTACTGCCTGACGGTAGTGCGGTGTATATTTCCATACCGCGAGAGGCTTCTAATTGTCTAGTAGTAGTACGATGTATACCGCCATATCGTGAGAGGCTTCTGACTATCTGGTGGTAGCACGATATACTACCACCTCGTGGAAGCCTTCTAGTAGCAGGGTTGTAGTGTATACCGCTCTATTGCATATGTTGCTCACCTTCCCGGTGGTATAGCAGTGTATGATTTTGATCATTACTTGAAGAGTGTCAATGAGATAATCTTATTTATTTTATCGATATCTCAATGTCTCATCGACATTAGATCTTATGTTCCTCTGATGTTGGTTGCCGGTGTCAATGAGACAAGTTAATATCTCTTGTTGATATGCCATTGTCTAAATCTGACGCTAAATTCGGTGCTAAATCTGGTGCTAAACCTAGTGTTAAACTTGGTGCTAAACCTGGAGCTAAATCCGATGCTAAATCTGATGCTAAATCCGGTGCCAAATCTGGTGCTAAATCCGATGCTAATTACTGCCCGATTTAGTGCCTACTTGACTTGATTGGCGCAAAAAATGCCAAAAATGTCGCCAACTTGATAAATAGCACCAAATTTTTCAAAAAATTGGAGAAAAATACATTAAAATAGTGGGTGGAAGCAAAAAAGGGAGCTAATCACAGGGATTTGTTGTAGTGAACTTGAAGTTCTTTCCATTAAATCTCTATCTCTCTATTCTAGACATGCTTTCTATTTTCCTAAAATAAGATCTCATCTAAACATTCTCCCACTCAAAATAAGATTAGTTCAAAAACCTCTTTCTTGTCACCTAGGTCCCAAGTTGATCAGACAAAATCAAAGAAAGCTAATATGTATAAGTACTTCCTATGTTAATATATGAAGATAGTAAATACATGGAGGATCATATCTAACAATTTATATTGATAAAATCACACATGCATTGACATTTAAAGATATGAAACTCACAAAATATTACATAGCTCGATATACACATTGAAAAATGTTTAGGGAATAACTAAAGACTCCAATAATGTAATCAATTATAATATAATAACAATATATTTATATAAAATTTTAGGTACATGACCTTACACAAGTATCACCGACATTAAATACTTGACTAATTTTGACAACATAAGTGCATCCCTACAACATACTATGAAAATACATCCAAGTACCCTAATAAATGAAAGAGAGACAAAAAAACCATTCAAGCCAACATGCATAAGGTATGGCTCCCAAATCACATGGCCCAAATTCTAATGCTCCATACTAGGTTCAAATTCTAAGCTATATTTAGAATATTCCTTATAGCTATCATAACTTGTCATAGTTCCAAATTAGGCACCCAAGTTTATCATGATGTCCATCCATTGGAATATTCTTCATGACATGCATCATAAGACTACCATAATGCTTAAAGGATTCCAATATAACCCCATAATCATGCTCTCACATATCACAATGTCATAAGATACTCTTACACATGTATTATAATAAAATTATATGCTCTTACAACTTCTTACACATACTCCAAGATGGTTGACACATGACAAAAAGTTCCAATATCAAAGTGGGATGCCCCACTTCTCATGAAATACATAACATTGTGAATGTAAGGATGCACCCTTTCTTAACATTCTTGAATAAGGACCATAGGTTCCTATGGTATAGAAAATCTCTAGGATTTCACTTTTAAGAATTTTAAAATATTATTTCTCATGTATTTTGGAGTGCCCTACTTGGTGGGAATCTTGGAGATACCCTCTTTCGACTTGTATGAAGTTAACTATAGGCTATGACAACTCTTTCAATAAGGGGATTATATAGGACAACAAAGATAACATATAATAGCACCTATGGCATGATGTAGATGACGAATTACATGCTAGAGGTATATTTGAATTTTCATAGATAACCTAGATATTTTGAGATAAGATAATAACACTACATGCACATATTCATAAATAAGCACACAAATTTATAAAGAGATTACATGTACCTAGCTCTAGGACATAATGAAGAATACTCTTCATAGATATTGCATAATTGATGCATGAGCATCCAGTGGTGTAAGGGAAATCCTACATCACCCAAAAATATCTTTACTTTCATTTAGCTTTTGTAGATGTTTTTGCATTTCTGGATACCCTTTTCATTGAAGAAGAATTCCCAACTTTCAGAACTATTTTTCTGCTTTTTCTGCTCAACTGCTATTTTTAACAGGTGTGAATTTGAAGGTGTGAGGAGGCAAAAATTTAAGGGAAGCTTCAAGACAGTAAAATAAGCACTTTGGTGAAAGAATCAAGTTAAGATCATTCCCGATTTGAAAGTTATTCAAGTTTCAATTTCTGCTTTTTGCCTAATAAAATCTTCGAAGCCAATTTTGAGGTACTTAGAGGCTCCAAATGGGTTCAAAAATTGGCGAAAAATGAAAGTTAGGGCTTCCGAAAGTTGCTGCATAATTAGAATGTTGTTTTTGGCTCCAAACAAAGAAAGGGGCTATTTATGGGCTAGTTTCTGATTTTTAAGTAGTTTGTTTTGGGGAAGAAGATTGCATACTGTGAAAGGGAGAATTTCTGTAGTTTTTGTAATTTGCATGTATTGCAGAACTCGAGGATTTGGGATCCTCTGCATGTAAGAGTTTCATTATTCTGAATATAATAATATTCTTTGGTTTTGTGCGTGGATTTTTGTGACTCGGGTTGGCACCCTCATTAATCATTTATTCACTTGTACAATAATCATATCAATGTTAGAAAAATCTTAATAAGATGTAAAATTTATTGTGCTTTAGTTTGGATTAATCCTTCAAATGTGGATCTCAACCCCACATCTATAAATTTAAACCTTTGTTGTAGATATTGTAGAATCAATCTATTGCTATAAATTCAAAGTTATGATAGGTAATTTCTATAGAATTATGCTCCCCTCTATTATCTAAACTTGGTTGTGTCAAGAGACACTAATACATTTTGTTGTTCTAGACATGTGAATTAATTTGATACCATTATTTTTTTAAAGTAGTCAAACCCTTGAGCCAATTTAATATTCTTAAACAAGTTTGAAGACAGTTCAAGTAGCCAATGCAAATGCCTATGTTTTTCTTATAGTCTCAAATATTGATGAAATGCTTAATAAATCTTTGCAAATGATAATGCAATGATTGAAAATAAGAGACTAATATATTGGTAAATTGAATTAGTGTTTGTCCATTTATGTAACACCCTAACACATAGCTTTTAAAACTTCACATTCAAGTGGACATGTAACAACTAGTCAAGAGAGAGTCAACTTAGACCCATTTTATAATTCAAAATTGAGAATTCAAGCATACATAGTAGCTACAATTTTAAACCAAGTTCAAAACCATATCTACAAATTTAATCTAGATTAGAGAATCAAGAATCTATAGATTTGATTATGATAATTGAGATGTTTCAAATCAAGTTCAATAAAACATCATATCGTTTACCAAATTTTATACATAAACATGATACTTAATTTAACTATTATATATGAAATAAATAAATTTAAATATTTATTCTAAATAAATGAAAAACTATTTTATAATAATTTAAACTATAATTTACAATAAAAAAAATTAAAATAAGTTAATTATATTTTAAAGTAAAATCTTTAAATTATTTGTATCAATTAATAAAAACATGAGTTTGGAATTTTTTTTTTTAATAGTTGTTTTTGTTGTAAAAAATTTTAAAACCCCTTCAAAGCCTTCTGTTTTCATAATAAAAAACTAATAGAAATATGAAAGTTAAATACCTTAATACCAATGAAGCTTGCATTTTAGATTTAAAAAAGGGTTACCTTATGCCATAAAGAAAATCTTCAACCAATTAAATATTTGAAAAAGGTAAACGCTAGAGCAATTTATCAAATGAAATGATTGAAAGGATAAATGATTGGTAGTTTGGTAGTTCTTTTGAAAGATAGGCCTCTTATTTAACCATACTCAATTCAGAGAAAATTATAAATCCATAAATAAAAATTACAGTATCACAAAGATCTTAATATTCTAATTTAACTTATAATCTTCCTGTCAACATTCCAGATCAATTCACAAAGCAGCCAGCAGATGTTTAAGACTAATTTAAAATTAAAACTTATCTTATTAAAAAGAATGAAAGAATTAAAAAAATAAATAAAACAGCTTAGTTTTTTCCACTTGTACCATGTGGGTGATGGATTTTATTGATTATTTTGGTTTGTGCTTATCCCATTCTGGTTCCTTCTTCAAAGAATGCCCTTACTATAAAGGATTGATTAATGGAAGTTCAAGCACGGCTTTTGAATTATTTAAAAATGCCATGTGCAATTTTAAAATACTGAAGTTCTGAGCTTCTGAAGATTTCATCAAGAAATAAAATATTGACAGCATACGTGCACGTTAATCTTGCAGTTCAAATAAATAACTCCTATGATTTGAACATTCAAGTATTAAATGCATATTAAACAAGATTCGCCGACAACAAAATCTTTATCAATTTGACAACTAGTTATTGAATATGGGAGTAGCAAAATCCTTATCAGCAATCTAGCCTAAAAAATGGTATAAATTTATGTGGAGCTGAAAGAAAAGATCACAAATCAAAATGAAGAACGTTAGCAGATGGGTGTTTGTGTTTTGCTATCTAGGGGCACTTTCCCTAGTCAGAGGATATACCAAATTTGGAAGAAAGGCCTTCCCATCAGACTTTGTTTTTGGACTTGGATCTGCAGCCTATCAGGTTTGCCCATTCTCTTTACTCACTGTATTTGCTTAATTAATAGCAATAGTTTATTTTTATTGCAGTTGAGAACAGTTTGTTTTACTTACAATTTATAATGTTTTTCTGAGATCAACTGCCTAGGAAACTAGTTATTCTGGTTTCTTACTTTTCATCACTATCATTAGGGAAAGGAAAGGATTAAAACAATGAATAGTTTTGCATATAGTATGAAGGAGCAGCTCGAGAGGATGGAAAGGGTCAAAGCATCTGGGATACTTTTGCGCATATTCCAGGTTTTATTTGAGGATGGGGAGATACTATTGTTATTTAAATTACATTGCCTATAACCATCCCTAGTAGCAGTTATTATTATCATATTTACTTTTTTTCTTTGCCTTTTTATGCTTTTGCAGGCAAAATTGTTGACAATAGCAATGGAGATGTTGCTGATGACCAGTACCACCGTTATAAGGTTTGCAATGCATGTCTGCTACATTATGGAATGAGAAATATCAGAGGAAGGATACTGAAAATTTTATACTATTGCTTTGTTTACTTCTTAAATAGTGGGTTAAATCAAAGTATAGGAAATAGGACAGACTTGACTATTGATTGATGTAATTAAACTTCCAGGACGATGTGAAACTTTTGGCCGATTTGGGAGTTGACTCATATAGATTTTCAATTGCCTGGACTCGCATATTCCCAAGTATGTCATAGAAATTTCTCTGTACTTTGATGTTATTTGTTTTATGCTTAGTCTTTGATAACGATCCCCCAATTTTTTGGGCAGATGGAAGAGGGAAGGTGAATAAAAAGGGAATAGCTTATTACAACAATCTTATTGACGAGCTTATTAGACATGGTATTTTTATATTAAAGTTTGTTTTGTTCATAGCAGTTTGTCTTTCTGTAAGGGCCGGATTAGCTTTGATTATCTTAAAGATCCAAGCCATTGTTTCTAACAGAGAGAAATAGCAATCATGTAAATAGCAGTATAGTAAAAATACATTAGAAAATTGAGAAGATCTAACAGATAAAATGCTCAGAAAGTTTATGGGAAAATTGTAGGCATCCGTCCATTCGTGACGATATTCCATTGGGATCTTCCACAGGCTCTCCAGGACGAGTATGGAGGTTTCTTAAGTGATAAAATTATGTAAGTTAACTCTCCGCCATCTTGCTATTTGTGTTACCTTAATAAAAAGTTCATGCTAATGTTTTTTTTTTTTTTTTGGGTGTGTCTAGAAAAGATTTTGTCAACTATGCAGAGATATGCTTTAAAGCTTTTGGTGATCGAGTGAAGAATTGGGTAACAATAAATGAGCTGATAAGCGTGAGCGTGTACGGATACAACTATGGAAGCCTTGCGCCTGGCCGCTGCTCCAAAGCAGTTGGAAATTGCAGCGCTGGAAATTCAGCTATTGAAACATATATTGTCAATCACAATCTGATTCTTTCACATGCTGCTACTGTAAAACTATACAGAGACAAGTATCAAGTATGCCAATTCAAGATTCCACTCACTTTTATCTATTACCTCCCTTTATTTCTAAGACGATACAAGAAATTGATTATCGCATGTCTTCCTTAATGCAGAAAACGCAGAAGGGAATAATTGGCATCACGCTTGTAACCCACTGGTTTTTACCTCACAGCAATACAATAGCCGACCAAAGAGCCAGTCGACGGGTTCTTGATTTTTTCTTTGGCTGGTCTGTGGCGATCCTTACAGGATTCTTTTTTTGTGCGCTTCAGTGATTGAATAATAACAGCAGTGTAATGTTTTAAACAGGTATATGGATCCTCTAACAAGAGGTGAATATCCAAGTACAATGAGAGCTATATTAGGTGCCCGTTTGCCCTGTTTCACCCAAGCACAGTCTAAGCAAGTGAAAGGCTCGTTTGATTTCTTGGGCATCAATTATTATACTGGAATGTATGTCATACATGAACCCTCTGCTCAAAACCCCTTGAACAACAATTTCACACAGGATGCCATGGCCAGTTTAGTCTGTGAGTGCACCAATTTTATATTTATTAAGAGACTTTTGTTTCTAGTGTCAAGCTCTCTTTACTGGGCCATTTACACCAAAAACTTGGGTTGAGTAAAGTGGGTTCCAATAAAATAATACATGATACTATTTAACAATCTTCTCCCTTTCTGCAGATGAACGTAATGGTGTTCTGATTGGACCCCAGGTAAAATTGGAAAACTAGTTATGAAAGTAATTGATCAATATTTTCGAGGCAGTAATTTGATGAAGTTTATAATTTATCAGGGAGGAGCAGATTGGCTGCATGTTTATCCAAGGGGGATCAGGGAGTTGCTCAACTACGTAAAAGACAAATACAACAATCCGCCTGTTTACCTCACAGAGAATGGTAATAATACAGACATATGAGGCCCAGGCATGTTTTTCTTTTCTCTAGACTGTGAAAGCAAATAATAAGTTAAAATGTGTGCCCATTGCAGGGATCGATGATACATACAATTCAAGCATGACTTTGCAGGAGAGACTGAATGATACATGGCGTGTTAGCTACCATTCTAAGCATTTGTTAAATCTCCTCCTGGCAATAAAGTACTCCGCTTGCCCTCTCTTCCAATATTATCATATTCTTTCCTTCCTCTCTATAATAATTTGATATTTATATTTTAATGTGCTCGAACAGGGATGGATGTAACGTGCTGGGTTATTACGGGTGGACATTTATGGATGATTTTGAATGGAGCGGAGGATATCAGAGCAAGATGGGCTTTTATTATGTTGACCGCGCTAACAACTTGACCAGACATGCAAGAGCATCTGCTCACTGGTTCAAAGACTTTTTGAGGAACTAGTATTTATATACACTATCATTATTATATTATAACAACAGTGACGATTCACTGCGGAGTTTAATTGTTGTTATAGCGTTTGTACTTATAATATTTAGTCTTGCAACTTATTTATATTATATATTGTCAATAATTAGTTCATGAGTAAATAAAAAAAAATCAAATGTTGGTCAAGATGGATCTATACTTTAACACATGAGCATCTAGGAATGTTATATTAAAAAACATAAATACATTCATTAATAAGTAAAATAAATACCTTTTTGTTTCAAATAAAATATCATAACTATCCACTAGGTGCTCATTAATAAGTGAAACAAGTGTGTTATTTATAAAATAAGGTGTTTATTTTAAAAAAATCAGTTTCATAGTGAAAAAATATGATTTTTATTTTCATATTTGTTATGGTTATTGCTTTCTGGGCTTGGCCCATGTTAATTTAGACTTCTAGGCTCTGCCCATATGACTTCGGGGGTGTGTCTTTTTACCACCCACTTTTTTTTTGTGAATATGTATTTCTGTCTATTTTATTATTAATATAGATGCATGCCTATTCATTAAAAAAAAAATGATTCTTATGTATACAAATATTGTGTTAGTAATGCATATGCATTAGAGTATTTCATATTAATAGTTTGTCCCATCACAAATATAAAAGGCGAGCACAATAAATACCTTGTATTTTTTCATGAAATGTGAGGATTGTCAAAAAGTTTTAGTGTTCACTATTGGTCCTTTTTTTAATTTATATAAGTTGTATTTTAAATAGTAATGTTTTGTTTTTGTAACAAAAAACAATTTTTTGTGTTCAACTATTGGTCAATTTGTGTTGGATATAGAAGTAAGAGATAACAAATATTTATGGTTACCAATAGGGATTTGGCCCATTTAAGTTGCATATAAGATATTTTAAATAAAAGTATGATATTCTACTATCAATGAATGATATTTTTTTGTTCAACTACTAGGAATACCATGATTAAGTTTCAGTCAAATCTTTAAAAAGTTAGTTTTTGGACACTTCTCACCTAATGTGACAAGTTGCATGATGAGTCACACCTCCAAACCTTAGTTGTAGATAGATAAGAAGCCAACTCACATTTCTAAAAATAGACCTACCATATTCCATGCAACGACTACATGCTCACAAAGTTAGCTTGTTCAACTGTTGACCCCTCTCCCCTACCCATCCTATATAGGTTTTTCAATGACATTATTATATTTTTTCATGTGAAATGACATCATTTGTATGGGGAACTACATAAATGTATACATATTTATGAATATATATGTATGTGTGTATGGGTAGGTATATATATATATATATATATATATAGAAAAGAGATTGTATTAAAATATTAATAAAATCATTTAAAAGTGTTATTAAATGGTAAAATATTTGTACGAGTGGGTATATATACAAGTTGAAAAGAGATTGTGTTACAAATATTAGTAAAATTATTTGAAGGTGTTATTGGATGGTTTCTTGATATATAAATAAATTTGTAGGATAAACATTCTACCAATTGATTGGCAAAAATAATAAATATGCACTATTTATATATTTACATATGGGTCATCGAATAACACCTTTAGATATTATTATTAGTCATAATAGTTTTGACTTAGTTTTATAAATATAATTTTTCTACATGTTTATGTATATAAAATATATATATATATTAAATTGAATATAAAGAGAGCAACATGTTACATATGGGATGAGAAGTACTATTGCTTATCAACACATTACAACAACAAATACATGATTCTTTTTACATCATCATACGATCCCCAAGAGGTTTCTTTTTCCCTGTGTCACTTCTGACCATTAGACCACTATCGACCCACTGCTGTATCATGCTTCATTGTTGCAAATATGGAGGTTTATGTCCAAAAAAATAGTTGCATCAACTCTGTTTTGCTGTGTCAAACCCATATCCATATGTAGCATATCAAAACCATTGCTGCACTTGTCCATATGTATCATATTCCTCTGTAACATGCCAAAGTCATTGCTAATCCTGACCATCTGTAGCCTATCAAAAGCACTCTCAAGAAGTTGATTCCTTAGTAAAGTCCTCCAGTTTGAGCATGGGTGGGGGATTTTTCAGTTGTGCCTCCTTTGCCACATTACCATTGAATTCCTTTTGAAAGATCTCCAGTGCTTGAAGAAAGATCTCAGTGCTAGGTTACCCATCCTCCAATAGTTTAAGGAACTTAAATTTTGAGACCTTCACTGTCATGGTTACCTGCAAAGCAATTTTGTAAAGGGCAAGTCTTCTTGAAGAATCAGTAAGTGCCCTAAGGTCCCCTCTAAACTTTTCATCATTCCTTGATTCCCAAATAAACCATATAATTTTTGTGGAAACACAAGACCAAAATAGTGTTTGCTCCTTACCAAATTTGTTATTTTTAAATAGAAGAATTATTCCCAGTTTGAGGGTGCCATTGTTATTCCAAATATCCAGTTTATTGTAAAGAAAATGCCAAATTTCTTTAGCATATACACAATCAAAGAAGATATGAAAGACTGAGTTGGGTACCCTGCATATTAGACTACATATTTCAATGTCAGCATTGGCTTTGTAAGGCAGTCTATGAAGAATTAAGAGCCATCTGAAGCAGGCCTTCTTTGGATCAATAGTTTTGGACCAGTTATTGGTGAGGATTTGAGACCAATCACTACTATTGAGGGTAGTGTTCCATTTGTTATTAAGATACTCATAGATTTCTTGCTGTTTGGCAAGAGAAGCATAGATAGTTTTGGCATTAAGTTTTATAATGTTGGACCCATTTGACCATTGAAATTCTTTGAATTGTTCATGAATGTTCTTGCTGTTAATTGGCCAAGCCAAGGTATTACAAGCTTCCCTTAGTGTATTGTGTGTTCTCCATTGAGTGGAAGGGATATGAAATTCAAATTCTAGTACATCCCATTCTTTAAGTTGCCCATCCTTCAGGATGTCAGCAAAACATTTTATACCTTTGTTGCTCCAAGCCTTGGCTGAGCATCCTTGCAACAAGGTCAGTGGCTTATTTTTAGGTTTGAGGTTCCATCATATAGATCTTTGAGTGTAGACTGAATTTCCCTGAATACATTGTGAGTTACAAATGAATCCTTTGACTGCTTCCCATGCTTTCCAAATACTCTTGAATACCACTAAACCTTGAGGGATTACAGGGTAGAGACCACTAAGAAGGTCACCGAGAGGGATATCTTTCCAACCTTTCCCATGATTTGGGGTAGCCCTTTGAATATTACTCCTTACCAGAACTTTCCATGGCTCATTTCCTTCCAGGGCCTTAAAAATCCATTTGGCAGCCAAAGAAATGCCTTGGAGCTTTAGGTCCTTTAACCCAACCCCACCTTCTAATTTTATTATACAACACCAACTCCACTTGATAGCATGCCTTTTTTTATTTCCCCTGCCATCTGACCATAGGAAAGCCCAAATTATTTTTTGAATTCCTCTACTTGGTAGTTGCAAAAGAGCCAAACTGAGGCAAAATAAAGGCTATAAGAGGAAAGGATCTTTTGATAGACCTGGACTCTTCCTGCCATGGTTAGGTAGTTCTTGTTCCAGTTTTCTAGCTTTCTTTCAAATTTTCTTTTGAACCAATCCCACATTTCTTTCAGGTTTAGACATACCACAAATGGGATGCCCAAGTACCTTACCCGCTTACTAGGCCCCTCCACTAGATACCAAATTTGTTTAACCAATCAGGGGGCCTATCATGCCAACCTAGGAAGATAAAATTGATGGTGGGGATTTTTGCACCTGAGGCTTGGCAAAAGATGTTAATCTTGCTCATTAGGTTATCAATATTTTCTTCTTCCATCTTGGGGAATAGAGTAGTGTCATCTGCAAATTGGACATTCACTAGTTCTTGTTTGTTAGGTAATGCTATACCTCTAACCTTTGGGAACTACATATTAGACCTAAGGACATAGTACATCACAAATAAGGCAGGGGCTAGAGGACAACCCTGCCTAATTGATATTTCCAATGATTTTTTTTTTGTTAGCTGACCATTTACATCTACTTGTGCCACTACATCTTAGAACAACATAGTAACCATGTTGCAATTTTTTTTTGGAAATCCAAAAGCCTCAAGGGTGAGTTGGATGAAAGACCATTCAACTTGGTCATATGCCTTTTCAAAATCTAGCAAGAGGATAGTAGCCTCCTGTTTGGTGTACTTTTCCCACTCTAGTGCTTCCCAACTTGTAATGAGGTTTTCAAGAATGTATCTTCCCTTAATAAAGCCTGTTTGAGTTGCACTGATGATCTTGGGCAACACATCAGTCAGCCTTCTTGCCAAGATTTTAGCAAGAATCTTGTATGAGATATTCAGTAGAGTTATGGGCCTCCAGTTTTTCATTTGGGTCTTGTCACCTTCCTTTGAGAGCAGTCTGATGATGCCCTTATTTATCTCCCTTCCCAAGGTGCCTGCCTCTAAGGCTTCCTTGTAGACTAGAAACAAGTCATCCATAATCCATTCCTTGAATGTTTTGCAGAACTCAATTGGAATGCCATCAGATCCAGGGGACTTATCATCCTGTATGGCCTCAATTGCCTTTTTGATTTCTTCTTTGGATACCTCTCAGCTCAGGCCCTCAACATCTTATTTTTCTATCTTTTTTTGGGATTACCTTCCTAATTGAGTTCCTTGCATTGTCCCAATCACTCCCACCTCTCTTAGAATAAAATAGGATTTTTTAGAAGGAGAAAAATCATTCTCTAATCACTTCTTGATCACCAGATATCCCTTCATTCACTTGGATCTATTCTATGTGCTCTTTGAATTTTTTTCTTTAGCAGTTTGAAGAAATACTTGGAGCCTTTGTCTTTGAATTTGAGCTAGTTAGCCTTGGACCTGATCTTCATTCCTTGAATTCTTAGATTTTGAAATTTCCTTGGGGAATTTTTTGTTAAGACCATCTCGTTGTTTAGATCCTCATTCCCTGGATCATTTTGGAGCCCAATTTTGACTTGCAATAGGTTTTCTTGTAGTATTCCTTCCATTCTTCTGCTATCTTTTTATTTATTTTTTCCAATGATTTGGAGCAAATCCTTCCACCCTTTAACATTCAAATTCCATATTTCTATAGCAATTTTGTCCCTGTACAAGCTATTGTTTATCCATTTGAGAGTTTAGACAACATCCTTGCAGTCTTGGTTATGAAGTAAGCTGACATTTAGGAAGAAGCTCCCTCTTTTCCTTTCCATAAACCCTGGTCCTTCTTTGATAAGGACCCTAATTTTAATAGGGTGGTGGTCAGAAAGATTATATGGGTGGACCTCCACCTTACATCCATCCCTAAAAGAGTGAGGGAGAAAGAAGTCCTTGTTCATGTAGAATTTATCTAGTCTCTAGTATATTCTACAGTTGCCCTTTTGGCCATTGCACCAAGTGTACCATATACTAGGGAAATCCCTTTTTTTACCTTCTAGTGGATCAAACAACTTGAGTTTATTTTTCATCTTGGCCTAGAAGTACTTTTTGTTGCCTTTCCATTCCAAATTGATTCCCTCCACTTTATCATCTTGATTTTCAATCATGTTGAAGTCCCCCCCAAGGATCCATGGGAGGTCTTCCATTTCACTGAGCCATCTCCAAACATTGATTCTCTCCCCATACTCGTTTGGAGCATATATGGAGCAAATACCAAATGAGATATCTCCTTTTTTCAAAATTACCCAGACAACCCCATTGCATGGGGAGATTCCATGTCTACAAACATGTTGTCCCCATTCCTTTGAGAGACATATTGCAGTTCCTCCCTTGCCTCTTTCATGGTTTGAAACAAAGTGGATTGAGTCCCTCCAAATGAACTTGAGATTGGTTTGTAGCATGAAACCAATTGCTTTGATTTCCTATAACATGAACACATCTTTTCTCTTGCAACCATTGAGGAATCTTCTGACAATTTTCTTTCTGTCTGGGGAATCTAGCCCCCTTATATTCCATGAAATGTAGTTGAGGGTCAAATGTGTTTTATTGCTTTGGGGAAGGCTCTTTATCTAGCTTGAATATTTCAAAGCATTTGGAGACTTCTTGCTCACCTTCTATTCTTCTAGGGATTGGACTTGCAGTGAAGGCATTGCTTTTCTTCCTTAAATATGCTTTGCCAACACTTTTAGGTTCCCTTTTGCTTCAAGGATTAGGGTTTTTGTCCCCTTCTTGGGTCTTCCCCTTGATCTGCGTGGAGCCTCATATTTCCCTTCCCCCTCAGAGACTCCCTTGGTGGCCTACTCACCTTGACCCCTCAAAGATTCAGTGGTAATAGGAGGCACCCTTGGACCAACTCCATTGGTTAGGAACATGTCCCCACTATTGTCCTTGACTGACTGAGTCACATCACTTTTGAGGAGATCAACCTCACCCCCACTTTCACCACACACTTCACCATTGGTGCACTACATAGAATCCCCTTGGTGACTATTTTTTAAAGTATCACTTTCAAAATTTGGTTTGTATCTAGTTCAACAATGATGACAGGGTGGTTGCAAGTGGGCATCATGTTGGTCTCTATGGCATTAACAAGTTCTTTGAATTTTCCTTGCCTTCCCTCTAGTATATTTATTTTTATCTTTAGAAATGGCCCTTCTTTGTTGACTCTAAAGGTTTTTCATATAATAAGTCTGCTCACTAGGAGCTTGCTCTTTACCTTCTTCTCTATTGGAACTATTTCTTAGTTTTTCTAGAGCCAACTGTTGGGCATTTTTCCACTCTCTACTTCCAGGCTTAGCCAGGTTTGGGATGTTATCCTTGACCCCTTCATAACCTAGGCTTTCTGAGAGGCTAATGGTATCCTCTCTAGGGGAGGTTAGTTGTTCATCAACCGACCAGTCCTTGTGGAGACTGGTTGTCAGGGGATTAAGGATTAAGGGTATCAAAATATCTTGTCTTCCATCTTGGGCTTCCATCTCCATACATTCATACATGTTTTCCATTTCACATTCAGAGTCATGGTTTGAGGATTGAAAGAACTCCTCAACCTCCCAGGAGCTCTCATCCAAGTCACCAGACCAAGGCTTGGATAGGCCTTTTGAGATCTCAAGCACATTGTTACAATTTTGTTTTCTACTGTACATGTTTCCCTCAATCTTCTCTCCCATCCTTACTTTTGGGGGGTCGGTTGTAATGGCAACCTTATTGTTTTCAACGTTGTTTGGCTCAGATTTAGAGATGTTAGGGTTTTTGGTTCCGTTTTTCACCACCATTATTTCTTTTCCTTTCAATTGAGATTCTTTAGTGGTGTTCCTTTTCTTAATTAAAGGACAGTATCTCCTAATATTCCCTTCTCTCCTACAGAGATAGAAGGTGTTCAACCCGCCTAGGATTTCAAGCCCACACATGATATCCCCACTTTTAAGTTTTATGAGAGATGCATCTAGTAAGTCCACCCCCGATAAGATGGCAGCTAGGGCCCTGACATCCGCATGGGGCAGAGATGACTTGGTGTTGTCCATTCTTAGAACCTTTCCATATAGTTTGAGTAAGAGCGAAATGAAAGCCTAGAGTCTTGGAGGTACGTTTTTAATTATCAACCATCTAGGGCTCGATAGGGCAAGTACTTCATCATTTAGGGCCTCTGGTGACCAAGCCACTGCCTGAAATATATTGTTTCCAATGTTCCAAAATTCCCTATTTAGGTTTTTTTTTGCATTTCATGGTTTCTAAACAAGATGACGTAAAGTCCCCTCTAAATCATTTGACAGTAAGAGAATGAGATCCCTAGTTTTTTTCCCCAAACTTTTAACAACCATTCATCCATATAGTTGTGAGTCGGGACCTTGTTTATGTCCACAACTGCCAAAAAAATTGCTATGTTTTTTAACTTGGGATCGTGATCACACAAAGTCTCTAACAATTCATTGTTTGGAGCCAAGACATCAAGTTTATGGGAGCCAAGAGGGCACATACCTCTTCCAGGTCCTCCATCCTCATTGCTCCCACTTTCTTGCATTGGGAAGCCCACTCCAGCCGAAAATGGCTCCTCTTCGCTGACAACAATGTCTCGAAAGGACTTGGAATGGGAGTGAATAGCCCTGCCAGGGTTTTCCTCTTTGGAACCATCATTTGGGGGATCCTTAACTCCATTCATCCTTCTTTAAACCACAAGCTCGCTTCACATGAGCGACAACATGCCAGGTACGCTACCAATACAACCACATAGTTAGGGGGGTTCATGGAGGAGGACCGGGCCTCCTCCCCATACATGCGCAGGAAGCCTCCACCAAGCCCTAATTGCAGAGCGATCAAAATTTTCCTATTCAAGTCCATGAATGTATATATGTATTATACATGCATATTTATATAATTTGATAAGAAATTGTATTAAAAAAAGATCGATAAAAGTATTTAAAGGTGTTATTTGATGGTCCATAGACTTATACAAATAATTTTGTAGGACATGGAACAAAAAAATATTGATTCATAAGACTATTTATATATTTACTTATGAGTCATCTAATAGTTCCTCTAGCTAGTTTTACTAATCATAATACTTTAAAATAAAAAAATTAAATATATATTCTTAAAATAAAATATCTAATTTCTTTTGTATATTTTATGTAAATTTATATTTAATTTTAAAAAGTTATTATTATTATTGTTTATAAAAATTTATTTAAAAAATTATGTATCTAAATTTAAAATTTATTTTAAAAAAAAATCTTATTACTTTTTTTATTCCACAACAAAATTTATATTTACTTTATATCACAACAATATCATATATATAATTTAAATAATTAAATTATTATACTAACCTCTCTTAACAAATACTAATTCTAATACAAAAAACTAAAAAATTACACACTATTACATGTAATTATCACTTATTAAATAGTTACCTACTACATTTTTTTATAAACGAATTCCATTCCATTTTGGAAGGATGACTATCCTATAAAATAGGTCATCATATAAAATCCGTTTAAAGTTGAAGTACATTAGGGGAGAGGGGCCCATAGTAGGGCAACCTACTTTTGGGCTTTTGAATTTTATAGCATATGATTTAAAAAAAAAAAAGAATTTTGTACAACAGTTTACTTGCCAACTCATTTGCTTAAAATAATTATTTTTAAGGCCACATCATCAAATATGATGCCACATCAACATGCTTTTTCAAAAAACACATAGGGGCCCATAGTAGGGCACTGAGTACCCTGAACATGTTTGGCTGATGTGGCATCATATGATCCACAAGATCATGTACTTTATGGAAAAAAGTGTTTTGCAAACTTGGATATTAAATGCTCCACTGTGGGGTCTATTGAAGACTACTTCTATCCCTACTATTGAATTTTAATAATATTGTTTGTGAACACACTTCAATAATTACATTTTCTTTGCTACTTAATTTGTATTATGTGTCTTAGCTAGCACAAGATTCAAAACTTAACATCTTTGAATATAATATTTTTAATGCTGTAAAAGAAAATTACAAGTAATAAAAATCTTGATAGTGAGAATTTTTTTGTGCTAAACTTAATCGAATAGAGCTTGTTTTCCCTTTCAAATTAAACATTAAAAACTAGTATTGTTAAACCTCTAAAGAGAAAATACCCTCCAAGCTACATTTCCCAACATGAACTCAATGATTGAGATGCTCACTCTACTTGTTTTCACTTGCACTATTCATATCATATAGTAGTGCAATATTATTTTCCAAACTATTGAATATTATGAAAAATGTCTTTACATGTAGTGAGAAATGGTTGGGTTGCATAAGAAATCAAATCATACACACTAATAGTGGTGACAAGTTTGTTCCTCCAAAATAACAAGAGGATGTCTCACCTAGCTTGGAAGAATTTAACCAACTCTCCAAGCCGCCAGATAGCCACCTAAGATGGCTTAAAGCCAAGTGTAGAACTACATGTTGAACCACAAAATTTTAGTTGCTTTGTGTGGGGATAAAAGAATAGGTCCTCTACAACTTTCTAGGGTTTCACCTAGAAGGAAGATGGTTTTCTTTTATCCCCAGGGGCACCTAATCTTGGATTTGTTCAAGGTCTAGGGATTGAAACCCTAGAGGAGTGGGGTATGCAAATGTATTGAAATGTGCTATGAAAATGTAACTACTTAATCTAAACTAATGGAACTTATCTTGCTTGAAAACACATGATGTAATACAATAGGAATGAAAGCAATAAAAGTAAATTAACCTATCAAATCAGAGAAGTGTACTGGAAATTGAAGAGGGCTGAAACTAGGATCGTGGAAGTCACTGGAAAATTGGAAAATCATGGTTTTGAGCCATCTGAGACACTTACGCCAAGTCGGGCGACCTAGTCCCTTTTCGGGAAATCTGCTTCGGAAGCCATTTCTGCCAACCGGGTCCCCGAATCTACAACTTTCAATGTTAGAAAGCTTCAGTGGGACTAGGTCACCATTATGGATGACCTATTCGCTTTCTACTTTTTGAAGAAACCGAAAGTGGACTTAGAGGACTTAGGTGACCTATATTCTGCTTCTTCATGGGAATCCTGCTCGAAAGCTATAAAATGACCTGTAAAATAGAATGTATTTGTGTTTCTAATGTGGGGTTTGCCTTGGTCAAACCCCTAGTTTGTATTTAAACTTGAGATGAAGTAGAAATTTGCATAAACCCTAGCCCTAAGTGTGTCTAGAACTAGGAAAAACCTGAAACAAAGCAAAACCCCATTCTATTGTGCTAGAATAAGATGTATGTAAAAGATTTAAAATGATACAAGAATCTAAACCCTAGAAATCCTACACCATTGCAAATGAAAGCAATAAGGAATGCAAATGAGATGCAAACCTCAAATCTATAAATGGGTTGAAGGTAGAAGATGGAGGCACTTTGAAATCAGTCTTTAGGAGTGATTTGGTGGCTAGTTGCACCTCCTCAACCTATATTTATCCATGAATATCCATAAGCATCTATCTCCAAACTTGTCAATGAGTGATCTTGGGTGTGAACTGAGATTCAAGACCTACAAAAAACCCTAGTTTTCTATCCAAAAGCTTCAAATTTTGTTGTGTGAGAGATGAATCTTCTTAAGGAAGATGTTTTTTGCACTTGATTTTTGGAGTTGTATGTGTAAAATGAGCAAGAGAGAGTTACAAAATGACCTAAAAACCAGTATATATAAGCCACAAGACCTAATTGTCAAGAATTTTGACCTAAGAAGCCGACACCCATTGAGGATTTATGATAAAATATTCATTTTCCCACTTGAAACTTGAAAAATCCTCAAAAAGGACTAGGTCACCAACTTGGGCGACCTAGTCCCACTAAGGGATTTTTAAGTGGGAACGACACTTTTTGAATGGTTTAAATGATATGCTTTGTCACAATTTGAATGATCCCTTGGGTATAACAGGTCTCCAAGTCAAAATTAACAACCTTAGGGGCCTATAAATGCTATTTTAGGGTGAAAATTGGTGAAATAGGATGTAAAGTAGGACCAAAATGGGCACAAAATTGTCCTTTTCTTCAAAGGTATACAATTTTTGGCGACACACATGCATAATTATTTAATAAATAATAATAATATTCTACACTAACATAATACGCTTCATTATTTTTAAGAGCTTCAACAACCACTATTATTAGTCATATTTATTCACAAAATAATCTTGTTCAATCCTCTCCAAACTATGAATAGTGCTTAATAATTAAGCAATTTAAAAAATATACTTATATTTTATAACAAATTATATAAGATTTTTTTTTTTATCCTTAGTACATGCTACATGAAAATTAAAAGTACATTATATTTAAAAGTTTCAAAGACTACATAATCCATAGTTATGAAAATAATATTTTTGGAAAATATTGTTGTGAAATTTTAAACCCATTTATATTTCAAATAAAACTCTATGGGGGCACATATCATATATTTTTTATCCTACTATGATACATATAATCTTGATGATTAGGATTGCACTATGAGATATATCTTAGATAGTTGGGATCACAATATGATAGATCTAATCTTGGTGATTAGGATTGGAATATGATATGCATATTAAATGGTTGGGATCACACTATGATACACCTAATATTAATGTTTAGGATCACACTATGTGATATGAAATCTTGCACATGTGTCTTTTCCATTAACCACCTTTTTATAATATGTTTTTCTCTTCCCTAAAATACAATATTTTTTTAAGTAGAAGCTTAAGCTCTTCTTACCTCTTCTTAAAATCTCAAATCTATGTAAATAGTGTAAAAAATTCAACTTGAAAAAAGGAATGTTAGTTTCCCTTATCAAATGATCTTGTACACATTACAAGATACCTCCATGTAGTCTAAAGCATCCCTATCATCACTCCAACACTCCTAGTAATCCCAATGTTGAAAGAAAACATTCATCCATGAAATTTTTAGTAAACAATAAAATAAAATCATCCAATTAGATCCATTGGCCATATTCCTAGCTTTACTACAAGCCTTGATCAAATTTCAACCATAATCATTGAAATATATCATTCACAATCCTCATGTTTTTATTAAAATATTTCATTCCCACATAAAAAACTCTTCATCATTAATTGATCAATGCTTGTCTTTTCAACTTGACTAAGGCAACATCATGTTTAACTTTGAATTGTTTTCTTCATGTATGTTTTTTTATGTGTATATTATCAAGGGTTTTCTTGCATTTTTCTTAATCCTTATAGCCTACATTCTACAATAGTATTATGGTCTTCCATATCATGGAATTGCTATGTAACATATGGCTTATTTTGATTTTCTCTATGCACAACGTGCATCATCACCTTGGTCTTTTATACCTTGGTGCCTAATGCCTAGTGCTATATCAAATAAAGAGTGCTCAATCCAATACGACATAGCTAATCATTACACATTATCTAATATTATCCCTTGCATCCACACCACATCCATATCTTATCCCATCCATTCATTTACCATCCCTTAAATCGCTTCATTTATTATGACACATCCCTTAACCTCTTCTATCACATATTGAATCCTTTCTCCTTATCTATCTTATATATTTCCATCCAATTTTAAAACACACCTATATTTTAAAAACCCACCTATCTCATCAAGGGAGCATTATCATTCCTATCATCATGTTCCTCCTAGTCACTCCTTTGAATGACTAGGGAATCTTCCCTAATCAAATAATATTATTACAATATTCTCACCCAACCAAGAATCATGTTTTATTATTTTTTGTTCAAATGATGTTAATGCATCATATTAAAGAGAGACAAAATATAAACACCTAACATTGACACATCATCATTTCCACTATAATAACGATATTTAATCAAATATTTACTCTATAATTTATTAAATAAATCCCTATTTACTTGATTAATTTTCCATTTTTCATCATATTATCAATTAAATAATATTTTAATTTCATTACTAAATCACTATTCATGACTATTCACTTGATCCTATTCTTAGCATTGATCATTTATCACCTCTCTTCTATAGTCTAGCCTTAAATTCCAATAGTGGCATGGTGTGATGGTTAAGTTGTTGTGTTGTTATTCTTGCCATCAAGTTTCAAATCCCGTTGGGGTGTAATTGTTAAGAATTTATATTAGGGATGAGGTCCCTTATTTGTGACCTCATTGGTTCATAGCTCCGGGTCAAAAGCGTTTACCCCTCTATAAAAAGGTCTAGCCTTAAATACATTATTTATCTAAATTACTCATCTCATCCACTTAATTATTTACTTAATTTTTTATTTTATCCACTTTTTATTAAGTTGGCTAAAATGAATTAGCCCACTAACCACCTACTTTCACATTCATAACCTTGATCAACCCATTCAAACCTTGTACATCTTCCAAAAGGTACTTAGGCATGGGTATTTTGTATATAAGGCATGGGTTTTTGTACATGAGGCTAGGGTATTGATACACATCACATGAGTCAAATATTTTTCCATACCCCAAATATTTATACCTTTTCAATCATATCCATCTAGTCTTCCCAAGAGAAACCTCAACAATTGATTTCCCTTCAATCTTGGACCCCTTTATTTTCACCCACCACATGAAGAAACTTTCCTCTCCTCATCATCCCAAGCCTCTCAAGCAATAAGAGCCATTTATCCTTCAAATCAATGATAGAAATATAATACATCATCCAAAAATCTATAAATTAGCCTCAATCCTAGCCATTATCATATATTGGAGCCTCACATAATGTTATGCTACTAGTACGGTCACTCACATATCATCTTGGAGTGTAATCACCATGATTTGGTGTAAAAATGATTTGGTGCAAAAATGATTTGGTTTTGGTGATAATATTATGTATTCTTATCATTTATTTAATCAATCCTTATGCTTAATCAATGTTGCATATAGATGTAAATAAATAGGGTAACTTAGTTCAACTTGTTTGTAGCATTTGTTTATATATATGTGTGCACAGTAGCATCTCCCTTCAATACAGTCCTAGAACAACTAACCCTCTTATGATCTGCAAATTACTCATATGCAAAATGAGTATGTGTAGGATCATCATGGAAAAAACTGGGCCTTAAGTGGCGATAAAATTCAGAAAAATCAGAGTTAGGCAACTTGACGTCAAAATTTGAATAAGTTATCTATATTATTTCAAAAATATGTAAGAATACAATCTATAGCAAATTGAATGTAGTTTCTAAACTACTAGGTTTATTTTTTTTTATAAAAAAATCTATTTGGTGAAAATTTGAAATTTCAATGTAGTAGTACTTAAATTTCAGGGAAAAAATAAGAAGTAGGTGTCTGTCTAACCACCCTAACCACAATAAAATGATAATATGTTTTTATAATATTTTAGATATAAGTAGAGGACTCATGTCCCAATGTGATGCATATTTTTTTGTAATTTTTTTCCAAGTAAATAATTAATTATGAATTTTTTATTACAACTTTTAAAAAATATAAAACCTCGTATGTCTCACCACCTTAACTTGGTCAAAACTTCATGAAATTCATTTTTAAAAAATCCTATAGTATGCGAAGCATGTTTTGGATTCAAAAAATGTGATACCGTTTGAAAGCTATAGATGTTTTTCAATCAACCTATCAATTAGGACTTTAGTCGTAATTCAAATAGAAAATGAATAATGATTATTTACTAAACTCAAAGTAAAGTATAATTATGATTTTTTTATAACAACTTTTAAAAAATATAAAAACTCGTATGTCTCACCACCTTAACTTGGTCAAAACTTCATGAAATTCATTTTTAAAAAAAATCCTATAGTATGCGAAGCATAGAATGTGACACATGTTTTGGATTCAAAAAATGTGATACCGTTTGAAAGCTATAGATGGTTTTCAATCAGCCTATCAATTAGGACTTTAGTCATAATTCAAATAGAAAATGAATAATAATTATTCACTAAACTCAAAGTAAAGTATAATTTATATTGGTGGAAAGCTAAGAATCTCCTTTAAAAACCCTTTTCGTTTCATCAATTTTGGGTAAAAAAAAAGACATCAGCCACATGGGCCATCATATCACTTACATATCGCCACTTTTTGGCCCATCATGATCCTGCACATACCCAAATATTCTCCTAGATAATTTATTTAAACAATCAAATCCACTAGATTTAATCTACTAGAATAGTTAGTAATGTCAATTCTAGGTCTCTTACCAATTCTATAAATAACATTCAACATCATTACTTCATTTGCATCTTCCTCTTCTTACTCATCCACAACTTGATTGGAAATTGTTACGTTATTTAGCATAGTCCTTTTCTAAATATCTTTATCATATCTAACTTTGTGAGCTTCTCCTATCTTCCTCGATAACATCCAACTAGATTCACACATTCCTCATTATCTGAAATATTTATTCTATTCTCCTAGAAATACTAACAATTCCATGGCCTCTATCTATTTTTCATGTAGGCATCTTGAATTCTAGATATGATGTAAATTATCTTTGGTTTGAAGATCCATTTATAAATTTTCTCAAATTAGGTGATCTATATACAATCATCCCTTGTAAAATTCCTCAAATTTGATGATCTTTTTACAAGTAGAACCTCCTCAATACCTTTTTCCCAATATATGTAATAATAGAATATATATTTCATTAATTGGTTTTTTCACATAATCTCCTTTTGTAGGATTCAAAAAATGCTTTGATACAATCTAGTGGCATCATGGTTAGAGGTTTTAATTAAGAATTATCCAACCATGTAGCCAATCACATTAACAACCACAACTTGAAAAGATAATAAAATAGAAAAAAATATTTTATTGATTCATAGTTACAAATTGTGCTATCACAAGGGCTTACAATATTAGGCCTTATCCTTCAATAAAATAATATCACAATCAATTTAAAATTTTTAATCCTCTAAACTAATATGTGATATAATGCTCTTATTCTACTACTAAACTCTATTAGTCTAATTTTAAATTATGATATCAAAATATATTTTTCATTACTAAATTTAACTTTCACTAATGATGGATGATGTTTATATAGTGATCACAAGTAATTATGATAAAGTGCACCAACTAGCAAGCTAACACAATTCTCTATACACATGAAATGTATAGATAACTTTCTTTTCAAGATAAATAAAATATGTGGTAAGATATAGATCATGAAACTCAATGTATTTCTAATGACGAACCTCCCTAGGAATAATTAACTTGAAAATGTGTTGAAATGTTGGTGTGAAGGCTTATGTTTTTTTAGATAGTCTAGCTAGGTCATCTTTGGTAAGAAGCTTGACATCTCATTGACCAACACCAATGTTTGAGAGATCATGTTGCGTTAGTGTGAAATAAAATAATTATGAATTTTGATAACAATTGAAAGCTTTAGAATTAATTTATAGTGTTGCACAATAATATCTCATTTAAAAATTCTAATGTGTTGAAATATCAAGTAGAGCAATGTATGTGTATGTGGTAAGAATAGTCTTTTGAAATGAGACTATGATGATTAAAAGAAATTTTAAGAAACTTGTAAAGAAAATATTTTGGTTGATGGAAGATTTCTATATAACTAGGATACTCTTATATCATTATGTTTCTAAGGCCACCTCTCTTACCTTTGTTGACCTAAAGCTAATGTAAAATGTAATTTGAATAATGAAGACAAGGAATCCTTTCAAGAATTATTGAGGCAATGCATTGTCATCTATGTCACAACATTGGCATTAATTGAAACCAAAAATGATAGAAATACTAGAAATGATTTATAAACACTCATTTTATAACTATGATGCTAGTAAATAGTGTTGACTATCACCTCATTTACATAAGGTTCAAAAATTGAATGAAAGATGGCCACTTCACTCATCTACTCATATTTATATGATCAAGAATCTCAAATATTGTGAAAGGCCATTATGGAACCCAAACTTGTCAAATTTGCTTAGTTTTATGTCATCCCATTAGCAAGAACCTTCCTTATATATTTTTGACATGTAAATAAAGCGATCCATAAGAAAGCAAGCTGTGATAAACATGGAATAACGTTTATCATGCTACCCAAGCAAAGAAATAGGTATTGTGTAATACGTGATATAAGAAATATAATTTCATACATACCTTTATCATATGCATTCAATTATTCACACATACTTAACAATATTTGAGCTAAAGTTAGAATCCATTGAACATAAACAAGCAATTGCAACTTGGTGTGCAATGGGTATGTCAAAGAGGTTTGGAAGGTCAATTAGGATAAATTTTGGTCTATTTTTTGCATAAATTTGTGCAAGACATAAGGTCAATTGGTAGGAAATTCAACAAATGATGTTGCTTATGCAACATAGGTCTCAAAGGAGAAGTGATAGATTCAAATCAACTATGCATCCATTTAGAGGAAGATGGTGTGGAAATAATGTAGATTTTTGATTAATTAATTAGTATGATAATAATTGTTTAATACAAACTATCATTACAAAAGAGATACTCATATTATGTACAAACACATATTAATAAAAACTAATATTGTAATGTAAATAAGTGTCACATAGTGATACATATTTGTCTTAAGAATAGTATATCAATAAAATATGTTTTGTAGAAGAAATTATTTTATCCAATGTTTTAATAATTTCAACTTTTTATTATTATCATAATGTAGTATTAGCCAATTAACATGTAAATTAAAGTAGTAATATCTACTTAAAATTTATTTTATTATAGTTTAAATCTATTTAAGAGCTATTTTTATTTATTTCTCTAAAAATCATTTTGATTTTCCCTACACCTATTCAAGAATAATTTTTTAATTTATATTTTTTACTCAATATTTTATTATTCACTTAACAATAATAAATAGAATAACTCTTCAACAAGTAAAATATCTATAAAATAATTCTAAGTGAATAAAGTAATATATTATTTAATAATTTGTAACTAAATAAAGAATAACTTTTTAATTAAAAATGAAGTAAATAAATTAAAATAATATTTAAATATTCTCTATAAAAGTTAGTAATTTTTTATAAAAATATATTTAAGAAATTATTATTTTTGTCACTTAAAAATGATTTTATATTTATTTAAAAAAATGTTTATTTTAAAATTATATTAACAATACCTAATTATAATAATATATTTATAAAAATAAATACTAACAAATTATATTTTATTAATATACTCATTGATTTTAAAATAGCTAAAAATAATTTTAATTTTATAAATATTATTATTACATTGAACTACTTAATTAATTAATTAATTAAAAAATAAATACACGCTTAAATCTAAAAACATTATAATTGTTGGTGTAATTAAATGTGTTGTACCTTGTCTTAGGTCATGATTACACCTTAGTTAAGTTTACTTAGGGACCACATAGGAGGTAATTAGAGCTTTTCCACCTTTGGTGGACTTATCATGTTATTACTTTATCACTTCCACCTTTCGTGGACATATCATGTGATTACCTCTCCAATTTTTGTGGGTGATCCACCATTTGTGGTGATTATCACAATATCACTTTTCCACTTTAGGTGGAGTGATAGCTTTTCACAGTTGTCTCATGTCATAAGATTACGACACTTGTCATAATCTTATGCACTCCTATGTACTCACCTTGGCTATATAACCAAAGGGTCTCTCATTGTAAAACAATCATATCATATCATTGAATCATATTGATAAGAATACAGTTCATTGTTGTCACATTATATTCTCTCTTCTTGTGCTTTCTATTTGGTCTCAAGATCTTGGCAGCCATAGCCAATTCTAACATAGTATCAGAGCGGGTTGGGTGCCATTGGATGGTCTTTTTTTGAAGAGAGATACTAGATTTTGGGAGGTTCCATTTTTGGCTCTTTATTGCAGGTTCATATTGGAGCTTGCTGGTGCAAATCTGAGCTCACCATTGCGTCTAGGAGGCTCGAGAAAATCAGATTTGGTTTTTGTTTCACTCAATTTGGTTCCCATTTGCATTTTTGGCAAACAAGGGTTTGTTGCAAGCTGTTTTTTATTGGAGCCCTCATCATTTTTGCTTCAAAAATCCAACTTTCACTCATTTGTAGGAAAAACAATTTTTGGGTTTTGTAGTTAGGGCCAAAATCTGAACTGGGTATCTTTTAGATTTTACAAATCTTGCACAGATCTGGAGGAAATTTCTATACAAAAAGTGGCACACATCATTTTTCTCTTGGCTGAAAGTTTAAAAAAATCATTTTCTCATCTTCTGCTTGCTGGATCGAAAAATGATTTTTGAGTTTTGTTCTTAGCATCAAAATATTTCTGGGTTTCTATTTTTGTCTACAAGCAGTGAGTAGATTTTTTAGAAATGAAATCAAAAATAAACATTTTTTGCTAGAAAACTCGTTTCTTTCAAGCTAAATTCAGTTCTTTTGAAAAATTTATAACTTTTGGCCACGGTGTCCATTTTTGGCAAATGAGATATCGGCGAAAAGCTAGTTTTGAGCACTTCATAGTGGTGTAGACCGTTTTTTTAGATTTTTTCATCTACATAAATTTGAGGTTATTTTTCATCATGGAGGCAGATGTGAACATTCATCAATGCATGCACTATTTCCTTTTTTGTGCACTAGGTTTGCATTTTCTTTGCATTTCATTTCAGTTTTAGATCATTTCTCAATCAACTTTTGCTTTATAGATTCCAGAGATGTGCCAGTTTGCGAGTTTTCTAGTGTTCCTTGGCATCGGGTCTGCTGCTGCTTTATCATGATTCCACCTTGATTCAATCAGTGACTCACATATGGTTTCAGTAGCAAACATAAGTATTTTTCCTTGCTTGCCAGATTGAGGATTCTAGTGTTACTCCACAGTGTACTTCTAATGCTTCTCTTGCAACAGGTTATATCATTATGGGGGACTAAATGGTCTCTTTTTTCATCCTTTGTGTGGATGGAGATTGATTGGATTTGTGATGAATATCATTATTATTTTGCATTTCATCTCTTTTTTGGGGAGGAGTTTTGTCCCACTGAGCTTTCTCCTTTTCTTCATTTTTGAGAGATTGCATTACATTTGTACATGGGTACCTAACATGGCCTAGTTGTTGGGACCCATCTTACATTGTTTTCTTTTGTGTATATTCTTCCTAAGTTGCACTTAAAGGGGGGGTATTGGTGTAATTAAATATGTTGTACCTTGTTCTAGGTCATAATTACATTTTAGTTAAGTTTACTTAGGGACCACATAGGAGGTAGTTGGAGCTTTTCTAACTTTGGTGGACTTATCATGTCATTACTTTATCACTTCCACCTTTCGTGGATATATCATGTGATTGCCTCTCCACATTTTCTGGGTGATCCACCATTTGTGGTGATTATCGCAATATCACTTTTCCACTTTAGGTGGAGTGATAGATTTTCACAGTTGTCTCATGTCATAATATTGTGACACTTGTCATAATCTTATGCGTTCCTATGTACTCACCTTGGCTATATAACTAAGGGGTCTCTCATTGTAAAACAATAATCTCATATCATTGAATCATATTGATAAGAATACAATTCATTCTTGTCACATTATATTCACTCTTCTTGTGCTTTCCATTTGGTCTCAAGATCTTGGTAGCCATAGCCAATTCTAACAATAATAATCTGTGTAGTATTTTTTTTTCCACATGCCTCTACACGTATGTTGCAGTCCATAAAGGTGTGACATTAAAATATAATTATTTTTGAAAAAGCAGTAAAGGTGTGACAAATGAAATATTAGGTAGGATAATACACTTTTTTAGACTTTCTCTTTTGGAAAATAAACCTACAATAGAGGTCAACACCATAAAAAAAACACAAAAACAAACACATTTTAGAAACAAAACAAAAAAATAAGATTTTTTAAAAAATTTTAAAATAAAAAATTCATTTAAAAATGCAATTTTTAATAATATAATAATAAGATATATATTGATGTATTTTTTATAGATTATATTTATGTCGAAGGCGTCACTTTATTTGAGATTGACGACCTCATTTTGCCTGTCAACAATGGAAAAGAAAGGAGAGCCCTTGTAACATGGTTGAAGGGATGGTAGCCGTTGATCCTTTATCTCATGTAAAAAATTCCTTTGCAGTTGAAACCAACACAAGCGGGTACAGATCCATGCGTTGAAAGCCAATTGCAATCAATAATACACATATCCCCACTACTTCACATCAACACAATTAATAAATTTCACTGATTTGAGTATTCAATCCACCACCCTCTCATGAATGAGCAATATCGATAACTGCAATTTTTCCTTAACTATTAAATTTCTTTTCCTTTTCCTTTTTCTCAACAAAATATGATCTTTTTAGGTTTTAACAGTGATATTTTTCCATAAAAATAAATCCTTTAGATCCAAAGTTTTAGGTGACTGATGCACAGTGAGGGGGAATTTGAGGAAGACAGTGTTGGTGAAGGTTGTGAGTTAGATGCCATGTGTGAGAGGTACGCTAAATTTCACTAATATGGGTATTCAATCAGCCGCTCTCTCACGAATGAGTAATATTGGTAACTGCAATTTTGCCTTGAATATTAATTTTTTTTTTTTTTCTCAACCAAATCTGATCTTTTTAGGTTTTAATTGTGATATTTTGCCATAAAAATAAATCCTTCAGATCCAAAGTTTTAGGTAACTGATGCACAACGAGGGTGAATTTGAGGAAGACAGTGTTAGTGAAAGTTATAAGTTAGATGCCATGTGTGAGAGGTATGATTTTGCTTTCAAAATTTGAAAGCTTCTTTAAGGTATTTCCATTCTTTGTTATCTTTTTTCTTTTGCCAAATTTTGTATTTCCATTGGATTGTTGTATGGTTTTCTAAATATTTTCTTTTAAATTTCCAAACCCTAGATTCATATAATCTTGTGCATTAGGGTTTGAAGCTGTGTAGAAATGGCAAAAGCTGCAAATGGGGGCTCAAAACCCTCAAAATCTTCTGGAAAGAGCATAGGCAGAGCTTTTGGGGCGCTTGCGAGGCAATAACGGTTTTCGCCCCTCTGTTGTCTGAAGATATATGTTATTTGAAGTCGTCGACATTGAATATATGGCTTTTAGGGTGAGTTAATGTTGTTCATGGTTAATCAGATAAACTTTCTATGCAACCAACAGAAGTCTACTTTGCTTGAAGTGTTAAAAAAACCCACCAAAAGCTCTCTCTGGGTATCGATGTGGTGTTGCACGTGAATGTCAGGAACGATGGGGGAAGTTCCCAAAATTTAGTGTGTAGTTTATTTAATATTCACTATTTTGATTTTTTCTTTTTCAACAAAATTGGAATATAGTTCTTAGATTGTGCTTGCTGTGCAAATTTGTAAGATGAGTTATATGTGCTTCTAAACAAAACTTAAAATGACCCTTGAAATAGTGAATTTAGTTAAAATTGGGTGGATATGGGTTCAATACTTTGCTACACCCTGTAGACTCTAAATGATTGCACAATGATGAGAGCACAACAATTAGATTGCTTCTAATGATAATTTGAATCATTTCTATAACTCTTGTATTTATTATAGTGATTTTACCACTTTCAAATTTTCAATGTAATTTGTATGAGATTGTAATTTTAGTAAATATTAAAACATTAGCCTATTGATAATGGAGCCTAAATATCTTCCTAATTCAAAGGTTTTGTTTCAGTTTTCAATCCTTGTAAGTGCATGCATAATTGCGAAATGATCTAATTTCCAAAAAATGAACCAATTTTTTCCATCATTAACCTTCCACACTTCTTCGGCATACCCATTGCACACCAAGATGCAATTGCTAGTTAAGATATATATACTAGTTTCTTACTCAAATTTTGTTTTACATTGCTTTCAAATTTCACCTCCCAAATGATTTAAATCACATGAAAGTAATTTTGTGAGATCAAAAGTCGAAATTTATTTTGTCTCTACGGCTTCTTTTATTGATACACTTCCTCCCAGAAAGTAAAAAGCGAGATTCCACGATATTTAATACACGCGAAATGTCAAACAGTAAAAAATGACAAAACGAATGAATACCCAGCAAAAGTGGCGAAAACGAACAGTAAAATGAACGGCTAACATTCAATCAATCGTCTTGCATCTCTTTTGAAACCCGCCTGTTTTTTTAAATATACTCATTCTCACGCATATGACGTACCAACTTAACACCGCGCCATCTGCATTCGCCGTACAAACTTTGCTACGGTAAATACAACTTTCTGTAAAATGCAAGTTGCATTCCGATCTCGTGAATGCCGTGCAATCCACATGCTATCAGAGGTAGCTTTTACGCAGACTACTGTACAGGTTTTAGACTGGCGGCAGATTAAACTGCATTAAAAATAAATTTGGGCTGTGTATAAAGCTGAACGGTCAAGTCATTTTGGAATACGCTCAACCATCGATCGACTCATCCATGTTGTGTACGATTTGCTACATGACAAAATCTTATCACATTGACTGGTTGGTATGTTATGCTCACCTGAGAACTCATAATTGAAAATGTCAGATGTTTTATTAAATGCAATAGGGATGTTAATACAATTTACTTCATAATTGTCTTGGTAAAAATGCATCTAGAATTAAGGATAGACATTGCAGGGAAACAGAGTTTGCATGGCAAAAAATAGTATAAATAGGTCTTGCGATGAAGCAAAATATCACTCGTCAAAATGAAGAGCTTTAGGTTATGGATGGTTGTGTTTTGCTATCTAGGGGCGCTTTCCCTAGTCACAGGATATACCAAATTTGGAAGAAAGGCCTTCCCATCAGACTTTGTTTTTGGACTTGGATCTGCAGCCTATCAGGTTTACCCATTCACTGCTCATTTTCATTGCAGTTGAGAACAGTTTATTATAATTACAATTTATAATGTTTTTCTGAGATCAACTGCCGAGAAAATTAGTTTTTCTAGTTTCTTATTTTTCACTAGAAAAAGGATTAAAACAATGGATGTTTTTGCATATAGTATGAAGGAGGAGCTCGAGAAGATGGAAAGGGTCAAAGCATCTGGGATACTTTTGCGCATATTCCAGGTTTTATTTGAGGATGAGGAGAAAACCATTGTTATTTACATTAAGTATAGCCATAGTTAGTAACAGTTAGTATTATTATTTTAATTTTTTTCCTTGCCTGTTTATGCTTTCACAGGAAAAATTGTTAACAGTAGCAATGGCGATGTTGCTAATGATCAGTACCACCGTTATAAGGTTTGCAATGCCATGTCTGCTACATTATGGAATGACAATTATGGATGCTGAAAATGTTGTACTATTGCATTGTTTACTTCTTAAATAGTGGGTGAGATCAAAGGATAGGCAATAGGACATACTTGACTATTAATTGATGTAATAAACTTCTCAGGACGATGTGAAACTTCTGGCCGATTTGGGAGTTGATTCGTATAGATTTTCAATTGCCTGGAGTCGCATATTCCCGAGTATGTCGCAGAAATTTCTGCGTTCTTTGATGTTTTTATTTGTCTTTATCTTTAGTCGTTGATATTGATCACCCATTGTTTTGAGCAGATGGAAGAGGGAAGGTGAACAAAAAGGGAATAGCTTATTACAACAATCTTATTGACGAGCTTATTAAGCATGGTACATTTTATTTAAGCTCGTTTTGTTCGCAGCAGTTTGTCTTTCTGCAAGGGGATTAGCTTTGATTATCTTAGAGATCCAAGCCAATGTTACTAACACAGAAATAAGAGTCATGTAAATAGTAGTATAGTAAAAATACATTAGAGAATGGAGAAGATCTATCAGATAATATACATGTATATGCATGCTCAGAAATTTTATGGGAAAATTGTAGGCATCCGTCCATTCGTGACGATATTCCATTGGGATCTTCCACAGGCTCTCCAGGACGAGTATGAAGGTTTCTTAAGTGAAAAAATTATGTAAGCTAACTCTCCGCCATCTTGTCATTTGTGTTAACTTGATAAAAAAATCCGTGCTTATGTGTTTTTATTGTGTATGCGTGTGTCCAGAAAAGATTTTGTCAACTATGCAGACATATGCTTTAAGGAGTTTGGTGATCGAGTGAAGAATTGGGTAACAATAAATGAGCTGATAAGCGTGAGCGTGTATGGATATAACTATGGAAGCTATGCGCCTGGCCGCTGCTCCAAAGCAGTTGGAAATTGCAGCGCTGGAAATTCAGCTATTGAAACATATATTGTCAATCACAATCTGATTCTTTCACATGCTGCTACTGTAAAACTATACAGAGACAAGTATCAAGTACGCCAATTCAAGATTTCACTCAGTTTTATCTATTACTTCCTTTATTTCTAAGACAATACAAGAAATTGATTATCACATGTTTTCCTCAATGCAGAAAACCCAGAAGGGAATCATTGGTATCACGCTTGTATCCCCCTGGTTTTTACCTCATAGCAATTCATTGGCCGACGGAAAAGCCAGTCGACGGGGTCTCGATTTCTTATTTGGCTGGTCTGTAGCAATCCTTACAACTATAACTCTAGTGCGCTTATGGGACTGAGATGTGAAATTTTTCTGTTAATAATGTTTTCTGCTGTATATGTTTTTGTTAATTTTCTTAGTTTTAAGATGATATGAAAGTTATATTTCTTCTGCCATTAATTTTCATAATTTAATGATAAATATTGATATGGGTTAATCAGGTATAAGATCCTCTAACAAGAGGTGAATATCCAGCTACAATGCGAGCTGCATTGGGTGCTCGTCTACCCCGTTTCACCCAAGCACAGTCTAATCAAGTTAAAGGCTCATTTGATTTCTTGGGCATCAATTATTATACCGGAATATATGTCATAGATGACAGCTCTATTCAAAATCCCATGAACAATAATTTCACACAGGATGCCCGGACCAAATTAGTCTGTACGTGACGGTAGCCCTCTAAATGCCTGATTAGTTTTAGCAATCCTTGGTCTCTTTACCGAGCGTGTAATCAATCTATGCAGTGGATCCCAGTAAAACGGTACAACTAAATAATTTATGAACTTCGTGATATTAATTAACACCGGCTTATTTGTGCAGATGAACGCAATGGTATTCTGATTGGACCACAGGTAAAATTAGGACATCTGTACTGAGTCAATTTAGGCTTTTTGAGGCGATAAGCTGATGAAGTTGCATGAACTATATAATTTATCAGGGAGGAGCAGATTGGTTGCATGTTTATCCACGGGGGATTAGAGAGTTGCTCAACTATGTGAAAAACAACTATAACAACCCGCCTGTTTACATCACGGAGAATGGTATAATTCAGTCATTAGATGCCCAGGCATCTTAATAACTAAATATTGGGATTACTTGTGTTTCTTTAGTAGATAATTTAGCAGTAATAATGACTGTGAAAGCAAAAATATTCCTGTGTTGGTAGTAAGTTAAAATGTGTGTACTGTGCAGGGATCGATGATACGTACGATTCAAGCATGAGTCTGCAGAATAGGCTGAATGATACATGCCGAATTAACTACCATTCCCAGCATTTCTTAAATCTTCTATTGGCAATAAAGTAAAGAGCGACCCTCTCTGCTAAGATTATTTTGATGATTTCTTCTACTATCTAGAAATTTGATATTTTTTAATGTGATTGAACAGGGATGGATGTAACGTGCTGGGTTATTACGGGTGGACGTTCATGGATGATTTTGAATGGAGCGGAGGATACGAGAGCAAGATGGGCTTTTATTACGTCGATCGCAATAACAAGTTGACCAGACATGCAAGAGCATCTGCTCACTGGTTCAAGGCCTTTTTGAGTAACTAGTGTATTGCCATCTATCTATCTGCAGTACCATTATCTTACTAGCACGTACACTCATAGGACGTTCAAGGGATATGTTGATAGAAAATTAAAAATAAAATTAAAATATATTTTAATATTTCATTAAATGGAATATTATAGAAGTTGATTCTATGGGAATGATCTAAAGGTAGAAACGATAATTTGAGATTGATGTGGTAAGTGTTAGAACTTAGTTTGAAAGGAGAAAGGTGAATATTCGATTAAGATTTTACTATTTAGCTGACACATGGAAGATGGATTTTGACTGAATTCAATCTGCTATGAAACATAAATTAGACAGCATGATAGATGTGATTGCATAGAGAAATGATAGGAATTGGTTGAATAGCTCATGTAATTGAAATTTTAATGCTCTAGATATGGTTTTCAAGGAGCCCATTTCTTCAACATCATGAGATAGTGAAGTGAATTAATACAATATGGTAGCTAAGAGAAGACCATGTTTTAAGGCAAACTTTACCAACTTGGTTTTAAAAGAAAAATCTTTTAAAAAAATGGCCCTTTCTAATTGTATCTGAGCATTACCTTAATTTCATCATATTCCTAATTAATATTTGCTTGTTAATCAAAATGAAACTCTAAAATTTATAGACATTGATTGAATGCATTATGATGTTTTAAGAGTGTAATTATTTCAAGAAGATTAAACTTTAATTGTTTTACTTTTGGTTGATTGGTGTAATTAATTAATAAATCTTTTTTGTAAATTTTTAAGTTTAAAAATGTTATTCTACATGGAAAAAGATGTTTTCTCAAAATATTACTCAATTGTCAAATTATTTTACTTTATGAAAAAAATTATTCCTCTCAAAATACCAAATCATTTTCAATTGACTTAATACATATTCTCTTTTAACAAAATCATCACATCTCTTGCTAGTGCAAATCCTAATTATAAATATTATATAAAAAAATTTAAAGAAACCATGAACTACTTTGAACTGTAGGTAGTACTCCTCCATAAATTAAAAAAACAACATACCAATACCAACTAATTACTTTGAATTGTAGGCAATATTCCTCCACTTTTGACTTGGGTCGTTAATTCTAATCATGTACTTGAAATCCTCTTTAAATCATAGAAAGGGACTCACCTTAAGATTGTGCTTTCAATAGTGCCACTTTTGACTTGGGCCGTTAATCCTAATCATGTACTTGACATCCTCGTTAAATCATAGCAAGGGACTCACCTCAAGATTGTGCTTTCAATAGTGTTGAAGAGAAAAATGGGCAGAGTCTGCAAGAAAAATATTACAAAACTCTACCAAAGTAGAATTTTTATAAGATGAGATGAACCAAAACCAATCACCTTACATATGCCGCTTCAATCTATTCACAATAAATCGAAATTAGATCTAAAAAAATATATTGAGATCAGAAGATAACAACATAACTGTTTTAGAATTTCCAAAAAATATAATTCACATATTCTCCATTAACAAACCCATTACATCTCTTGCTAGTACAAATCATAATTATAAATATTATATTAAAAACTTAAAGAAACCATGAACTACTTTGAATTGTAGGAAGTATTCCTCCATAAATTAAAAAAAAAAACATACCAATACCAACTAGTTACTTTGAACTGTAGGCAGTATTCTAGGAAAAATATTACGAAACTCTACCAAAGTATAATTTTTTATAAGATGAGATGAACCAAAACCAATCACCTTACATATGCCGCCTCAATCTATTCACAATAAATCGAAAGTAGATCTACAAAAAATATCTTGATGCTAGTAGATAACAACATAACTATTTTGGAATTTCCAAAAATATAATTCACTGAAACCATAGCAAGTGACTTATACCTAAAGATTTTATGCAAATTGTGTCATGTTGCCAACAATGCCAATGAGAGAAAATGGGCAGAGTTTGCAGGAATTTTTTTACGAAACAACAATTTTTTTTCAAATGAGATGAAATAGAACCAATCTCCATATTGTTGTTGCTTCAATATATTCACAATAAACAAAAAGACATATCTATAAATATATAGGTTTTAGGGCTACCAAAATATGATTTGATTCACTCATTTCTTTATTATTTTCATGACTGGTGATCTTGTTTTTAGTAATCCTCTTTTGAGTATCACATTCTTGATGTCTGTCACGTTACACTTATTTAATGGAATCACCAAATTGAAAGTACAAGTAGCAGAACGTGTCCTATTTGCAATAATCTATTGGTATTATGAGAGCAATTGTTGTGATATGACCCAAGTTCAATCTGGAGCTTGCTCCCCCAATGATAATGCACCAGGAATATTGAGCAAACCTGAGTTTGGACATATATTCTTAACAAAAAAGGTTTGCTATGTTTGACATTACACTTCTTGTGTAGCATTTCATATTTAGGAAGTGGATGCATGGAATTCGACACTTAAATTTTCTTAGTAGGTGCTACAAGACAACTTTAGGAGCAATTTGCAATATAAGTAGTCCCACTGTATAAAAAATCTTATGGATGGGCTGTAAATTTTTTAGGAGATATGTATAAATGTTGTAATTTCAACTTTTTATTTCAAAGAAAGTTTAAATAAACTTAGACTTAAACCATTTGTAAGTTGCCACTTAGGAAAAGAGTTTCCTACATAACAAGAGAAAGCGTAGGAAACTCTAGACCCTCCTTTCTCACCACCTACTCAAAGAATCTTCCTAAATATTTTCCTACACCTCATTTTTTGGGACAAACTAAATTTTTTAGTCTTTACCAGTTTCATTTTTTTGGCTCCCAGAGCCACTTGCTCATTGAAAATAGGATTTGTCACCCCTACATTTGAACCCTACCTTACAAAAGTGTTCAAATAGTAACCCCAAAGCATGAACACAAACTCAACAACACCAAATAGTACAAGGGAAACCAAAAGTGAGGACATTACAATGCATGGGGTATTGCATATCTTGCCTCTAGCAAATATGGTATTCTCTATTCACCACCACCAGGTGGCCAAGCAAACAAATACTTCATTATTAAAACACATAATGATGATAAATATCAATACAAAACCTTAACACCTTTATCTTGTCACTCTTTTAGACAAACAAAAAAGAGCCTTTCACATCCCTATTAAAATAACAACAAACCACATGAATTGAGAGAAAAATAAAATATTGCTATTCAACTAAAGATGAAGAGTACTTCATATTCAAATATGTATGTGAATCCATTTCTAAGGAGCCAGGGCTAATGGTGTCATGGTTTAAAACCAACTAGAGCAATAAAGTAACCCATAACTCTAGCACATGTGGCTAGGTTGTGGTGTAATATTTGTTGGGTACATCTAAGTGTGATCTAAACTTATAAATCTTAAGAATGTGACCCAAGCTTATCCCATAGGCATTAAAGGCAGTACTAAGCTTCCCCATGAATTTCCCAATAGCAAACAAAAAGAAGAAGAATAGAGTTTGAGAATCCATTTTACTCTGTTTGGAGTTTCTTACCTAACCCACTTGTCTAATAATAAAGCCAAAAAAGTAACACAACTCCAAGGTAAGTGAACCTTAGTTTCCTTGTATTCTACTAAAATTTATATTCACCAAAATCCATTCAAAAAGCATTACATAATAAAACAATTAAAATCCTACATATCCCTATTAAACTCCACAGTTGGTTCTAAGAATGTGGTTGAAATTCTATTTGATTTTTTTTTGGATTTCTAGGCATGTGTGTTTATAATGGATTTTGTTGATGAGAGAAATGGAAAGTGAAGGAATACTACTTTTGCAAAATAGTAAAGAATAATCTCTTTAGCCTTTCAGCTACAACTACCAAGATGGTGCAAGAATAACCACAATTGAGACACTCTTATAGAAGTCTCAAAGATAAAATAATTCCCCTACTAAACAAAAAAATAATTTTACCAACATTAAAAAAATTGTAACCCCTTTCCACCTACAAGCCTTGTTTATTAAAATCTACACACAATTGTAAAGATTAGCTTGTTTAATCTCTTAGGCAATAGGATTCATAGTTGTTTCAAAATTTTTCCCTTCACCTATGACTATACCTTGTACATAAAATGTGGGAAACTGTAATCTATTTATTTCTGTATAAATTTCTATCTACAACTTGGGTTATATCACTAATAGTTTGAAAGAGAAATAAATTCATTGATTTTGTTTGAATACCCTCTTATAGGATAGGTTATACTTAGAGAGAAATCGAATTAGTTTCTAATTACATTGAACTTTAAATGAAAGCAAGGAAAATAAAGAGGGAAGTTATCCAATGCCAGGAAGTATCCGAGTATCAGGTGTTTTACCTAAACTTATCTCAACTAAGTTTGAACTTATGGTGGATTAAACATATGAAATTTATTTTCATTTGTTATTTATTTATTTGTTTACCAATCAAGCAACTTGAATGTTTTTGATTCTACCTTTCATACGTGAGCAAGACTATAATTTCTTGCTGACAAATGATTACTACCTTCTATCCTTTTTAGTGCTAGGTCATATCAATATACAAAAACATAAAGTGGTAGAAATGAATCATATATCTGAAATGCTTGCTATCATATGGACTAAATCTTTGCAATATTTCTTCTTTTATGTAGTTTTTGAGTCAATAGATTTGCCTCGGGAAGCCACAAGTGAGAAATAGAGAGTACTTCAATCAACCTTTACATTTGGTAGAAAGATTTTAGTATTTTCCAATTTAATCAATATTTTAGTTCTAAGTTAAAGATATTAGTTTGTTTTCAAGATGGATGTGCCTGACATGCCCTATATAATGCATTCTCATGATTTCGTTTATTCAAAAAATTTCCCATTGATAAGTTTGAATTTATCAAATCATATGACTTGTAAATTTTGTATAGACAAGAAAACCTAATTCTATATTTTCATCAACCTTAGTTGGTGGTTCTAGTTTATAATTTGAGGGAAATATAGTGCAAGAAAGAACAATCAAGATTATCCAAAGAGGTTCTAATAGCACGTTGTTTGATATTGAGCATAAGGGAAATATGTGTCAATTAAAGGTATGATCTCTACATTTTCTATATATACTTTAGAGATTTCTGCTACTAAGCCTACAACTTCATTAGTAGTCCAACATGTGGCTTCAACTTTTGAGTAACCCATAAGATGTCACTTTTTATTTTCTTTGGTGAATCATGGATAAAAGTATAAAGCAATGACATTGGTTTTACTTTTGTGTTCAGTTAGTATTGGAAAAAGAGAATTCTAAACAAGGCCTTTCGAAGTAAATGGAGGAAAAACAACATCATGGCATTCAGATTCTACTTTGTAAGTGACTATTTCTAGAAATACAATGTTCTACTCTATTATTTTTCCCGATTATCTCAATTTGGTATAGTTTGGTACTGAATCTTCGAGACAATCTAATGGTGGCACTTCTTGATAGCAATGACAATGTCATTTCTCAAACAATTTCATTTACAAAGAGCTTTGTGAGTTCCTTCTTGATATATGATATTAAGAATATGTTGAAATATTTGTCGCATCACATGAAAATATTAACTCATCTACAGAGATTGGAACCCCAATTATTGTTAAGAAGGGCTCATTGGAAGAACTATTTCCCCTTAAATGTGGTGGGTGTCTTCATCTTAGGTTAAGATTTTTTTTAACATTGGAGGAGAGTATAACCAAATAATTGAAATCCTACATATCACTATCAAACTCAAATTCAATCACAAATAAAAAATGTCAATGAAAAATGCATTTGAAAAATGACATACTAACCTTGTGGGTTTTCATTTTATATCCTTTTTAAACCATAACTATCATAGGATCCCATCCTTTACCACTGAAGGATGGATTAGAGATGATGGCCTTCCCATGATCAATTGGGAAAACTTTGTTTTTTTCCAATTGAACTTCATTTTAATGAGCAACCCATAAAAGAAGACCTTCGAGGAGAAGGATCAATTTTTTTTATTGTTGCAGGAAATGCATGCAAAAATTTGTAAAAGATGAGGTGAACCAAGAGTAGTCTCCAAATAGCTACTGCTTCAATCTATTACAAAAAAATTTACATCTAAAAATATCAACATTTAAGAGCTACTAGATTTGTAAGATTGAGACAATGAATGGTGGTCATCAGTGAATCAAATCTAATGATAATGCATTTATTGCATAGATTGTTGGAAAAATGATTGATGTTATTGATTTGACATTTGAGGAACACAATAATACATACACAAAGGGGAATGAGGATGTAGTTTATGTAATTTTAACAATTGTTGAAATGAAGGAAAATAGGGTTCCACCTTTTAGGAGATGGAACTTAAGGACCTATTTCATGCTTCAATTCATTAAGAAACCCTAGAGATCCCTCAAATAAGAGGAATCAATTGAGGGAAGGGATTAGGAAAAGAAGGGGGTTTCCTTGGGTGTGATTAAAAAGGGGTTCACCACTAAGCAAGTGATTAGAAAGAAGGAAATGAAAGCAATATGCAAATCTAGTTATGTGACCTAGAAAATGGAACTTAAAATTAGAATAATAAACTAAGGATAAATAGAGAAGTAACTGGAAGACTGAGATGTCCAAAACAAGATCCGTAACTCTAAAATTATGACTTTTGATGTGCACTGGGACTCATACACAAGGCTAGGTGATTTAGTCCTAGTTTAGTGTTTCAGGCTGAATCTAGAATCTTCTACTGGAAAATTAGGATCTACAAAAAAATTCTAAAAAGGGGTATACTAGGATTCATATGCCCAAGGAGGTGATTTAGTCCTAGTATTAGGGTTTGGATGAATTTTTTTTATCCTTTAGAGGTGTTCTGTAGCTTTCCTCTTGTCCGATTTTCAAGTCTAAAAATCTGAATTCTTGCCTGTAGGTGAGTTTCCATGAAGATGACAACTTATTGACAACTTTGAAAAATTTCTTCAATATTGAATTTTTTTCTTCAAGCTCCAAATCACCTAGATCTATAATCACACATGAAGAGATAAAAACGTTTGTTGTGTTAGGGAATAAGGTTTTTCCTTGGTCAAACCCTGTTTTGGTAATTAAACCTTGAAATGAAATAAAATAACATGAAGGAATGATGAATGAACAAACACAATGTTGCAACTCACCAAACCCTTGAAATAAGGCTGCAATCTTGTGTGAAATGGATCCAATGGATGTGGATCTTGACTCTTGATTGAATGCTTGAAAATTTATCTTGAACGCTTGCTTGAATCATGCAAACCTACATCACAAATGTTAGCTCACAAACACACATGATGCATGAAGACTTTGACATGATGCTTGAATCTTGAATGTTGCTCCAAATACTTGATGATTTGCTCTCGAATTCTTTTGTAATCACTCTTGATCAAAATATTTTCTATGGGAATGCTTGCATGAAAATTCTAGGTGAAACTAGGTGAAATGACTGTTAGAGTAATAAGTTATTACACTTAATTAATTATATCATACTGGTTAATTAATTAAGTCACTTATTCCTTTAGTTGCTTAAGCTAAACTTAGGCACATTAATAATTGATTAATTATTAAGTGTGCACACTAGGGTTTTATTTAGGGTTTCTTGATATCCTTAATAAGGATTGATCTCTTTGTAATAATTGATTCTCAATAATGCATTTTTACTTTGAGGTTTACAAAACATCTTCTTTGGTTCTGCATGTCTTTTGCATGTGACGGATGATTGCATGCAGGGGATCTTGGTTTCTAACATGGTATCAGAGCTCCAGATCTACAGCTGCCTGTTCATGATTTGAAGATATGGCCTTTTAGTGAGTTTCAAGTGCAAGGGTTTCCACAGGCATCTTTTTTTGCAAGATCTAGGGGTAGCCAATTTTTTAGGACACTTTGAGCTCAAACGAACGTCGCCATCGCGTTCGCAGCGCCCCAAAACCCTAGAAACGCTTGTCAAATCGTCGATTTTGGAGCAGTTGGTTTCTGAGGCAAATTTTTTTTGCCAGGGAGGCCGTACAGCCTCCTTGGCACGCTTCCTGATGCACAAAAATAAAAAAGAAAACTTCCAAAAACATGTGTTTTTGGGACCTGTGTCGACGCTCACAACACATAACGACTCCACTACCGGGCGGCCACCAGTCTGCCACCGCCACCAATGGCTCCACCCTGCAGTGCCGCCGACTTTTCACTCAGCCCCGCGGGCACCTTTGAGCTCCGCCCCGGTCATATGGAGGACTAGGGGCTCTCTGCCAGCCCTTGAGGGCTTCCCACCCACGGCCCATGGTTCTATGGGGGACCTGGAGCTCCGCGCCCGACCCCCGGCCAACTCCAGCCCCCAGTCAGGTCATATGGGTGATCACAGCCGAATTTGTTTTTGCAGGGGGGCCTAATTTTTGCGGCGATGGTCAGATGGCCGAAAAATTTATGCTCGGTAAGTGCTAACATCAGCAGCCATATGGCCTCTTTGCCCCCTCCTAGCCCTGATTTGCCTTCAAGGAGTAGTTCTTTTGTTTTTTGCATAACTTGGGCATACGGTATCGAAATCGGGCAAACGAGATATCGACGGAAAGCTGGTTCTGAGAAATTTCTTGTGGTGTAGTTTATTTTATAGTATTTTTGTGTTTTACTGCATTTATTGATGTTTGAAGTCAGATGTTTATTTTATGCTTCTGAGCTCATAAATTTTTGCCATGATTTCCGATTTTCGCTATCTTTGCGGCGTTGGAAAGGTATGGAGGAGCTCTATGTTGCTGTCCATGCAATTTTTTCTATGTCTGTCCCAAGTTTATCGTTAATCTAGATTTGGCCCAATGGGTGTTTTGGAGATTACTTGGATGTTTTGGCAGTTGGGAGAGTGCAACTTGCATCTTTGCACTTAATTTCAGTATCACATTCATTCAATTATCGACTGCTGCTTGATAGATTCCAAGGTTGTTCCCGTTTGGAGTTTTCGAGTGTTCCATGGCATCGAGTCTGTTGTTGCATCATTATGATTCCGATATGGTTTCTTGTAGACAGAAGTATCTTTCCTTGCTTGCTAGATTGCGGTTCCAGTGTTACTGTACAGTGTTCTTCTAGTGCTTCTTTGCAGCATGTCACCTCATTGTAGGGGGGTTTTGTTCCACTGGGTTTTCCTTCTCTACCTCATTCTTGCATTTGTAAATGGGTACCTAATCAGGCCTAGTTACTGGGACCCATCCTTACTTGCATGCATCTTCTTCTAGTGTTTTAGCTTCTTCTTAAGTTCATCTTAAGGGGGGGGGGGGTGTTAGAGTAATAAGTTATTACACTTGATTAATTATATCATACTGGTTAATTAATTAAGTCACTTATTCCTTTAGTTGCTTAAGCTAAAATTAGGCACATTAATAATTGATTAATTATTAAGTGTGCACACTAGGGTTTCATTTAGGGTTTCTTGATCTCCTTCATAAGGATTGATCTCTTTGTAATAATTGATTCTCAATAATGCTTTTTTACTTTGAGGTTTATAGAACATCTTATTTGGTTCTGCATGTCTTTTGCATGTGACAGGTGATTGCATGCAGGTGATCTTGGTTTCTAATAATGACCTTGTATTTATACTTGTTTATGCCAAATTTCTTGAAATTACAATACTACAAGCTGACATCAAATCTAGGATGATAAAATCCTACAAAGAATTTGAATTCAAATACGTCCAAGTTAAAGCAAGACTCATACGCTAGTTGGGACGTATGAGTCCTAGTGGCTAAAACTTGGGACACATATTTCTAGGAGTGTCTTGTTCAATGTATAATTTGAAATTAGGTCCCAAGACCTAGGTGGGACCCATATGCCCAAGGTGGGGTATGAGTCCTAGATCCCTAGATTTGGAACACATAACCAAAAACATTGAATTATGATTGGCCATTTGTTAAATGTTAGGATTGTCCTCAAAAAATGCATTTAAATAGGCCTGTGGATGTAAAATAGGACTAATTAGAGCATATAAAGAAGCCAAATTTTAATGAAAAGGTCCCAAAAATTAATGTGAATATGTACAACACCAAATTGAAGCTTCACTTAGGTCATTTTGTTAATTATTCCAGAAAAGGGATACTTTTTTTGTCACTACATTTAGCCCCCACTTTAGTGAGAAGAGGAACAAGTGCTTCAAACTCACACTAAAGTAGACATTCAAGAGGGTTTCAAGTGTACCAATGTGGATGGTATAGAATGAAAAGGATCAAGGGGGTGGTCAAGCCCCCAAGATCCAAGACCCTACATCAAACCAACATAGGCACAAAAGAACATGCATGTGGATGATGTATGAAGCAACAAAAAGGTACAAGCATACACTGTGAAAGACATAAAAATGAAAGAAAAAGAAGAAGATGGTGGATCAAGCCTTGACTGTTTGTCCAATGTGATGTGGATCAGATCTAAGTTGTTTGTCCAAAAAAAGTTTACTTGAGTGGAAAATGAAGTCCACAAAGCAAACCAAACATATGCTCACAAAGGCTAGTGAAACCTTAGGCCATCCACTAGGTGAGCCCCCAGAGAGGTGAGACACATACACATGCAACTGGTATGAACTCACACACACAAGCAAGTGGCTATGGGAAAGTCACACCTAAGTTTGAATCCCATACATACTAACCATAGCAAAGCTATACCTCATGATAACTTTGATAAGGCACCACACAACATAAACAACAAGATCCATGAGGCAAGAAAAAATTTGTATGCTAACACTCATGAACAAACATGATGTCTCCACAAGAAGGCAAAGTGTTATGCAAGGTGACCATATAATAGTTATTGTAAATGAAAAATTAGTGTAAGGTACGTTCAAGGGGGTTAAATGCTTAGTTCATGTAAGGTATTAACTTAGGGGACATCGTGCCTAATGTATCCAAGAGAGGACCAATCAAAGAATAGAAGATTCATAGCTTAAGGGATGTAGTGTGTCACATCAAGCCACTAAGAGGAATATAATATGCTAAGAGAGATCATGCTTTTGAAGGACACCACACCCAATGTCATCACTAAGAAAAAGACACATCACATGAAGTAATAAGACCGCAAAATAAAATATGATTTGTAAAATGTGAAAGAATAATGCCAATGTATGCCCCTACTTTAAAGAAATTGCTAAACACCATACTATGAGCAATTACTTTAAAGTAGAAAATGATAAATGCTAACAATAAATAAGCCATGCGATCTTGTTTGGAAAGACCTATTCCAAGTCATATGTTCTTGAATGAAACTACATCATGGATAAGGGGTTTCCCCCAAAATGCAACAACTAAATATAACTTAGTACGTCACATGAGAGCCAACTTAAGGCATGTTGTCCACATCCCAACCTTGCTCTTTTATATACATGGAAGGCGGTCAACTAGCCAAAAGAGACAATAATAAGTTCCATACAAGGAAAAGGCTACCTAACCCCCTTGCCCCCACTTAGTGCAAAAGAAGGGTGAGTTGAAGTGATTGATGAAAAACTTAGAAATTAGTATTAATTAGAGGAACTTGGTGCTTCAACACAAGGAAGAGAACCACAATCCTTAAGATGTTGAATTTTATTACTCAAAACTTTACATTCATTAGTATAATGACTTTTTATTCTATGATATGCACAAAATGAATTCTTGTAGTAAAATTTATTTCATGTTCTTGGAGGGAGGGATATCAAACGATCTTGGAGGAGTCTCAAAAATATACTCTCTTGAACAATAGTAGAAGATGTTCCTTTATTTTGTGACAAAGATATCTCTTGCTTAGTACAAGATGTCATACTTATACAAGGCTCTTTATATTGCAAGATTTTTTTCTCTCCTTGAAAGGAGGGTGTAAAATCTAATGAACTCCAATAATCACTAAGACATATCCTAGGAGTGTTTTGTGTGATGACATTAATGTTAAGCAAATAATTCTTTGTTTCTTTCATTTCTTTCAAAGGACAATAACCAAGACCACTAGTCTCGATCAATTCATGATGTACTAATGTTAAAGTTGGCTTAGAAGAATCTTTTATAATAGTGTCACGTATTGAGTGAAGGCTTGTTTGTTTCTTTTGAGGGACAATAACCAAGACAACTAGTGGTTTCTTACATCTTAGGCTCTATAGGGACAAATATACTTTGTTGTCTAGCACCACATCCTTTTACACTATACCTAAGTTGTTCCATAAACTGTTCATAACCTCTTCCATAAAAGCTTTTCATTTCTTTTGGATTTGGTGACCTTGTTCATTGTAGTGTAGAAAATTGTACTCCTTTCTTGGAGATGGTACAATTTCACAATTAGCTTGGATCTATTTTAGTACCCTTGCATTCATACACTTTAAATCATCGTTGATAGGCCCCTAAGGCCCTTTATTTTGAATTCTAAGGCTTATTTCAATTGAAATCTTGACAAAATCAACAAAGTTATTCAATTTTCTAACACCCCAACATTACCTCACCTTGAAAAGCTAGGCTGGGACTCATACACCACCTAGGGCATATGATTCCCTCTAGGTGGGATCCATACGCCACCTTGGGCATATGAGTCCCCCTAGGTGGGACCCATATGCCACTTGCGGCATATGAGTCCTCCTAGGTGGGACCCATATGCCACCTTAGCGTATGAGTCCCGTGTGGCCCCTCTTTTGGGTTTGAGCAGGAAAATAAGGTTTCTAATTCAAATTTTTGGTTGATGTCAAAATTTGGGATCTAATAAATGGTAAATTAGATGAGATTCCTATAAAACTAAGGTTTCAAATCATTATTTCACCTAGTAATTCAAGAGCTAAGCAATGCTAGAGTTTTCAAGCGAGATCATTCAAGAGAGATTTTCCAGTATTTAAGAGAAAGGAGCAAATAAAGTTGAAGTCTTGGAGAAAAAATATAGTGTTTTTGTAGGTCTTCAAGCTCACTTTCAATTAAGATCTAGCATTTTCAAGGAGTGATGGTGGTTTCTTATAGAGAATTATGATGGATTCTATGTTGGAGAGATGCAACTAGCCATCAAACCAAGTCTTGTGACTTGTTTCCTAAGTGATTCCATCCTCCATTATCATTATAATTTCTACGTAAAGGAAGGTACATGCATTGTTGTGGCTTATTAGGGTGGTTAGAGATCTCCCAAAGTGATTCATCATCTCCATGTTTCATTTATGTATCCTATTATAGCACATTAGAATAGGATTTCATCGCACTTTAGATCTCTTAATATTAGATGCACTTGAGATTAGGACTTTCACTCACATTTACTTTCGATATCTATTTTTTCTACCAAGGTTTAATTATCAAACTAGGGTTTTGAACGAGGTAAACCCCCATAAGAAAATCAACACAACATTTTTTCTTGCAAGTTTTAGCAGGTTCGGATCCAAAAATAGAGCTGTGAAAACATAGGAAGGAAGTGCAAAGATAGGAAAATAGATTCAGATCCTGACATTCTGAAAAGCTAGAAAGGGAATAAATCATAACTTGTGGTGTATCAGTCCTGGTATAAGACTTTTTCCAGATTTCAGAGGATTCAGACTTGTCACTGTGAAATTCCAGTTTTTGCCCCAAAACCATAAATTGGGACTAAATCGCTCTGAATGGCGTATGAGTCCTAGTGTGCTTCAAAATTCATAATTTCAAGATTGTAGACCTTTTTTCAAGAATCTTCAATTTTCCAGGTGCCCCTCTATCCTTTCTCAATTCATTATTCTGATTTCCAGTTTCATATCTTAGGCTGCATAGCTATATTTGCATACCATTTGCATTTCCTTCTTTCCAAGCCTTTGCTTGGTGGTGAACCCCCTTATCTTTAATCAGACCCTAGGAGACCTTATATAATATCTCTTCTCTCCATTTCACCATTAGATTGAGATCTCTAGGGTTTCCCTGAATGAAACATAAGTGAAATAGGAAAGGGATACCATTTCCCCTTTGTGTGCTTCATCTCTTAAAAGATAAGAACACAACCTATTTCCTAGGTTTCGTTTTGGTGAACCTAGCCTTTGGACACCTTATTTCTGATTTGCAGTGAATCATAGTCCTAGATCTAGCTTCCATTAGCTTTGCATTAGATCTTGCATTAGTTAATTTGCATTTAGGGCTTCTGAATCTTGCATTAGTGAAAGTGCATATAGGTTGCATTTTTGCATCTTGCATCATTGGATTTCAATTGAAATTTGTAATTACACTTAGTCTAGGCAACATACAAACAAAAAACCTTAGCATTCACTTATAATTTTCTAAATCTAGTGTCAAAACCCTAATTTGGGACTCATTCACCCATCTAGGTGATTTAGTCCCAGTACAGGTTGTTTTACCTAATTTTTGGAAATTATGTGGTGACTGTTATTCATTATTTGAATCCTTCAAAAACCCTAACTAGGACTCATACGTCCCTCTAGGCGATTTAGTCCCATTTCAGATCTAAAACTGCATTTTATAGCACTAAAAACCTTGTTTTTATGCTTCTATTTTCTATTGCTAGATTTTAGTTTCAGTTTATTGAGTTTCTATTTAATGTATTTCATTAGATCTAGCTTAATTTAGTTTCATTTATATTGTGGATAGAATTGCATTATTGTACTTTTCATTTCTAGCATTAGTTCATAATTTGATAAGATTAGATTACATTTGGAATTCATTAGAAAACAAAACCAAAACACCTATACACTGATGAACCCCTTGGAGAAAGCATAGTTATTTGAGTATGTCAAATATCTTTTTCCAAGTTAGCCTAACCCTCAAGCCTTTTAGTAGTGATGAATTTGACATATTAGATGAATCCCTTGAGGATTTTATCTCACAAGGTTCATCCACTAAGGCTTGTTACAAAAAACTGAAATAAAGAGAAGTTAATGTGATTCAACCTCAACTCATCCTATACCCACCTTCAAACAAACCTAAAACTAAAAAAAAATTGTTTTCACCCTTGAACCAACTAAGATTAATGTTTCACAACAATCAAGTTATAATACCATTTCTCATACATATAACACTAGAAAGAATCCACAACCAAAATAAACAACTTAACCATCCTTACCTTTGCCTCAACCCATCTTGCCTAGTGCTCCTCATTTTCCTTTGCATAGTGGGAAGGAGTATGATCTTGTTGAACAACTTAAGAATACTCCCGCAAAGATATCCCTATGGGACCTAATTCAAAATTCACCTAATTATCATACTATGCTTCAAATAGCCTTACAACAAGTTGTGGTTCCCTCTAATACAAATGCAAGTGATGTAGCAACTCTACTTCAAGGAATGGATATGGTTCTCGTAAACATTAATTTTCATCAACATGAGCTACTTCCTTGGAGATGAGAAAGAAAAATGATGCCTTCATGATAATATATATCTTCAATAGGACAGGAATAAAAAGAACCCTTGTTGAATTGGTTCCACCTTTAATGTGTGTAGTGTGACCCTTTTGAATAGACTTGGTGTGCATAAATAAAAAATTGAACTTGATTCCTTATCGATTCAAGGATTTGACAATGTAGGAAAGAAACCGCTTGGTGTTATTACTTTTCCAATTACAATTGGAAATTCTACATTATAAACTCCTATTCATGTTATGCCTCATGATCTTTCATACAATCTTTTATTAAGAAGACCTTAGATTCATGAGATGCATGCGATGCCTTTGACTCTTCACTGTATCATGAAGTAGGTCTATAACAATAAAGCATACCAATTTGAAATAGATCCCGAGCCTGCAAGTTTCTTACAAGTTGAAAAAGGAATGACAAGTTCTCTAAAAACATTAATTCCAACTTCGAACATAGAACCTATGAAAGAATAGAAACAAGAGATGGAAAAATCATATCAGTTACTAGAAGATGATTAGGGTTCTTTAGACTTTACACAAACATTTATGGGAGAATACATAATTAGAAAAAAAAAAATGAAAAGCAAAAGCAACCAATGGTAATGTCAACGTAAAATTCGAAAGAAAAATCACAAGCATCTACCTCATCTACTCCGTGTTGGTTGTTTTTAAAGAACCAATCAGATCTCACCAAGTACCTATGAGCTTTCCAAACTCAATTATTGAATACTTTGAGAGATAATTGGACAACGAACGAGAGGAAGCTTAAAATGCTTCCCATCTGCACTTCGGGATCTGCAAAACCCAAGAGGGTGATCCCATAATGTGCATCTTACAACCTTGCTACCCAATTATATAACACATTGCATAATAATAGATGCATTCTCACAAGAGGCTAAATAGATGAAATCCTTCAAGAAATTGACAATTCCTTAAAAGCATTAAACACCTAAAGCTGAACCAAACAAATGTAAATCAATTAAGAGTGTAGTTATGAATAATGTTCTCAAATTAAAGACTAGAACCTCTGGAAATGCATTCAACACCTTCAGACTAGTGTCCTATCTCAGGGCAAGGAATTAAAACAAAACAAATTAAACTGTAATGTGACTTTAATCCCAGACATCCTTGATCTTAGTAACATTTCATTACAATTTACACATTAATACTCATAATCCATGACTTCTTATAAGATCCTTTAAACATCCATGCACATTCATGCTTTAGTTAAGGTATTTTAACCGGTTCATTAAACCAAAGCCATAACTAAAACATATTCCATTGCAAAACAACAATGAAAACCAATGAAATGATATTTGAGTGAACTCTCATTAATAATTCACATAGAGTGCATAAATGGAGACACAATGGACTCAAGAGATTTGTATATTTGATTCAAATATGCCTGAAAACCATACAATTAACAAAATCTACTAGGTTAACTAAGAACCTAAGACCTCGACTCAAAATGTATTATCTCTATTCTTTCAATTTGCATCTTTAGATCTAGAATTCAACAAGAGACCCACACAAATGGCCTTGAATTCCCTTTTATAGAAATAAGGGAGAAAAATAAGCTTAGGGAAAAAATGTACACACGTCTCATTTTAATTAGACCGCTAAAACACACATTTGATTTTACAGTTATATTTACATTTTCAATTGGAGGGAACATACATGAAACAAAGATTATCAGTTCGCTGAAGAAAATATAACCACCTTCCAAGAGGCATCTTGTTGGAAAGGAATAACCTTCTAACCATTGCAACACCATTCATTCTATTGAGAAAAATGACAAGAATATGTAAAGACGAAAAAGGTGACCAAGCATCCAAGTTAGCATCCAAATCATCAACAACCATCATTTACCTATGATGTTCTTGATTAGGAGACACATATCTCTTATGCATTGTAATCTCAAAGGCTAGACTTGCACTATACTTGACCAAGTATATGTATTCTCCATTCCTGTATTCATAAATCTAATTCATCAATAAATATTCTCTTCCACTGCTCATACTATGCATCAGATGGCCCATTGAAATAAATGATTTCATGCATCTTCTTTCTAGATGGGGAGTACTTTGTCATTACTAAATTGGATTCCTTATCAAAATTTTCTAGAAAGGTGATGATGAAAGACAATTTCTCCAAAGCATCTTTTAATATATCAATTTCTACCTTTTCACAAATAAGAGCTGCTTGGGAAATAATTATAGTGTCCATCTAGCTCTTCCACATTTGCAGGGGCTTTACCTCATCATAGGTATGCTGAATGTTAGGCAACAATGTCAAATCTACCTCATCATACTTAGCCTTGAATTCTCTTATTTTCTGTTCTAATGGGGCAACATATCTCTAAAAATTTTGTTCCTTGATCTCACTAACAAATCTATAGGTTGGGAGCACCCTTAGATATCTATCTTCCTATTGATTAGCCCCAATTGCCATGCATTTTAAATTGTGAACCCTAGGAATCCATTTATCTATGATTGGAGTACCCAATTCCTTATCCCTTTGAGATAAATTTATTACTTGTAGCATTAAGGAATAGTTTGCATGAACACTATTCAATTTACCTTGAATCCTTTTATTTAGATGCTTTAAAACTATATGAAAGTTCTTGGAATTATTTTCATAGATGGTTTTCTAGAATTGTTCAAGTAAATCCTTGTATTCTTCAGCTTGTAGCAATAATTCCTCCTTGGTAGGCCCAGTTGATGGGGCTACACCTGATGTGCTTGGTTCTTCAACTGCTAATGGCTCTTGACCCATGTTATAAGGCACAATTGACAATGATTGCTCAGGTGGAGGAGATTGAGGATGATTCCAAGGAGAGTTGGGGACCGTACGACTTGAACTAGCTGGTCCTTGAAACTTCAATGTCTCCACTTGTTGTTTCAATAGTGCTAGCTCTATTTCAAGTTCAAAAACCCTTTGTTGACTTGTATTATATTCCATAACAAGCACATTATGTTTACTCCTGTACATGTCTCTTTCTTTAGTAAGGCTCTCAATTGTTACCTTTGTGAACTTAGCAACATTTATAGCCATGTCAGTTGCTTCTAATGCAAGAGTATTAGAAACTCTTTTTATAATCAGTTTCCCACTAAAATCAGTTGGTTCTACAGCTATGGGCTTCCTAGAACCAAGAGACAATGACCATATTGCTAAGGCATCCCACTCTTGACTAAAATCCAACCCCCGAAGTGCCAATCTAGCTTCTTCTTTAATTTGGAATAAAGGATTTTTAGCTCTCCTTATAGTGTCCAACACAACAACATCGGCTATATCCCATTTAGGCATAATAGAACACCGCTGTTTCGCACAATTTCCCTGCCTTCCTCATTTGTGATACTTTGGAATTGCTTCCTCATTTCATCCCTAGCATTAGCTTGCACAACCTCTTCTAGAAGGTCAAGGTGTAAATTTATCTCATTAGCCACTTTCTTAGAATATTCCTGAGCATTTTCTCTCCACACAAAGTCCTTGACTACCCTTGTCTCAATAAATGGCTCATCTTCCATGAGTTCCTTGCAAGCTTCTTGCCTTAAATCATCAACATTATTCAAACCACTTAAATATGCCTTTCCTAGCCCAAGGCTACTTACTCCAGAGATTTTTGCAATTTATCTTGTGGGAGAAGGCATCCCTTGCTGCATATCCACAAGTGTTATCAAGATATCATCTTCATCAGTATTTGATTAATCAACTACCTTGCTCACCTCAATATTTTGCTTCTTAGCTAGTGGCTGCTCTGATGGAAAATAATACCTTGGAGGTGAATCAATATCAACTATGACATGTAAAGTCCTCCTAGGAGGAAATGGCACTGATCTCTCAGGAGAGGTTTCCCTTGATCCCTCTAATGTAGTAGGGGTAGGCAATGTTTGTTGTTTCTTGACCCTCTTCTTCTTCCTAAAATAAATTCTTATCTTTGGTCTTGGATGGTATGAGGGTCTTTCTTCAAATACTATTGTGGGATCTTTCTCAACTACCATTGATTTCCCCTTATTTATCATTGCATGTTCTTCCCTCAAGACACCCACTATGTTCTCAAAATTATCAAGAACATACATAATTATATTCAATTCATCCTGAATGTTGGGCATAGGGTCATACTTGGGGTCTATTCTTTGAGCTTGTTCCATCATTTTATTGAAGGCCAAATACTTTTCCTTTCTTTCTTCTTGCTCTTAGAAATCCATGATGTTTCTAATAACATATTCAGGGTAATAAAAATTGTGCACAAAGACACAACTCCCGTGCTTTTCTTTTCAAAGTAGAAACAAAGCCCCCAGGATCATGATTTCTTGGGTGTACTAATCTCAATTGGTAGGGTGCTAGGAGCTGTCCTAAGTTTTTCCACCCTCCCTTTATCATCACAAAATCTTCAAAGGCTATGCACTCAAGGAAGAACGATCCCTTCTTCTATTGCTCTAGCAAATGTTCCAATTATGATGCTCCCAATTGTCTCATAACTTCAATGAATCCTATTCTTAAAGGCACATCCCTTGGGAGTGCATAAGGGGTCACATGGGTGCCATAAAATCTGAAAACAGATGCGTGAGAGTATGCCATTATATCACCCCAGTTGTGATTCAAATTCAACTCTAGCCTTCTCTGCATGGGTCTCAAGAAATCATGGATCTCCTTAGGGATCCTTGGTGGGTCATGAACCAAAAATATTCTTGACTTTGAGGCAAAAATATTGTTGAAGACCACATAATAAAATTTGGAGTCATCCTTATCCAAGATTTGAGTCCAACACTGGAGAAGAAGATCAATATCACCCTCCCTTTTTGTCAATGTCATGTCTTTGCCAAAATTCTTTTCCCCTCTATATAAGAACATATGCATTAATAAGGAGTACTACCCAAAACCCAAAGATTCCTTTCCTCCTTTGAGTGAGGACAAACCCTTGTGCATCCTTTCTAACAAATATGTTACATAGTCATAGACTATGTTATATGTTGGGTGTTGGAGATGTGCTACCATGTGCATGAGGTTTGTTGGCATGGTATATGGTGCATCCATGCCAAGGATTTGGCACAAAGAGAACACTGTCTTCTTGAAATAATCTACAAAATACCTCATGGGGAAAGGCTCTTTTTCATCTTTTCCAACCTTTATTTGTTTCCTATTCTTCCCCATCCCAGTATTTGCAGTATGAATGGGTAACACTGTTGTTCTAAATAGAACCTTTGTTTTATTATACTCCTCCTTGAATACTTTGAGGTCAATAGGGATCATGTCCTTACTCCATTCATGCAAATTGAAAATATCTACTATCTCTTCCTTAGTTATTTTAACCATTTCTTTACCATCATATGCCCTGATTACTTTGGAAATAGGGTCCTATTTTGCAGTGATTTCCTTCAACAGGTCGGCATTCATATACACATTCGACACCACTAGTTTCCCCAAATCTAATCTCCAAGGGTTGCAGAGAGAGACTCCCAAATTCCTATTCCCAAACTAATTTTAGAATAGCTGGCACCTAAAAAATGATAAATTGGCATCCTTGACACCACATATTTTATCTGTTAGCCCTAGTTGAATTTGATAGCCATAGAGAAGAGCTGCTCCCTTGGCTCTTTTACTTGTGGAGGGTTTTAATTGATCAATTATATCCTAGGAGAGAGGTCTTGTTGGGGTTCCTGAATTAGAAGATTGAGTTTTGGGTTCCATGGGTGAAAGGTAGAATCAAACTAGTCTAGGGTTTTGACAGAAAAATGTTCAAAACCTAGTGCCTCTATTCAAAACCTAGGGAACAACCTAAAGGGTGCAATTTTAGAGGGTTTGACAAGTTTTAAAACTTGTAAAAGTAAATTCAAATCCTAATAAAGGAATTGAAAAGCACACAGACAAATTTCACAATGAATGTTTTACCTAACTCAATGTATTTCAAACACACACAGAGAAAAGTGTTCATTTAACTTATGACTTTATGTTGGTAGGAAATCCTAATTTTGATCACAACGAGCTTCAAAATGCGTTCTCTCGATCTCTAGAATGTTTTTGAATATTTGGAAATCTTCAATTATGCCAAAAATTTGACTTTATATGCATTTAAGTTGAAATTGGGTAGCTCTGGCTATCATTTCTACAATTACTATTCACTCGTGCGAAAGGCAACGATTCTCACGTTTTTAGCTTCAATTTTGAATTATGGCCATTAATTTGATTTTGAGGTGGCGCATTGGATGACTCAAATTGAGTCACACCAATTTGAAAATCTGTCACCATCATTCGCTAGTACTTCGACTGATGACATCTCGCCATTTGGATGCCAAGTCATCCGTTCACAGGCTCCACCCTTTCTTTCTCCAAGCGGTCGAGGAATCTACATTTCGTTCACCCGCTGACCTCACAACCCATTATTTTATTCCTGCGGGGCTGGTGGGGAACGACCAAGATTTAATTTGAACCTTGCATCCTGACCGTTGATATGAAAGCCTATAGCGCTGAATATATTAGTGGAAACTATTGTTGGAAAAACAAGGATAAAAACCTGAGAGGGGGGTGAATCAGTTGTTACAAAATTTAAACTTATTTAAATTTAATCAACCTTTAATCTCAGATCTGATAGTTAATAGTGAAAGCATGAATCAACAACACATCAGAAACACACGAACACCAAGATTTTATACATGGAAACCTTGTTAGGGGAAAAACCATGGTGGATGTTAGTCCACAAGATTATGCCCTGTTAGAAGTATAATAAAAAATGAATAAGGAATGCACAAGCATTCAGGAACACTGCCTAGAACTCACTGCTCAAAGGGAAGGCCCACTGCCTTACATAAAAAAATCAGATTAAATCCATCTAATGAGGTTGAATTGAGAGATTAGCTTCTTGAAAAGACTGATGATAGTTCTGGTTAGGCACAATAACACTTCTTCACACTTTGCTCAATCTTCTTCACACTCTTCTCTGAAATTGAATAATCTGATCTTTATTCGCACATACACTTCGCATACATTCACCGAGCATACACCACACACTTCAAAATGAAGAAACAATCACTCTTATATATCCTCTACATGAATTTACATCAACAACTCTATTGGCCACAAATAAATAATAAATGAATTACAAACTGTCAGTCCAATTCATGAATAAATCTCAATACGCACCAACTTAAGTCAGTCAGATAATAATGAGGACCTAAATAAAAATCCTCGAATATGCCAAACAATAAAAGATTAATCCATAAGGATCCACAACATGCTACCACCACCATGTTGGCCAAGAACATGAAAACCTCGAACACACAGAGGAAAATCTTCGATCATGAGCACATCGATCAAAACAGACACACCACAATGATAGAGCATGATCTAGAAACATCACTGAACATCATAAATCATACACAACACCTTAATTTACCAAAAATGCATTCTCTTCTTCTAGAACCACCTGCTATAGTAAAAAAATAACTATAGGAACTCAAAAACTCATAACTCGCTCCAATCTTGATGTGTACCACTGAAACCTCCAGAAAACATACTAGATAGGCTCAACAACAAACCTTCTAAAGCGGAACTTCTGATTACCAACTTATAGAACTTTCCACCATTCTAATCAACACAACTTCATAGACTGCCTGCAACATATTTATTCTAATTTTCTCAATATCCTCGACATATATAGCCTTGAGAATCTTCAGTGCTAATAGTGTTGACATCAATTACAACCACATATTAGCAACACAACCACAACATCCAAAAAGTATTCCCCACATATACGATAGGACATGTGTCAGCATCCCGTTGACCTTGCAGCCCATTATTTTATTCTTGCGGGGTTGGCGACGAATGCCTAAGATTTATTCGTTTGATCCAACAGTCAACAAAACTACACATGAAACAAAGTTAGTTTTAAAAATAGGGCCACAACGAGGTAGATGGGATTATGACCCTCGAGATTTAAAGACTTAAGACTTAAGCCTTTCACCATAAATATTTCACCCAACTTTGGGAAAAATTAAGTCAATATAAAACACAAGGTGATTGACGAGCCAAGGCTAAGGGGTCGGTAAAGACAACGACTTGGATGACTTAAGTTGTAACTTAGATGACCGACAACTGGGTGCAACAAGTTAATGAAGAATTAAAATGCTAAGGGTTTAAGACTTAAGAAATTTGAGACAAAGTCTTTAGAGCTGAAACCTTAAACCCTACCCTTGGACACGAAAGTAATAGACCATCACAAGGAAAAAAAAAGTTCAAATTTTCAAAAAACTTAGGACCTCTATCACTTTGAAAGAAGACACGAGCTATAAAACAAAATTTGATGAGATAGACTATTAACAACCACCAAACCCAAAAGAAATGGAGAAAATTTATGGAATAAGCTATGAGCTTATGAAACAACTTGGTTATAGTGGAAGAGGATGCATAAGGAAAGAACAAGGCATTTTTGTTCCTATATAACCTAACACACAAGAAAAAAAAGTGGTTTTTGATATTATCCCTCTAAGATAAAACAAGCAAAAAAAAGACCCTTGTTAAACATAAACAACATCATGTGTAACCAAAAACCAAGTCTCACCTTGAAGCATCCTCAATTGATTGATACAAGTTGTGAAGAATCATTGGAATACTTTGAAGATGATGAACCCTTGAAAGAAATGTTAGGATTTTATGACAAACTAGTTACTCCTCCTAAAAAGAAACGGGTTACATGTGCTATCATTAGTACTAAGCAAGAAGACGAAGAAAAGGAAAGTAATGAGATTGATAAAGACAATGAAGAATACAATCTTGAAATCCCAAAGAAAATCATAATTCCTTTGGGAGATGCAATTAACATATCGATGGATATTAATACTGAGGAGAAGGTGATTAAAATAGGAAAGTTCCTTGACGAAGATGAACAAGAAGACCATGCACCTTTACTTCATGACTTTCCCAAACTTTTTGCTTGGACTTATTTGGATATGTTGGGAATTGATGCTAAGATAGTGACACACAACATAGTCCATGTAGAAGATGCTAAACTAGTTAGACAAAAGATACAAAAAAATGAATCCTAAGATAGCCTTATTAGTAAAGGCCAAGATTGAAAAACTCCTTGAAGCTGGTTTTTATATGACCTATTGATTATTCTCCTTGGATCTCAATCATTGTTGTAGTCACGAAACTTGATAATCGTATTAGGATGTGTATGGAATTTTGTGATTTGAATAAAGCATCTTTAAAAGATGATTTTTCCCTTCCTAATATTGACATGATAGTAGACTCGACTACGAGACATGCTTTGTTGTCATTCATGAATGGATTTATTGGATATAGTCAAATATCTATCAACTGTCAAGATCAATACAAGACAACATTTGTAACTACAACTTGGGGAACATTTTGTTGGGTAGTTGTTGTGTGGTCCCACAACATGCCCCAAGACTAAAAGGCTTGGGGACCCCAAGTAAAAACTAGCGCTTATGGTAGGTGCTGTCTAGTTGGAAAGATCACTGGAAGTGACAAGAAAAAGAGAAATAATTAAAAAAAGAATGCTTCGTAGTTCAAGTTTTCCAGGTATCAGGTACTGGGAACCAAGAAATCCATAAGTGAAAAGGTAATACAAGGTGTCAAGAGAAAAGTGTTTTTGTCCGAGAGTAGAGGATCGATAAATATGGAATTTGTGATAAAATCCAAGGTCCAGTAAAATTATGGGTAAAAGCTGAAGTATCAGGTATCGGTTAATAATGCAAAGTAAAGTTCTAAAATTTTAATATTTTCCAAAAGGGCCTGATGGTCCGATAACCCGATTAAAAGTATAATTGCACGAGAATATATGATCTTTTTTGAAAGTGTGTTATTTATGATGGATTTATAATGATGATGAATTAATGATGGTTTTATTTACATGAGAGTTTTTTATAAATTTTTTAAAAGGGATTTAATAGTTGGAATTGGTGATTGTAGGAGAAGCAAATCGCAATGCAAAGTTTGGGTATGAACGGTCAGGAAAATTTGGATCGTGGATAGAACCATTTTCAGATCAGGCTACACATTTTGGGAAGTTATGTGAAGGAGGAGATTGAGTCATTGGAATACTGGGAATCTTGGTATTACACATGTGGTGAAGGAGAGCACCAACCTTTGGTGTAACTCATTCCCAAGATTAGAAAGCCTGAGGTAGAACTAGAATGTAGGAACATGATGATAAAGAAACCATTCTTAATGTATGGGATAGTTCCTACATACTATTCAGATTCAAGTTATTATCATGGTGATAGTAAAATGATAAAAGACGCAAAGGATATCAACGTGTAAATGAAGGTTGACCTTTGTTGACTTCATTTTCCATTCTCTAAATCTGGTTATCATATTCTATGTGCCTTGACATGATTCACCCCTTGGATTCTCTCTCATGTATTTTTCTTATCCTACCCATGTATTATTTCTATAAAAGGCTAGGGGATACTTCTTTTTAAGTTAAGCTCAAAATTTGTGGATGTTGGAAGAGCCAAAACTCCTCTAAGTTTTGTTCCTTTTTCCTATTTTCTGAATCATTCTGGATTAAAAAATTGTATGCACATAGAGATTAATCAATATCAAATCCAATTTGAAAGCTACCTATCTCATGTATCTTTTGTAGCTAGTTTTTTCCTTCAGCGTACAAGACTATATGCTGCACCGTTTAAGGGTGCATACCCTACTCGGTGTCCAAACTAAACCCCTTTCTTTAAAAGCTTGCACCATTTTATGCCTAGTTGTAAAGCAATCTAATGAAGTATAAAGTAGTTTTCTTTGATTTGATTAAATCTTGGGGCATGCGTGGAGAATACCCAAGAGAAATTTTATTTTTCAAGTATTTTGATGCTTTATTTTAGATTAGATGTTTAAATTTCAGAGAATGTTCTAAAAAAGAGTGAATGAATGGAAATATTATTGAATTTTTTTTGTTTCTAGGAAATTACTGAATGCTTAAAGCTAAATCTACTTAAGTGATTGGAGAATTGTTTGATGCTCATGAAATCTCATTGTAAATTTGTTGATTTTAAGAAATTGTTTAATGATAGAACTAAAAATCTTCCATCTGATACTTATGATTCTTAAAGAAATTGGAGATAACTATAGACCCCTTGAGATTAACATCATCATACCTTGAAGTGAACCTAGTATAGTCAAAACCTGACTATCGGAGCCTTGGGATTAATCTAAGTCAACCTTCTCCTTTCCTTGGAATTTTAGGTTGCCCTTGTTCAGTCTTTCAAGTAAAGATAGGTTCTTCACGGTTTGCTTGTGAGGATTTCATTTGCACTATTGTTGCGACTAACATTGTGATCAACAAAAACTAGCGCTAGAAGGAGGGCCCTCATATCTTTCCCTTTGGGTTTTGTTTAGGATCTATATTGGTTCTAGGTTTGAAAGTAGCTTGTAAGACGAAAGTCTATGCAAGCTAGTAGTTTGAAAATGGAAGTTGAAAAACTCTAGAGAATCCTTAATTGAAAATTATATGCTTTGAGTTTTTTCACTCTATCGAGTATAGAATTCATGATACAACTGATCATGGTGAACTTGATTGTGAAATATTTTTAACTAGGGTAAGTTTGGGCACACATAAAGTGATTCCATTAATGGAAGAGGTTTTAAATACTAGAAGAAAGGAACCGTTAACAGGAAATATTTTGAATTCTAAGGAGTATAACCCTAGTAAAACTAAAAATGTTAAAAAATTGATATATAAAAATGGTTTCTAAACTGTAATTGTTATGAAGAAAATCCTAAGGTTTTGTAGGAAGATAGGTGAGAATGTCGAGACTCAGAAATATTGCACCAAAAAATGAGGAAACAACAGTGATGAGTCATCATTCTTTTCGCACACGGAAAAAGTTAGTGAAGGGAAAAAGCAAGAAAATCGAGTGAGAGACGCATGTTTTTCATTCTTAACTAAAAATTCACTAGATAAAAAGGGAAATTTCCTTGATTTCATGCAAGATATAGATTATCAAGTTTTTACTTTCTCTTTCTTTTATAATAATATAAATTGTGGTATTGCTTGGTGTAACAAATTTCAAAGTGAATATAGGGCTGAGGACGCAAAATTTTTTGGAGGAGAGGAAAATCAAGAAATGGACATAGTCGTTCATGGAGCTGAACAAAGTAAAGAAGAAAACCATGAACTAGGACTGGAAGAAGGTAGAGCATTGAGGACTTAGTCAAGGTGTGTGCAATCGACCTTTAATGAGGTCAATTTCATACATGTGAGCCAAGTTATTGGTAAGCACGCCTATGAATTTACATTTGTTAAATGTAGAAAATTTAAGATAATTCATTGTTACAGTAGGATGTTTTAAATTTATTCTAGTGAATTTAAAGATAAACTTTCTATAATTCATACAAAAACAATAGTGAAAATAGTTATTGAGCTTAAAATAAATTTCTTAGTTAGGGTTAGTCATTTGTTAGGGTAAGTTTTGGTTAATTAGGGTTAGCTTGCTTTTGTAGGGTTTATTTTGTTGTTTTTCATTTTCTTCTTTGCTTTCTTTTTCTGGTTTGCCCTCAGCATTGCCAAATTCTGCTTAATTTATCATACACATGAGAGTAAATTCAAACATTTTATAACATGGTGCTATGAAATGTAAAAACAATAAAACCATACACAACAAATACACACTTTAAAAGGTACGATAAAGCTATATATATGTGTGTATATCACACATATACATGGAAGTACCAAAATTCTCGCTGTAAAAGTGCATAAAAGAAAAAAAGAGGGAGGTGAGCTATAGAAGGGTGGCCATTTAGTCAATTTGGGATGCCTCATCTATCAGGGCCAAATATCCTAAGTAGGCAATTTACCTGTGAACTTCAAAGTCAGGGGTATGGAAGTTAGTCAGGAATGGCCAGAGTTGAACTACTTCTCCATGTTCCAAGAACCAAAGAATATCATCCATAGAGGGAATTCCAATGGCTGGGTGTGTAATAGACATAACAATATCTAAATTCCCCAAATATTCAAGCCGCAATATCATATTCGTAGCTGAGCGAACATCTTCGACAAGAAGCCCAAGTGATAGGGCAGGGTTGGATGGAAACAATCACTGTTCCATGCTCTGGGTCTCACCTGGAAGATCCTTATGGTGTCACTCTCCACCACCTTAACCTATAGGACCTAATGCTTACTTAGGTACCCCTGGTTCTTCTGGCCAACCCCTCTATCATCACAATTCAACTTACCAAGTCAAACTTGGTGCTCTACCTCTCACTCTCCTTTAGCCCTTAATCTACCCTAAAGGCTAATTAATCCCAACTCTCAATTTGTTCTTTGCAGGGGTGTAGAGATGTTTCCACTAGCTTCACACCATCATCCTAGGGTTCTTGAAAGTTCACCAAACTCCATTCTTTCATCGCTTTCACCAAACCCTCATCTAGGGTTAAAAAGGCTACTAGCCTTTGAGCCCCAATTAGGTCTCCATCTCTGAGGAAATCGGTTGGCTCTCCAAAATTTCCCAAAGAACACTGAATCCTTCCTATGGCTTCTTGGTCCTGATGCCCATCCCTCAAAGATTCCAAAGGTCTCAACCCTCAACTGTCCGTACACAGGTCGGACCTTTAACTTGGCAAATTAGGTCTCCTCTTTAGGTTTTCCTAAGCACACAACAAATTGTCAATTAGTTCTCCACCCAAAAGGATTGGTGAAGCCTCCTTCATGCCAAGAATTTGCAAGGTACCTATCTACCTTTCCACCATGTGACTTGTTAGGGAAAGGTCACCCCTGCAAACCAAGTGCTTTGCACTTCCTGTCTTTCCTAGCCAGGCACTATCAAGCTCGCTTAGGAGAAGACTTTCTCCATGATACCTTGACTCCTAACCACTCCTAACCCTAACCTATTTACAACCATGGAGTCTAGCCTCAATCCCCAAAAGCTCGTACACTGGGTACAGTGGGAATGAGAACTAAATCTCCATTCTTCACAGTTTTCTAGTTAGAACAACAACTACAAGAAATGAACTAACTACCAAAAGAATGCTTGAACCGAAGAAAAAAAACTACCTACTATTCCACACAATGCTTGAAATATAATTACACTACATCCTACACCACTGACAGTGCTTGATCAAATCATTAACACACAAATCCAAAGCAAAAACCAGGAAATTCACACTAACAATCTCTTTTTTTTTCTTGATTTTAAAACTTCTACTCAAGCTCAAATGTACCCAACCTTGCACTTAGGTCGAGGCACTCCCTATATAGGTTAGAAAAGTAGTTAAATTTCCCCTTGGTCAGACATGTTAGTTACAAAGTGGCAAAGGTACAAAATGTACCATTTTGCCACTTTTGCCAATTCAAAGAAAACTAGGAAAAGTGAGTTTCTAAACTCATTAAACCTTTCCCCTCCTTAACCTACTGATCACTCCTGATCACTCCTAACCAAGGCATATTATTAAGCCTCTTAACTCTATTCCAATGGTCAACATGACCTTCATGGAAATACATTAAAACAAAATGCATCCTAGACTTCCTAATGCTTAGTGTTTCCTAGGTGCTCCTGCACCACCAAGGTCTAGGCGTGATGCTACAAATTAAGAAGCCAAATCTAAATTCAAGCTGTAGTATGCTTTGGATTCCATGAATTATTCCCAAAGGACTAAGAATAAGTTTGGCATAGTGAAATTGATAGTCTGAATTAAGAAAACCTTGTCAAGCCTCTAAGCCATTGTACGACCCATGAAGCCATTCTGGTGGTGAGTGCAGGTCAAGAAAATTGGAGTATCCATGACCTAGAAGCAAGAAAGAACTAATAGAGATAAATGAAAAATAATTGAAAAAAAGAAAGGCTAAGGTGTGAAAAATATGAGATAAGTGCGAAATTTATAGAAAATCGTGAAGAAGTTGCGGTACATAGTTGCCAGATGAGTCTCTCCAGAGTAGAATGTTAAATCAAATTAATTCTTACATAATTGGTGACAATTGGCTTCAAAGTTGGCTAGTACGAAGATTGCAAATCAAGCAAATTAAAGATTTCAAAATTAATGGTGGTCATTTCTTTATGTTTTTATTAAGCCGTATCAATCATGAAGGTGCCCATGTGTGCAAAGAAAAAAGGAAAATGAAGCCGATAAGGAAGAACATGTCAACACCTGAGTAATTTGAGTTAAATGATACATGCACATTGAGGTGTGTGAATTTAATGCAAAATATTGTGATCAGATTTAAGTGTCATCATGAAATTCTTGATCCATTAATGTGGTGCAGCACTATCAAATCAGAATAGCTAGCTGAATATTTAGTAGTTGCCATAAAATTAAAATGGAAGGGTGGTAAATAATGGCTCTTAATTTAGATTTAAATTTGATGATTAAATTTTTTGCTGCTAAATTTTAATTTATGCATATCTTCTAACATATAAAAAATTCCAGTTAGCTAGGATTTGGCATAAGAGTGGTAAAGTTTAGCTGGGAATACACACCAATAGGGAATAAGTAAATGAGTTTTTAGAAAATAGTGAAATGATAAAGGGATTTTAATTGAATAAAAAATAAAAAGGTAACCTTTATTACCACTATAATTCCCAACCTAATAGTGGGCTTCATTGCTTGCAAGTTGAAATGAGCTATCAATGAAATATCAAAATAAAAAATGAGCTATCAATAAAATATCAAGATATATATATATAAGATCAATTCTTTAGGCTATGCAAATATCTCTATTGGGGCTATAGACACTTGGCTGGTAGTAGAGGTATGTTTGAGGGAATTACAAAGATAACCTTGCCGAGGCTATGGACGCTTGACTGGCAACAAGGCTCTATCCAAAGTTGGCTTTGGAGGATTACCGAATTATGTAGTTCAATGTCAATGAACATATATTTTTTTATCGAGTTTCGAAAACTGGAATTAATCAAAGCACATTGATATTTTTTACAGAAATTTTACTATTTTTATGTCAGAATCTAGGTAAAGGTAAAGGCTATTATTTTAAAATATGCATAAATTATAATTTACGACTGGTGATTTAATCCCAAGTTTTGGTATAAATTTGGTTTTATTGGTTGCAAGTTGTTGTGTGGTCTCACAACATGCACAAAGATTGTAAGGCTTGGGGACCCCTATTGAAAAATAATGCTTATGGTAGGTCCTGGCTAGTTGGAAAGATCATCAAAAGTGAAAAGAAAAAGAAAAATATTTTAAAAAAGAGTACTTTGTAGTTCAAGTGTTCCAAGTGTCGGGTACAAAGAATCGAGAAAGGCAAAAGTGAAAAGGTAATACAAGGTGTTGAGAAAAGTGTTCCAGTCTAGGAGTAGAGGTCCAGTAAATATGGAAGTTCTGGTAAAATTTGAGGTTTGGGAAAATTATGGGTAAAAGTTGAAGTATTGGGTATGGGGTGATGGGACTTTTAAAAATTTGTCAAAATTCTGCCTAAATTGGGCATGACTGGTTACTTTAAAAAAAAAGACTGGAGGTCTAATGTTTTGGGTTTAGGGTTTTGATCACTCATGAAAGATTGATTGGTATCTTTTAAAACCCTCACACTATATTTTAACATTGACTTGTTGTTGAGGGTTTCCAGTCACTTAAGTTATCTGATTGAGCCTTTCCTTCGTGCTCTTACTGGACCCTTTTCACCCGACCTATCGGTCTCCTATTTTCCACGTGGGCTTAAATGTTTATGCCATCAAAGGTTTTTTCCAGCTGGCCCCACCAGTATATTATATTTGTTTTATATAGCTTGGCGAACCGTCCGATCACGGGTTTTGATCTGAACCGTTCCTCGCAAACCTCGTAGGTTTTCCTGCTGATGTTACTTAGGTGGTGCGAGGTGTGCGAGATGGCACCATTTGTCATATACGAAGGTGGGGCTATTTCGCGATGTGCCAACAATGACAAGTGGGCGTCATTTCACCAATGGGAATTTAATGACAGGGATTAATGATGACCGTCCCTCGCAGGCCTCACACACTCAGAGTAAATGTTCTGAAAGTATCGTGAGGTTTGCAAAAAGGAAATACGTGGCCTAGCTCTTGGAACAATGGGGCTAGGTGGGGCCTGCTGCCCGATTGTGACCTCTTGTTTTCATGGGTTGTGATTGGCTGTGGTTTTTCCCAGACAGTGATGTGGATTTTCAACGATCATTGACTCAATCTGAGTCGTTCGAATTGCCAAGTCTATTCTACATCAACGATTGAAATTCAAAGGGGTTACTGTTCATCTGTGTGAGGAATTTTTGGGCTCTACAACTTGTTTTCATTAATGGCGTGGGTTTTTCAGTGGATTTTCTCTTGATTTCCTTGCATGTGAGTGGTATCCTCCTAATAAATATAATGATGGGTTGTACACTTGGAATAATTTTGTGGTGGAAAAATCAACCACTAATTGTTCGCATGCTCGTACAAGCATTGGGGCAATTAATATTCCTTGCACCATTTTACTCTATAAATACTTGTTGAATTGCTTAGTATTATCATTGCATTTTTGAGTTGATCTGTTTGTAGGTAGTGGATTTGTTTGTAGTTTCTAAGCTACACATATTCAATGGACAAGTCCGAGGTGCACCGAAGTGCCAAAGTGGGTGTGAGGAGTTCGCAGTGCAAAGAGGAACAACCTGTTCCTAGTGCTCCTGAAGCGAGTGCCCGAGGTGTGGGCAAGCGGTTTGGGGGTTGCAATTCCCTTGTCGTGCTCTCTTCGAGCTTTGGTGGCAATGGGTCTGAGACTGACTCAGACTATCGTTGCTATCTTGTAGCCATGATCGAGCTCGTGGGTGTCAATGAGGAGGTCCTTGCAGTTTCACCAATAACTACAATGGCACCCTGTCATGTTGTTGGGGTTAGTGCTAGCGTGGATAGGAAAAAGAGAGTGGTTCCATTTCAAACTGAAGCTAGAAACAAAAGCGATCGCTTGTACTAGGGTTGTGTGTTGACTAAATGATTGCTAGTGGGTGGTGTGTGTTGCTCGTGGGTGGTGCTGCTCCAGTGGTTCATCTTTTGGATGTGGACATGCCCATGCGTGGCATGCTCTTTTGTTTTTTCTCCGACTGGTTACTGGGTAACCATTTTGATTACTCGGATCATATATTGTTATTTCTAATGATGAGGAATATTTTTTGGAATGTGAATTCGAATTTCATTTCATTAGAATGAAATTCATTTTGAAATTAACAATGGAGCCCGATGCTTGTTGCTCTCCTGTTCTATAAAGGAGATTTTACAGCTCATTGTTAGGGTAGGTTTTTTTTGGGTCCTGAGGCTTAGTATGTATACAGTTAGTTTGTTTACTGTAGGTCTTTTGAAGGTATTAACTAGTATGTCTTTTCTGGGGAAGGCATATTATAAAACAAGCAGGCTCTGCTTATGTAATAAAAGATATTGAAGCAATAAAATGAAAATCTATTAGGACAATTGCTCTCCTGGTTTCATGTCATGAGTTGTGAATGATTTTATTAATGATATATTCATTCAACTTCAATGGTATATTTGAGTGTGTACTTCATTTTCCTGCTTTAACTTAATGAGTTAATCAAATTGCTTGAAAATGAGTTACAAATTTATGATGTATTCAGGATTCCTTAAGGGGTATTGTTTTGATAACTGAAAATATCATAGTGTAAATCATTATGGTGATACATCCATGATATCCGGGTTATGTTTTGTATGACTCCCGCCCAATGGATGAGGCACTGGGTAATTTCCCTAGGATTCCTTTTTGAGAGTACAGGGCTGTAGTTCTAAGCATGGTGGTTCAAAATATGAACAATCTACAATATCACACCTTATCTCTTTGGAGATGCACATCTTATGTTAAATTTTCAGTCTTGTTGCTTTCAGATAATTGTTGTTATTCTTTGGTTTGCCACAACCAGGATAATTTCTATCTAATTGCATTGGTGGGGACTGTATCTGCAAGAAGAAGTGTTCTTGCAAGGTCATAAAAAATTCTTATGAACACACTTAGGAAAACCCTCCTTGGTTTCACAGAGCTAAAAAGTGTAGGAGATCTCAGTCTGACTGAATCTCGTTAGTTGGCCACTAACTTTGTTACTTATTGAATATAGAGGTTGGCTACCTCTTAGGGAATTACAAAGCCTTAGTTGGGAAAATTAAAACACCGACATGGGGTACCAGGTAACAATGCAAAGTAAAGTTTCAAATTTTTAAAATGTTATCAAAAAGGGTCTGATGGTGTTCAGTAACCCGATTAAAAGAATAATTACAAGAGAATATATTATCTTTTTTGAAAGCATGTTATTTTATGATGTATTTATAATGATGATGAATTAATGATTGTTTTATTTACATGATATTTTTTTATAAATGTTTTAAAAGGGATTTAGTAGTTGGAATTGGCGATTGTAGGAGGAGCAAATTGTAATGCAAAGCTCGGGTATGGACAGTCTGGAAAATTTGGATCACAGATAGAATCATTTCTAGATTAGGCTACACATTTTGAGAAGTTATGTGAAAGAGGATCTTGAGTCATCAAAATACCAAGAATCCTAGTATTACACATGTGGCGAAGCAGAGCGCCAACCTTTGGTGTAACTCATTCTCGAGAGTAGAAACCCTGAGGTTGAATTGGAATGTAGGAAAATGATGATGAAACAATTGTTCTGAATGTATGGGAAAGCTCCTACATACTATCTGAATTCAAGTTATTATCCTAGCAATAATAAAAATATAAAAGACCCGAAGGCTATCAACATGTAAATGAAGGTTGACCTTCATTGAATTTGTTTGCAATTCTCTTTCTGATTATCATATTCCACGTTCCTTGACATGATTCATCACTTGGATTCCCTCTCATATATTTTTCTTATCCTACCTATGTCTTGTTTCTATAAAAGGCCAGGGGATACTTCTTTCTAAGTTAAGTTCAAAATTTGTGGATGTCAGAAGAGCCAAAAATTCTCTAAGTTTTGTTCTTTTTTTCCTATTTTATGAATCATTCTAGATTAAAAACTTGTATGCACATAGAGCTTAATCAATATCAAAGCCAATTTGAAAGCTACCTATCTCATGTATCTTTTGTATCTATTTTGTTCATTCGGCCGGACAATACTATATGCTGTGCCATTTAAGGGTACATATAGAACCTACTCGGTGTCCAAACTAAACTCCTTTCTTTAAAAGCTTGCAACATTTTATGCTTAACTGTGAAGCAATCTAGTGAAGTATAAAGCCGTTTGATTTGATTTGATTAAATCTTCGGGCATGCATGGAGAATACCTGGGATAAATTTTATTTTTCAAGTATTTTGATGCTTTATTTTAGATTAGATGTTTAAATTTTAGAAAATGTTCTAAAAAATAGATGAATGAATGAAAATATTATTGAAAATATTTTGTTTCTATTAAATTGTTGAATTCTTAAAGCTAAATCTACTTAAGTGATAACAAAATTGTTTGATGTTCAAGAAATATTATTGCAAATTTGTTGATTTCATGAAATTTTTTAATGATCGAACTAAAAATCTTCCATCTGATACTTATGATTCTTAAAGAAACTAGAGATAACTATAGATCCCTTGATATTAACAACAATATCACACAATACCCTAAAGTGAACCTAGTATGGTCAAGCTCTGATTACCAGAGCCTTGGGATTAAGCTAAGTCAACCTTCCCCTTTCCTCAAACTTTTAGGTCGCCCTGGTTCAGCCTTTTAAGTAAAGATAGGTTATTTGCGGTTTTCTTGTGAGGATTTTATCTGCATTTTTGTTGTGACTAACATCGTGATCAACAATATTCATGCCTTTTGGATTGAAGAATGTAGGCGCAACATATCAATTAGCTATGACATTGATATTTCATAATTACATACATAAGATTTTGGAAGATTATGTTGATGATATTCCAGCCTCATCTTTAACTTGACAAAACAGTGTGAATATCCTTCAAGAAATCTTTGAGCGAATGCAAAAATATAACATGAGATTTAATATGAAAAAGTGTGTATTTGGCATAGATAGTGGAAAGTTTTTAGGTTTTATAGTATCTCATAGAGGTATTAAGGTGGATACGAAGAAAATTGATGCTATAGTTAACATGCCACCTCCTAGAAACATTTCTCAACTGCACACTTTACAAGGAAGAATTCAATCTATCTGTCATTTTGTAGCATCCTTAGCGGATCAAACATTACCTTTTACACAACTCCTTAAGAAAGAAGTTTGGCTTAATAAGAATAAGGATTATAAATAGGCTTTTGAGATTTTGAAAGATTATCTTGCTACTCCACCTATTTTACAACCCACTATGAAAGAAAAACCATTAATCCTTTATACAACAACATCATTCCATGCTCTCGCAATGTTGTTGGCTCAACAAGATGAAAATGGTAAAGAACATCCTATTTATTACATTAGCCGAACTTTGATTGATTATGAGACATGATATACAAAAATAAAAAAAAATATTTGGCTCTTGTATTCGCTACTACTAAATTGAGACATTACTTACTAAATGTTGAAATAGATGTGATGATGAAGTTCAATCCTTTAAAACACCTTTTCACTAAAATAGATTTATCGGGATGCTTAGCTAAGTGGGTTATGTTGTTAACTAATTTTGACCTTATGTTTGTCTCACAAAAGGTAGTTAAAGTACAAGCCTTGACCAATCAATTAGCTAATGCTCCCTCCTCCCCTAGTGTTACCTAATAATGATTCATTCCTTGATGATAATGTGTTGAAAATTGAAATTAATACATGGGAGTTATATTTTGATGGCTCTAACTGTAGAACGGGTTCCAATGCAGGGGTTATAATAGTATTGCCTACAAGAAAGCCTATTCCCTTGTCCTACAACTTAAAATTCCTATGTACAAACAAAACAACAGAGTATGAAGCATTAATTGTTGGATTACCCGCTGCTTAAACTCTGGGAGCTTGAGATATTAAGATATTTAGTGAATCGTAATTAGTTATTAAGCAAATAAATAGATCGTATCAAGAAAAGCATAGAAAATTATCAAAATATATGGATCTCACAATGACTCTGTTAAAAAAATTTGATTCATATACTATAGATAACATCCCATGAAAAGATAATCAACATGAGAATGCAATGGCGAGTGCGGCTTCCCTTATATCTCCTCAAGATCCTTCAAAATATTTCACATTCATTGTCCATACAATTATGAAACCATCAATAGAATATAAGGACAAAGAAGTTTTATCAACCACCATGGAAAGCTCTAGCGAACATGGTATACACTGATATTTAATTATTTAGAAGAGGATACCTTTCCTAAGATGACAACTAATAATATTCGAGACCGCCTTCGAAAACTTGTGTCTAGATACATAAATCTTGCTAGCGTGTTGTATTGAAGGTCTTTTACTTAGATATCTTTAACAATCCAAAATACCCATAGCACTTGGGGAAGCTCATGTAGATGCTTGTGGAGGTCATTTTGGAGGAAGATCATTAGTTCAAAAGCTATTCTGCATAACATATTATTGGAGACATATGGAACAATATTTCTTTGAATATGTTAAGAAATTTCACAAATGTCAAGAACATAGAAATTTGATCCATGCTCTTGCTTCCGAGCTTCGTGCCAAAGTTCCTATTTGGCCTTTCTCGGTATGGGGTCTTGATCTTATTGGAAAAATATCACCACCTTCTTCTGTCGGATAAATTCATAATTATTGTAATAGATTATTTCATGAAATGGGTGGAAGCTATTCCCCTTCGTTCAACAACCGCTGATGTAATATGTCATTTCATATTGGAACACATTATTGCTTGCTTTGGAATTCATTTTGCATTAGTTTCAGACAATGGGACACCATTTGAGAATAATAACGTGAAGATGTTCTTAGATACATTTAACATCTAACATCATTTTTCAACACTATACTACCCACAATCTAATGGTCAAGTTGAATAAACTAATAAAACCCTTGAAAAAATCTTAAGGAAGACAATAAGCAAGAATACTAAGGATTTTCACACGCAGTTGACATATGCATTATGGGATTATTGTACTAGTATTAGAACATCAACTTGAAATACTCCTTATACCATTTTATATGGTACCGAGGCGATAATGCCCTTGGAGTTAGAGATTCCTTTATTAAGAATCACTCTTCAAGGACTTGATGACAATAATTATAGAGAACAACAATTGCATAAAATTTAAATGCTTGATGAATGATGCATTAATGCTCTTGAGCATTTCCAAGCATACTCCAGAAAAATGCAACGTAGTTACAATGATAATGTCATCCCTTTTTCATTTACTAAAGGTGATTTGGTGTTATTTGAAAATTAACGTAACATCAATGCCACCCTGACTGAAAAAGGAAAATTCAGCCCTAATTGGTTAGGACCTTACATAATTGATGAAATTTACGGGTCTAGAGCATACACATTAACAGAAATGGATGGAACACCTCTTAAAGACCCTATTAATGCTGTGCATTTGCGACGGTACTATGTATAATCTTCTTGAATAATGTGAATGATAAAGTAATGATGTTAGAGTTATTAGATAGTATGCTATTTCTCTTGCATTGCTTCATTCTTGACAAACAATCATTTGTGTGTCTTGAATACTAAGGTAATTATTCAAATAGTTTTTGGTGGTTACTTTAGGTTTCATACTATTCAAGTTAATATTGTATGTTGTGTTAGATTAGATCCTTATATTTATTTAACGTTCTATAATTAGATCTTAAGTACATTTAATTTAGCATAACATAATCATAATATTGCATCTAAAATAAAACTAGGATAGTTTTAATTAGATCACATAAAACATGCTGGATCATGAAGACATTTATTAAATAGTCTTACAAAGATTATTTCATAAATAAAATTTCCATCTAACTTAAACACATAAACATAAACAACCAAATATAGATGCTCATATATATACACCATCAATTTTTTTTTAGTACATGTCACCAAATTATATACAATGCTACTGTGGCCTATGGATCCCAGATCCCTCCGGACCTAGTGATTGTAGCCATCGAGAGATGGTCCATTGAGAGATGATAGTATGTGATCGTGAACTAATAATAGAATCCAATGCCTCCTGTAAGTGTTGAGCCTGTCCAAAAGTTGTAGCCTCTTGTATGACGACCTCCATTCACTCTTGCTTTATGCGGTCTTTGTCTGCCTGTAGCCTAAAAATCTCCCCACGAGGTCTATCGACCTCTGCTAGATCTCGAGATGACCAAAGCTCCTCATATGAAACCTGCAGTACTGACAAGTCACCCTCGACTTGATTAGCACACCTGGTAACACTCTCATATGCTCTTCTCAACCTCACAAAAGGCTCAAATAGCTTTGGATGCTACTCCATGATGGGTACAAACATGTAGTCTATGTTGATAGCCTTGTCTATGATAGAAGGAGGTATTATCTCTACGACCACCCATCGATAGAGATCACACAACTCTCTCATGGAACCTCGAAGATATAAATCATAAAGATAATCAGTACACATCATGACATACATATATATAAATGAAAGCATGAATATGAGCATGATGTAATGATAAAAATTCTTGGAGATAGGGAAATCTCTCATTTAATTTAGACCTATTTTAGTACCCTTACATTAATTACCATTTAATTCATCATTGATAGGCCCCTAAGACCCATTATTTTGGATCTCAAGGCTTATTTTAGCTCAAAACCCGATAAAATTATCAAAAACATAAAAAAATTCCAAAAACCCACCCCAAAAATCTAGGGTGGGACTCATTCACCACCTTGGGTGAATGTGTCCCCCTAGGTGGAACATATGCCCAGGAAGGCGTATGAGTCCCATTTGGGGCTTTTCTAGGGTTTGAGTGGGAAAATCACCTTTTTAATTTTCAAAATTTTGGTTGATATAAGCCTTTGAGATTTTGACAAACGGTAAATTAGTTGTTAATGCCTATATAAGAAATTTTCTAAGTCATTATTTCATCTAAGAAATCTAAACAAGCATTTTCAAGAGAAATTTCAAGATCCAAGCATTCAAAAAGTCTTCAAGAATGCTTTCACAAGAGCATTCAAGTTTCAAAAGCAAGCAAAGTTGAATTCTAAGGCAACATTAAAGTGTTTTTGCAGATCTTCAAGCTCACTTTCATTCAAGATCTAGCATTGTCAAGGGTTGATCATGGTTGCATTGAGATTTGAATAATGGTAAATTAGGTGTTAATGCCTATATAAGCAAGTTTCTAAGTCATTATTTCATTTAAGAAATCTAAGCAAGCATTTTCAAGAGCAATTTGAAGATCCAAGCATTCGGGAGTCTTCAAGCATTCTTTCACAAGAGCATTCATGTTTCAAAAGCAAGAAAATTTGAAGTCTTGGGGCAACATTAAAGTGTTTTTGTAGGTCTTCAAGCTCACTTTCATTCAAGATCTAGCATTTTCAAGGGTTGATCATGGTTGTCTATGGTGAATCATGATGGATTCTAGGTTGGGGATGTTGGGTCTCAAAAATGCTAGTTTGAATGAACCACGAGAGGTTGCCACACTCTCACTACGTTATTAGTCAACTAACAAGGTCAACCAATATGGTTGAGCCCTCTACTCTTAAGGCTTTGCTAAACCTAGGCAAGTGCACCTATATGAATGACATAGATTTTGAATTATGTTTCCTACTTGACCTAACTATCCACAAATGGCAATCTGATAGTGGAAAGATATGGTCCTAATTTGGTATAAATTGTATATGCAATATCAAGGTGTGAATTAATATGTTCAATTAAGATATGTCAAATGAAATGAAATAAACTAATGTAATGAAAATAAGGGAGACCAGTGCCTTATTGGGTAAAACGGAGTCAAATGGAAGCCTTTGATGAGTGGTTTCTATCTAGCGAGTTCTCTGATTATTTGGCATACAATTATGAGTTTATAACTGGTATAAACATGCAAGGATGTAATTGATAAACCCTACTTGAGGCAAAATATCAAATCTAATTATCTGATTCTTCTTATTGATCCAAATAACATTCCCAGATTACTGTAATTGATTGAAAGGAATTTAATTCTTCATTAAATAATCCAATAAATCAAATCACATAGAAACAACAGATGTGCATGATAAATCAAATAAATACTTGATACTTCAATTTAAACAATCAAGAAACACCAAATTGGAGACAATCAAATAATCACAGGAATTCAACAAACAATTGATACCAGAATGCAGCCACTAAATCAATAGTCTTTCATTATCTTCTTCAAAATACATGCAACATAGTCTCCTTGAATGTCATCATTCTGAAAATATAGTGCTTACAATAGTTTATCCTATTCTAATTCTATGTTTTTTCTTTTCCTACTATCTCAACAACAGATATTTATACATTTAGTTTGCAGAAGGACATGTCCTTTCAAAATTTTTTAAGCATGAAATGCTAACAAGTTTATCATTAACTAATTCCTATTAAGCCACAAATGAACTGCAGAAATGTGCTTTGTATAATCTTGGCGCTTATGTGTGTTTGCATCTCCTAACACATCGCGGATCACGATCTCCATCATCATCATTCGTTCATTTTGCTCACATGCTTCATCCAACGTTATGTCTTTTGCAGTGGCTGTCTTCAATATCCCTTGGAGTATTGATTCACATTCACCTTTCCATGTAGTCGCTTCTTTCAGTTTTCCTTCATCATCACAGAACTTAGTCAATCTATCATCAACGACTTCTATCAATCCCTGCATCCAACACCTTAAACACATGTGAAGTATAATCAAAAGACCTAGAATTATGATACTGAACATCCACAACAATCACCATGGGTACCACTTTCATATGCTCTGGGACTTCCATCCCCAATACCTGGCCCATTGACAAATAAGTGTGCTTCAGGTAGGGTTCGAAGAGATCCACATGAAATGGTGGTCCCTCACTGTCTTCCATCGGAGTCGGTTTGCCATGACACCTAATTCTATGTAGGGGTAACCTCCAGCCCTTGTAAATGGTATCCATTCTTCTAAATTCACTATCAAGCTCCTCACTTATTATCTTTTCACTACATATTCCTTCCAATTTGAAAACCTCACTTATTGCATTCTCAGATATATGTATCAATGGATTCCCCGATAAATCACATATAGCCTTATTCTTCGGGTTATAATGTCCAACCAACAATTTTACCAATTCGACATCAACGAAAACATTAGGGCACACCAGTTTTCCCAAATTGAGCCTCCATGAGTTACATACTGGTTTGAAATGATTTCTCCTATGGTAATGGAAATTGAACAATTCGTATCCTCTGATTGGGTTCCAAATATCTCCTATGAACCTGCATTTGTCAACCAATTTATCTACTTCCTCCTTAAGTTGTGCGGAACATCTTGCTTTAGGTCCAGAACTAGGCAACTGGTCTATGAGATCTTGGTTCAATTTTCTATTAGTGCCCTCTCGTCGCATTTTAGTTTTTTGCTTTTTTGTCTTTGGCTGGTTACCCTCTCCATGTTTTCTTCCTTTCATCTTTTTTGAACTAGTGTCTTCCATTTTCAAAATTCACAAATTTTCAGAGGATGAGAGACTTACTGTATTTTGTCTACAAATCAAATTTAGACGAATGCCCTAATTGTTCTGCTCATTCCCCTACTCTCCTTTGCTGCCAATTCTATGAAACAATGATTTCAAATTAGGTCACCCTGATATGCAAAATCTTTTATGCTTCGTGGCACCATTAATGTCTTTACTGAGACATGAATGCAACAAGTTTTTCAAAATTCTCGCTGTCACATCAGGGATCATATCGGTAAGACATTTCAAATCTCTGGCCGATCCATCTGTTCAACGTTTACCCATCCGCTAAGACGTCTTGTAGTTTCCCCGACATCACAAGTCTCCTCGATAGTTTTTTCCTTTTGCTTTTTATATCGCCATGACCTTCACCAAAGAAAACTATCGCCCAGACTTAACGAATCGGGCCAACGATTCTTCACCTCACTCTAAAAGCTCTTTGTCTCATCGAGATGTTCACTTTGTCAACTTAAGTCTCTGAGACCAAGTAATTGTTTTTCCGATAGAATGATACTTGCCGTGATGTCTCTTAGATCTCTCCACTGAGACATATCTCACCGATACACTTCTTCTTCGGCGAGACCACGCACATTGTCTTCTTGACAACCCTTATCTCCATATGCCTAGTTCTCTCGGTGTGACCCAAGGGGTCGGTAAGACTCCTCGAACTCTCCCCGACATCATTTATATTACCGAATGAGTCTTCCCTTTGCTTTATCGGCAAGACCAGTAACGCTTCGGGCAATACTTTGAAATCTCACTTTGATGACCATAGTCTCTCCGATAGACTATTATATTCCAATCGGTAAAAGGCAACTTAGCTCGATATGACCTTACATCGTCACACCGATACCTTTTGTCTTGCCGATAAGAAATGTAAACCCGCATTCTCTTGGTGTATAACTTTATCGGTATGACACTTTTGATGTCTTGCCAATATATTGAGGAAATGTATATTATCATCAGTGAGACCTGCATCAACTTATGCCGATATTTTCAAATGTTAAAGATTTAATGTCAAATGAAATTTATGGGGCTACATGACAAAATTTAATCCGGAATTTGGTTAAAAAATGCTATGCAAGGGATTTTATGTCTCTATTACAATTTGTTTTGGGAAACTAATAAGCATGAAGGGTTAATGAGGTTATCAAGATTTCATAGTTCCAACAGGGGAGATGCAACTAGGCATCAAGCCAAGCCTAATGACTTGTTTCCTAAGTGATTCCATCCTCCATTATCACTCTACATTCAGCCTAAGGAAGGTACAAGCATTATTAAGGCTCATTTGGGTGATTAGAGATATCTCAAAGTGAGTCATTCATCTTCATATTTAATTCATGCATCTCATTCTTGCACATTAGAATAGGGTTGCATTTCATTTTAGATCTCCTAATCTTAGGCACACTTAAGGTTAGGGTTTATATTCCTATTTGCATACATATTCCATTATTTTTACCAACGTTTAATTACCAAACTAGGCATTTGACTGAGGTAAACCCCTCATAAAAAAATCAAATTTATATTATGTTTTGTAAGTTTTTTCACAAATTTGGATCCATAAATCAATTTGGGAGAAAAGAGCAGGTGTTGAAGTGTAGATCTGAACTTTGAATTCTTGAAAAATTGAAACTAGACTGATTCGCCAGAAGTGGCGAATGAGTCCCACAACATGTGTTTTTCAGGATTTTTGCAGATTCAGATGCCCTTTTTCCAAAAACCTATTCTTGTGTAGAAACCCAAATTTGGGACTGATTCACCGAGACTGGCATATGAGTCCTAGTAGGTCAAAATTCTAGGATTTTCAACATTTCAAAGCTCATTTAGATTTGCTTCAAATTCCCAGATGCACACATTTCATCTTGTAGCTTTATGTTTTGTTTCATTTGCATTTCTAGGCCATTTAGTGAAAGATTGCATTGAATTAGGGTTAAGCATTTTGATTTGCATTGCATTTATCTTTCCAAGCCCTACCTTGGTGGTGAAATCCTCATTAGTAACTTATAATTAGCCCTTAGGACAACCCTATTGCAAGGCCTCTTTCTCTTTTGCATTGAGATTTTTAGGGTTATCCTTGAATGAAATTAGAAAGTGGGTGTGCTCTATGTTCTAAACCATATGAAAGCATCCTAACCTATTTTCATTCATTTCATTTTGGTGAGCCCAACATGAAGGTAAATTTCAAAATAGTTAGAAATTACTTGACTTTTTACTCTTATATAAGTTAAAATTAGGGTTTTTTCTATATTAAAAAGTGCCTTTCATTCAAATTAACATAACGAAAGCTAGATAGCTCCGTTTTCGATGCCGTTTGTTGCATTGGAATCGTGATTCCACTCCCATCCTCATAAAATGTCTATCATTATGCAGTATGGTACTTGGAAATACCCTATGATGTAACTTACCCTATTTTATGTGGCTAGAATGCTACCTTGATTCCACCTTTGTAAAGCAAGCATAATCAAGGGGGGCACACATCTACCCTCAAATTTGATTTTTTGGAAGAAGTTAGATAAGAGTATTTTTGGACAACTAACGAGTTCATGTTGTAGGATGCAGTTACTAACATTGTGGTTTTGTAGATAGCTACAATGGGGGATTCATTCTCCCATGTTGTGAATGAACCTATATGAGTACCCTTTTATGAAATGAAATGTATCGTTTGGATTCCTTTAGCTTCCATATGCATGTAGAGTCACATGGGCACTAAAGTGGGGGCTAGATGTAATGATGAAAATTGAACCCTTTCTTGGAGATAGGGAAATTTCTCATTTTATCTAGACCTATTTTAGTACCCTTGCATTAATTACCCTTTAATTCATCATTAATAGGCCCCTAAGACCCATTATTTTAAATCTTGAGGCTTATTTCAACTAAAAAATTTACAAAATCATCAATAATTCCAAAAATCCACCTCAAAAATCTAGGGTGGGCCTCATTCGCCACCTTGGCTGAATGAGTCCCCCCTAGGTGGGACCCATACGCTAGGGTTGGTGTATGAGTCCCATTTGTGGATTTTTTCGGGTTTGAGTAGGAAAATCACCTTTTTAATTCAAATTTTTGGTTAATGTCGGCCTTTGAGATTTGAATAATTCCAAATAAGGTGTCAATACCTATATAAGCAATTTTCTAAGTCATTATTTCATCTAAGCAATCTAAGCAAGCATTTTCAAGAGCAATTTCAAGATCCAAGCATTTAAAATTCTTCAAACATTCTTTCACAAGAGCATTCAAGTTTCAAAAGAAAGAAAATTTGAAGTCTTGGGGCAACATTAAAGTGTTTTTGTAGGTATTCAAGCTCACTTTCATTCAAGATCTAGCATTATCAAGGATTGATCACGGTTGTCTATGGTGAATCATGATGTATTCTAGGTTGGGGAGATGCAATTAACCATCAATCCAAGCCTAATGACTTGTTTCCTAAGTGATTCCATCCTCCATTATCACTCTAAATTCAACCTAAGGAATGTACAAGCATTATTAGGGATCATTTGGGGTGATTAGAGATATCTCAAAGTGATTCATTCACATTCATATTTCATTCATGCATCTCATTCTTGCACATTAGAATAGGGTTGCATTACATTTCAAATATCCTAATCTTAGACACACTCAAGGTTAGGGTTTATATTCATATTTGCATACATATTCCATTATTTATAATAAGGTTTAATTGCCAAACTAGGCATTTGACCAAGGCAAACCCCTCATGTAAGAAAATCAAGTTTATATTCAGTTTTGCAAGTCTTTTCATAGATTCGAATCCATAAATCAATTTGGGAGAAAAGAGCAGGTGTTGAAGTGTAGATTTAAAATTTGAATTCCTGAAAAAGAAAAATGAGATTGATTCCCCAAAAGTGGTGAATGAGTCCCACTACATGTGTTTTTTAGGATTTTTGCAGATTCAGATACCCTTTATCCAGAAACATGTTCCTGTGCAAAAACCCAAATTTGGGACTGATTCACCTAGACTGGCATATGAATCCTAGTAGGTCAAAATTATAAGATTTTCAGCATTTTAGAGCTCATTCAAATCTACTTCAGATTCACAGGTGCACACATTTCATCTTACAGATTTTAGTTTTGTTTCATTTGCATTTCTGGGCCATTTAGTGAAAGATTGCACTAATTAGGGTTAAACATTTTGATTTGCATTGTATTTGTATTTCCAAGCCCTAGCTTGGTGGTGAACCCCTCATTATTTTACAATCAACCCCTAGGAAAACCCTATTGGAAGATCTCTTTCTCTTTTGCATTGAGATCTCTAGGGTTATCCTTGAATAAAATTGGAAATTCAGTGCGCTCTATGTTGTAAACCATACAAAGGAATTCTAACCCATTTTCATTCATTTCACATGATTATAAAATCATAAGCATAATCATAAATAATATGTCATTACCTAGGTCTCCAATCGGCTATGTAAAAATAGCCTCATCCTATGTAGGAGGAATAGAAGATGTGCTAGCCTCTCCATGCTCATAAGTGTTGGAACATGTGGTTGTTGACTATGATGTGGTAACCCGAGTTGGAACCGAATCTCTCCACTCATGGGAAACTAGACCCTCATCTTCTATATCACTACCCTCACTCATCAACTAGCCTTTGTCCTCATCCTCATCCTCATCCTTGTCCTCATAGTCTAAGTCTACCTCCTCATCATAATTCTCCTCTACCTCATTTGCAAATAGGTCTATAGCCTTGACCCCTATCTCCTCACCTTTCTCCTCCTCAACATCCCTTTCATCTGGAAGGGGCCTCGTGAAGCCTATAGGATGATCCATAGGAAATACTAGAGTTGGTCGTGCTATGACCAACCACTCATATGCATCTGTAGCACCCACGTCATCAGTGTTAGAGATTGGGGGAATATCAAGATCATCATCATCTGAATCACTAGAGACAACATCATCAATGGTGAGTCATCTCCTATATCCTGGCCTTCAGGCACTCTACATTGATCACCTATAAATGGCCATGCTACTGGTGGCACCTATACCTATCTAAACTGTCTCATGACATGATCATAGTAGAATGGTCCCACTACATAGTCGTGTCTCCCCAATAGAAACATTTCCCTCTATATCCTCATTAGCTAGTGAGTCTCATCTGGTAACTGTAATATCAGTTGGTAAGGTCTCCATAAGATCTCATCTAGACGGTCAAATCTGACTCTCCAAAGTAGTAAATCTCTATACTACCATGCTCATCTCAGTGGATAACTGAAAGAGTGTGGGTATCCCAGGGCACATATAAAAGGAAATCCTATCGGCTTGATGTATGTGATACTCTCTAGGCACCAAACCTGTATTAGTGTATAATGCACCATGCTCTCGACCTCGTGGTAAGCAAACTATCCTAGATCATAGTAAAGATGTGCAAGTATGCTACGACCCCATGCATAAACGGTCCTATGATGCTCCATCTCTCGTATCATGTGCACTAGTCCTCCATCCACATGTGCTCCTTGGCCATCTAAGACTAGTAGTAATGTTACGATAAAAATCATAATCTGCCTCAGAAGTGGTGATTGTGCATAGAGTAGCCATTACAACTCAATACGTGGCCCCACGATCTCCTCTTGAATCAATCCTCCAAGACAGTATTGTATATTCGCTCTCATCTCCCTATATGAATGGTCCTCTATAAAATGGATAGTATCTCCTTGAATAGGAACTCAAAGAATGTGATGAACATCCTCTAGAGTGATAGTCATCTTGCCAGTGGGTAGACGAAAAGTGCAGGTATTCACATCCCACCTCTCTGCTAATACTATCAACATGGTATCATGGTATATCATGGGGGGCATGAGATAAACCTAGTATATCCCTATAGCCCGTAGTGTTTCTATCCTCTTTTGACAATGCTATGACTATCTCATAGGTGACAAAAGAGTCTACCGTCGAGACATTGTCACGATCGAGGAGGGATCTAATGCAAAATAGTAAAATTATCATCTATAAGCATTCTAAAATCTAAAATCTATACATCAACAGTAAAAACGTGTCCTAAAGTTTCTCTAGGGTAATTTTCTAAGGATCCTAGACACTTTATTCCTTTTTTGGGACATTTTGCGAAAAAGTGGGACAGTTTTCAAAAAAGTGGGACACTTTGGGAAAAGATGGGAAACTTTGCAAAGAAAGGGACACTTTACAAAAAAGGGACGCTTTGTGACTTTTTCTTCTAGGGTCCTAAATCTATCTGGAAATGTGTAAAACATAAAATAAATGCATAAAAACAAAGCTAAGGTAGAGAAGAATCCACTCACTGTATGCTACAACTTGCCCTGCACCACCTCCTCACATAGGCTCTCGAGTCTCGAAGGAACGTATGATCATATACTTGACATTGTCACTCGCTCTCCACCAAAATCAAACTATAAGAAGGTAAAAGAAAAAATGATCACAAATTTCTTCACCTTTTACTCTTATATATTTTTAAATGATGTCATTTGCATATTAGAGTTAAAAGTGTTTTTTCATTGAAACAAGCATATTGGGCGCTATAGAACTCTATTTTTGATGTCATATGTTGCATTGGATTTGTAATTAAACTCCCATTCTCACTAGATGTCTATCATTATGTGGTATGGTACTTGGAAACACCCTTTGATATGAATTGCAAAATTTTATGTGGTTAGATTGATACCTTGATTCCACCTCCATAAAGTGAGCGGAATCAAGGGGGCATATATCGACCCTAAAATTTGATTTCATGAAGAAGTTATATAAGAGGATTTTTGAATGACTAATGAATTGGTTTTGTAGGATACAGTTCCTAATATTGTGGTTTTGTAGATAGCAACAATAGGGGATTCATTCTCTGATGTTTGTGAATGGATCCATATGAGTATCCTTTTATGAGATAAAGTTTACTGTTCAAATTTATTTAGCTTGCATATGCACATAGTGTCATATGGGTGCTAAAGTGGGGGCTAAATATACTGTAGAAAATTGTACTCCCTTCTTGGAGATGGTACAATTTCACACTTACTTTAGACCTTGTAGTAACGGAAAAGGTATCCCTTTTCCTTAATTTGGAAATAATTGTCATTGAATTAACCTAATTTTGTCTAGGTTTAATGTTGTAATGTGTTGTACACATTCACATTGATCTTGGCCCTTCTTTTAATAAAATGTACCTGATCAATTTGTACCTTATTTAAGGTGTTCTAAAGTATTGTAACACACTTTCACATTTATCTAGGGTCCTATTAATTAATGGTGGTTAATTGAGCTTAATTGGCCCCTTTAATTCAAATTCAAGCCCTCTTTTCAAGGATCTATCCCAACATCCAATAATGATATTGTATGACATTTAATTTGAAAAAAATTGTGTCTTCAAAAATGCTACTAGGACCCATTCACCTTTACTGGCAAATGAGTCCTCTCCAAATACAACACCCATTTCTATGCATTTTTGAGGTGGGTTTTTGATATTATTTCAACTCCCTGAAGCTTGGTCCTGGAAATTATGCTAGGTCCCATTCTGCTTTAGTGGAAAATGAGTCCTCCAAACCTAGGACACCTATTTTTTGGCATATTTAAGGTGGGTTTTTTATGTTATTTCATCCCCCTGAGGCATGGTCATAGAAAGTTGTGTTAGGAACCATTCGCCTTTAGTGGTGAATGGGTCCTCCGTTAATATGACCCTCTTTTTGAATTTAGTTGTGGTAGGATCCTTATGATTTTAATACCTAGATCTGAGGTTAGCTTGAATTATTTGAATTTCGGGGTTAATCTCTAGATTTAGTATAAATAAGCGGTTAATTCACCTTGTTTCTCCTAGAAACTTCAAGCATTCATGCATTATATCAAGTTTGAGTTCACAAGAGCATTACAAGATCATTTCAAGGAAGATTAGTGAAGTTTATTACAACAATTCAAGATCATTTCATCATGACAAAGACATACTGCATTCCTACATGTTGTTGAGCTAAGATAGTGGATGTAGCATTGAAGATCTACATTTCAAGCATTGTTATACATCTTAATCAAGATCAAGATCTACATTCTTCATGGCCACTTCATGTTAGATTGGAGATTTATACTCCAAGATAACATCCAAGGTATCATCATTTCATATTTCATGTTTCATGCTTCAATTTCATTATTTCATCAAATTTTTTAATTACCTAAAAGTGGTTTGATCGAGGAAAACCCCTATTCACTAACAATCAACAAGTTTTTCTTCCCTTGGATGTGTGATTGTAGGTTTTGGGTTGAAGAGCAAGATTTGGAGAAAAATTATCAAAGTTGAAGAGTTGCAAAATTATCATTCATAGTGCAAGAACATAGAAAGAAGGATACAAAATCTATTTCAGACTTTCGAGAGCTAAAAATTGGGAATTGAGAGTGCAAACATTGGAGTAAAAAACCCAAAAGTCAGTTTTCCAAAACCCTAAAAGGACCCATTCGCTACTAAAGGAAAATGAATCCTTAGTAGGGCTTGAAGTAGTGAAAACCTAGGATCTAGGAGTGTAGACTGAGAGGAATAAAACCTAGAAGTCAGTTTCAGAAACCCTAAGAGGGACCCATTCACCATTAAAGGCGAATGAGTCCTTTGTGGCCTAAAAAATACAAGTTTTCTCTAAGGTACACATCATTTCAAGCTCTCAGAACTCCCCTTTTTGTTGCTATAATAGTTAGGGTTGATTTTCGATTGTTATTTGCATCATATCATACACATAATTGAATGTTTTATAGGAATATTTAGTGGTTAATCATATTGATCTACTCATTTTGATGAAAACCCTAATTTTTCTATTAAACATTTTGGTGAACTTGAGTTTTGAACATTCTAACTTCTAATTTGGAGTGTATTTAAACCCTAGGTCTTAGTTTTGCAATAGTTTTTATTAGGTTTTCACTAGTTTCATTAAATTTAGGGTTCTTAAAATTTCACTAGTTTGCATTGCATATAGGGGTTTAAGTTTTCATTCTTGCATTGTTTAAATCTAAAAAATTCAAAAATTTGCATGCATATTACATTGATTTTGTACATTGTTTGCATATTAGTCTACTTTTCATCATTCATATTCAAAAATTGAATAAAAATTGCATTTCAAGAAGTGTCATATAGGTCATAATTTAACCTTCATTTCACTTGCATTAAGTCATCAAATTCTGTAACTTTTTGTCACAAGAGTTGCAATTTGAAATTGGGCACAGAAAACACATAAAACAACTTAAAAATTATAGTTTTCACCTTTTTAGAACCCTGATCTAGGACCCATTCACCTTAGGTGGAAAATGAGTCCTTGTACAAATATTTTAGGCAAATATCTGGGTAGTTGTTAGTCTCTAGTTTGCATTTTTGTTACTGTGTTTAGATCTGATAAATAAATTCTTGAAACTGTTTGTTTTTGCATTCAATTCATTGCTTATTTAGATAGATTGTAACATTGTGGAAAACATTATCTTGCATATTTCAATTCAAATTAGTGTTAGATGTATGCATTCTTCTTTCATTTTTAAGCGTCATTGCAACATTAGATAGATTGGTTTACATTTTTCAATCATTAGAAAACAAAAACAAAAACCAAAAACATCAAAAGAAACAAAAGAAAAATGATAAGCCTTGGAGAAAGCCGTGACATAGATTTTGGTACCCACTTAGGGTTCTCTAACACTTCTAGGGTTTTCACCTAAAAGGAGAGAAAGTATACCAAAATGACAATGTTACATTCAAGATTAAGTGCTAAGGTGTGATGTAAATGTGTCTAAGTGCAATGATCTAAATGCTAGAAATTGATAAAAAGAGACTAAACACTTAGAAAGTGCAACTTTTTTGAAGACACATTGGGGTAAGCAAAGAGATGGATTGAAGACAACACAAGACAAGATAGAAGGGAGAATAAGGAGTGCACCTGGAAAATGGCAGAGGCTAGAGTGAAGACTGTGAATGTCCTTGGAATTTTGCAAAATCTAATTTTTAAGCCTGGAGGGACACTTGTGCCAAATTGGGTGACTTAGTCCAGTTTTGGGAAAATTTAGAAAAAAACTGCACCAGGGCCTGTTTTTGCCAAAAGGGTATCTAGATTTGTAGAAATCTTTGAAAAATATGCACAGTGGGACTAAGTCGCCACAACTGGAGGAAGTGTCCTTTTTATCTTTTCTGGAAATTCGAAAGGGGAATCTGTAGTCCTCGGTTTGCACTTCTGCTCCTGGTAATTTCTTAGATATGAAATTGTAGAACTTGGCCTGTAGGTGTTCTCTAAGTCTCTCTTAGGGTTTTGAAAACCTTGAAGGGCTTTGACAAGTTGTTGACAACATTCCACACTTTTCTCCTTGATAAATCTACAAACAAGACATGCAAATCACACAAAGAGAGAAAGAAATGTTGGGTGTTAGGGCATGGGGGTTTTCCTTAGTCAAACCCCTTTTAGGTAATTAAACCAAAATTATGAAATAATATTATGAAGCATGAAACAATGGAGTAAAAACCTTGCCTTGATGATAGATTTTGAGTTGCTACAACAATGGTTGAAGAATCTACCCTTGAATGCTTGCTTGATGACTTAGAATGTTGAAACCCTAGCTTTCTTGAGAAGAGTGATGAATAGAAGAAGGAGATAGGAGAAATGAGACTTAGGAGATTAGAGGTGAAAAATGAGGGAAAAACCCTTTATTTATACATGTTGTGCCCTAATTTCCCAAAAATAACACATCACAAGCCACCTTAGGGTTTAGAAGACAATATCCCACCAGACTTTTGGATTAAATTTGATTTTTATGCCAAATGGGACTAAGTCATGGCGACTTAGTCCACTTGGAAATTTTAAGTGGATCTCGGGAATTAAAGTGTGATTATTGTTGTTTATTAAGATTGTCTTCTGAAACATACTTAAGTAGGACCTATAAGTGCATTAAGGGGTCATTTTATCATAAGAAAGGGTTGATTTGTTGATGAAAAGCCTAGGAAAGTGTGAGAGTTTGTTACAAATCCTTACAACGCTTTGAAATAAGGCTTGGTAAGAGGTAAAAAGAGGTTGTTTAAGTGAATTATAATGAAAGGGTCCTAGAAAAGTGTGAAAGTGGGTCAGAAAACTTCACAACAACTTTATAAGACACCATAGAATTCTTATTGATTTGCAAGGGTTCAAGACCTAATGTGAATGTGTTGGCCACATTACAACATTAAATCCAAGCAAAACTAGGCTCAACATCACAAGAAAGGCCCAAATGAGTGAAAAATGTCAAGGATACATTTTTTGTGACACAAAAGCATATCCTTCAAACCCTTTAGTTGTGATGTATTTGATATGTTAAATGAAGCTCTTAAGGACTTCATATCACCTAGATTATCCACTAAAGCTTTGATGCAAGGGGATGCAAGTGTAGACAATTATGAAAATCACAATTGTTCTTCTTCCGATACCTCTCCTATTAGTGATGAAGGTATCTTGGTGAAATAAGATACAATCATTGAGAATCATGGAAGTCTTGTTTTTCTCTCTTGGGAAGATAGTATGACACAAGATTATTAGATCATTAACACTAATTTACCTAGTCTCCATTCATCTCCCAACACCTCCCCTACTTGTGAGAATGCTTTAGTGAAAGAGAATGTAATCGTGCACAATCATGAAAATCACATTTGTGAAGATGATATGTTGGTGTAAAGAGATCCAATGATTGAATGCTATAGCATTACTCCTCTCCTTTCTAATGTCCTTAACATTTGGAAATATTTATTGGAACAAAAGGATTCAATCGTTAGAAATCTTGAAACTCATAGTTGTTCTTCTCTTGATGCCTCCCTTATTTGTGATTAAGTTACTTTACAAAATCTAAACATGGAATATGATGGAAATCTTGTTTGCTTTTCTCCTAAAGTATCTCCTACTAGGGTAGATATTATGGCACAAGAGCATGAGACCTTAGAGAAAAAGTATGAAATCATGGAAAATCATAACAATCAAATTTGGCATTCTCCTAATATCTCTCCTATTTATAATGAAGATACTTATGTGTTAGAAGATCCAATTGATGAGAGTTGTGAGAGTCCTATTTTCCTCTCTTCCCCTAGGAATTTTTTTATTGAAAAAGAGTGTCATCACTGATAAGCAAGAAAATCCAACCATTGATGAGTACCCTACTTGTGATGAAGTTATTTTAGAAGAACCAAAGAATGAATATCATGAACATCTAGTTTGTCGCTCTCCTAAAAACCCTCCTACTAAGGAAAATATCACGGTGCGAGAAAATGAGAACATTGACACGTCTTTCAAACAATAGTGATGTGACTTCCTTAGACAAAGATGATGAAGTGACATTAGACTCCCCTTCACTAAGAGATCATGAAAATAAGGACAAATGTTTTGAGGTTATGAACATTAGAACTCCTTCAAGTCCTCTAATTATTGATCCTAAGCCTCAACTTATCATTCATCCACCCTCACAACAACCACAAGTTCAAAATAAACCCATTCTTATCTTAAAACCACCTAAAAGGCAACTCAATATTGATAAAGTTTCATATCAACCAAGTTACAATACCATTTCTCACATATATAACAAAGTGTATACCATCAAGGCTGACTCTAAAACTAAAAGTTGTTTGCATGTCGAGAAAGAAAAAGAAAAGAATATTGAGGAAGTCACAAAATTATTGGAAAATTATTTGAGTTCCTTTGATTTCATACCTACATTCATGGGAGAATACAAGATCATAATAAAAGAGTTTGAAAAGGGAAAAGAAAAAGCGGTAATGTCAAAATAAAATTTTAAATCATCCACCTCAACCACTTTAAAAGAAGAAAATTACACAAAAAACTTTGACAAAATTGATTATCAACAACCATCGAATCCTAAAGAAATGAAAAAGCTTTATGGAAGAGGTTATGAAATTATGAGACAAATTGGTTGTAGTGGAAAAGGACATTGTGCTAGAGAACAAGGTATCTGTGTCCCTATAGAGCCTAACATGAAAGAAACAACTCATGGTCTTGGTTATTATCCTTTGATAGAAATAAAAGCATCAAAAAAAATTCATTCAATATCAACACTCTTACAAAAGATTCTTCTAAACTTACTTTAACTTTGGTGCATCTTGAATTGATAGATACTACATGTGTAAATATCTCATTAGATAGGAATCAAGCCAAAACTTTGTTTACTCATCAAGATCAATAACATTAGTTGTTGCTCCTTGCCATGTAATAGTTGTAGGATCATAGCATACTCACTATTGCATGTTTTACATTCATTGCAAATAATTTCATTTTTGCAAGGAGCAACATATCATCAATCACCTTTGCTCATCCTTGTCTCCCACTCAGTGGGGGCAAGGGGTTAGGTAGCTTTTTCTATGTATATAACTTGTCATTGTCTCTTTTGGCTATTTTACAACCTTCCATGTATATATAAGAGCAAGCTTGGGATGTGGACACCATGCCTTAAGTTGGCTTGCATGTGACATACTTTTCTTTCTAGGTTTAGCATTATATTTGTGGGGCAACGCTTCCTTCATATTTCATTGCACAACTTTATTTTGGAAACATATGACTTGGCATAGGGTTTTTTGAGGGAAGCTCTCATGTCTTAGGAAAAAACATTTTACTACTTTAAAGCAATTTATCATAGTAATGGTGTGGCAATTTCTTTAAAGTGGGAGCACATATTGATGACATCTTTTAGCATGTTTCATGGTGTGATTTTTCCTTTTTCATGTGATGCATCCTTTTGTTGGTGGTTTCACTGGGTTTGATGTCCTCCAAGAGTGTACGATCTACCTTCATGGCATGATGTGAACGATGCATCCCATGAGTGACGATCTGACACCCTTGATTTTTCCTCTGTTGGAGACATTAGGCACAATGCTCCCTAAGAAGAAGACCTTACATGAATAAAGAAAAATCCCCTTTAGCAAAAACATACATGACATTACAAAAGTATTTACAAAAAAATTACATTGTGGTGCCTTATCAAAGTTGTCAGGAGGATAACTTTGGTATGGTATGAGAGGCTAGTATGATTCTCTTATTTTCCACCTCGTTGGGACAATTCACCTAGTGGATAGACTAAGGTTCCACTACCCTAGAGTGAGCAGCATATGTTGCAAACAAACAACCTCGTTCCACATCGCATTGAAACAATTGTGCTCGATCCTTTTGTTTATTTTTTCTTCTTGGCCTTTGACAGGGTATGATTATGTATCTTTGTTATTGCTGCATAAATAAGTGTCTTGAATGTATACTTTAGTGTGAGTTTGACATGGAGCCATCCTCTCACTAAAGGGGAAAAATGTAGTAATGGAAAAAGTATCCCTTTTCCTTACTTAATTTGGGAATAATTATCATTGAATTAACCTAATTTTTCCTAGGTTTAATGTTGTAATGTGTTATACACATTCACATTGATCTTGGGCCCCCTTTTAATAAAATGTACCCAATTTGTACCTTATTTAAGGTGCTATAAAGTATTGTAACACACTTTCACACTTATCTAGGGTCCTCTTAATTAATGGTGGTTAATTGAGCTTAATTCAAATTCAAGCCCTCTTTTCAAGGATCTATCCTGACACCCAATAATGATATTGTATGACATTTAATTTGGAAAATTTAGTGTCCTGAAAAATGTTGCTATGACCCATTGACCTTTACTGGAAAATGAGTCCTCTCCAAATAGGACACCCTTTCTATGCATTTTGTGGTGGGTTTTTGATGTTATTTCTCCTCCCTGAAGCTTGGTCTTGGAAATTATGCTAGGACCCATTCACCTTTAGTGGAAAATGAGTTCTTTAAATCTAAGACACCCATTTTTTGGCATATTTGAGGTGGGATTTTGATGTTATTTCATCCCCACGAGGCATGGTCCTAGAAATTTGTGCTAGGTCCCATTTGCCTTTAGTGGTGAATGGGTCCTCCCTTAATAAGACCCCTCTTTTTGAATTTAATTGTGGTGAGATCCTTATGATTTTAATACACAGATTTGAGGTCGGCTTGAATTATTTAAATTTTAGGGTTAATCTTTAGATTTAGTATAAACAAGGGCTTAATTCACCTTGTTTCTCCTAAAAAATTCAAGTATTCATGCATTATATCAAGTTTGAGTTCACAAGAGCATTACAAGATCATTTTAGAGGCATTTCAAGGTAGATTAGTGAAGTTTATTGCAGAAATTCAAGATCATTTCATCATGACAAAGGCATAGTGCATTCCTACATGTTGTTGAGCTAAGATAGTGGATGTAGCATTGAAGATCTACATTGCAAGCATTGTTATACATCTTATTCAAGATCAAGATCTACATTCTTCATGGCCACTTTAAGTTAGATTGCAGATTTAAACTCCAAGACAACATCCAAGGTATCACCACTTCATATTTCATGTTTCATGCTTCAATTTCATTATTTCATCAATTGGTTTAATTACCTAAAAGGGGTTTGACCAAGGCAAACCCCTATTCACTAACAATCAACAAGTTTTTCTTCCCTTGGATGTGTGATTGTAGGTTTTAGGTTGAAGAGTAAGATTTGGAGAAAAAATATCAAAGTTGAAGAGTTGCAAAATTATCATTCATAGTGCAAGAACATAGAAAGAAGGATACAAAAATTTATTTCAGACTTTTGAGAGCTAAAAAATGGGATTTGAGAGTGTGAAAATTGGAGTACAAAACCCATAAGTCAGTTGTCTAAAAGCCTAAAAGGACCCATTCGCTACTAAAGGAAAATGAGTCCTTAGGAGGGCTTGAAGTAGTGAAAACGTGTGATCTAGGAGTGCATACTGTGAGGAATAAAACCTAGAAGTAAGGTTTTGGAACCCTAATAGGAACCCATTCATCACTAAAGGTGAATGAGTCCTCTATGGCCTAAAAACAATAAGTTTTCTATAAGGTACACACCATTTCAAGCTCTCAAAACTCCCCTTTTTGTTGTTATAACATTTAGGGTTGATTTTTGATTGCTATTTGCATCATATCATACACATAATTGAATGTTTTATAGGAAGATTTAGTGGTTCATCATCTTGATCTACTCATTTTGATGCAAACCCTAATTTTTCTATTAAAAAAACCTATTTTAGTACCCTTGCATTCATACACTTTAAATCATCATTAATAGGCCCCTAAGACCTTTTATTTTGGATCCCAAGGCTTATTTCAACTGAAATCCTAAAAAAATCAACAAAGGCATTCAATTTTATAACACTCCAACATTTCCTCACCTCATAAAGCTAAGGTGGGATGCATACACCACCTTGGGCATATGAGTCTCCCTAGGTGGGACCCATACGCTACCTTGGGAATATGAGTCGCCCTAGGTGGGACCCATACAACACCTTTGGCGTATGAGTCTTTTGTGGCCCCTTTTTAGGGTTTGAGTGACAAATTAAGGTTTCTAATTCAAATTTTTGGTTGATGTTGGAATTTGTGATCTAATAAATGGTAAATTAGATGAGATACCTATAAAACTAAGGTTTCAAAATTATTATTTCACCTAGTAATTCAAGAGCTAAGCAATATTAGAGTTTTCAAGCAAGAGAATTCAAGAGAGATTTTCAAGTATTCAAGAGAAAGGAGAAAATAAAGTTGAAGTCTTGGAGCAACATTATAGTGTTTTTGCAGGTCTTCAATCTCACTTTCAATTCAAGGTCTAGCATTGTTAAGGAGTGATGGTGGTTACCTATGGAGAATCATGATGGATTCTAGGTTGGGAAGATGCAACTAGCCATTAAACCAAGCCTTGTGACTTGTTTCCTAAGTGATTCCATCATCCATTATCATTCTAATTTCTACCTAAAGGAAGGTAAATGCATTTTTGTGGCTTATTAGGGTGATTAGAGATCTCCCAAAGTGATTCATTATCTCCATGTTTCATTTATGTATGCTATTATAGCACATTAGAATAGGATTGCATTGCACTTTAGATCTCTTAATATTAGATGCACTTAATATTAGGAATTTCAATCACATTTACTTTCAAGATCTATTTTTTCTATCAACGTTTAATTATTGAACTAAGGGTTTGATCGAGGCAAATCCCCAATAAGAAAATCAACATAATATTTTGTTTTTTAGGTTTTAGCAGGTTCAGATCTAGAAATGGAGTTGTGAAAACATAGGAAGGAAGTGTAGAGATTGGAAAATAGATTCAGATCTTGAATTTCTGAAAAATAAAAATAGGACTAAATCGCCACTTGTGGCATATGAGTCCTTGTATAACACTTTCAAGATTTTAGAGGATTCAGACTTGTCAAGCTATGAAATTCCAATTTCTGCCCCAAAACCCTAAATTGAGACTAAATCGACCCTACTGGTGAATGAGTCCTAGTGTGCTTCAAAAGTCATAATTTTGAGATTGTAGACCTTGTTTCTAGTATATTTATTTTTTCAGGTGCCTCTCTATCCTTTCTCAGTTCATTATTTTGATTTTCAATTTCTTATCTTAGGTTACATAGCTCAATTTGCATACCATTTTTATTTCCTTCTTTCCAAGCCTTTGCTTGGTGGTGAACCCCATTTTATATTTAATCACACCCTAGGAGACCTTATAGCAGATCTCTTATCTCCATTGCACCGTTCGATTGAGATCTCTAGGGTTTCCTTGAATGAAACATAAGTGAAATAGGAAAGAGATACCATTTCCCTTTTGTGTGCTTCATCTCCTAAAATATAAGAACACAAACTATTTCCTAGGTTTCATTCATAATCAACTTCATCAAAGTTTGTTGTGTAATTTGCTTCTTCTCTTAAAGTTGTAGAGGTGGATTCTTTCAAATTTTGTGTTGACATTACCACTTTTTATTTTTCATAATTTTTTGTTATGATCTTTGTTTTCCCATCAAATCTAGGTGTGAAATCCAAGGAACCCCAATCATCCTCTAATAAATTCTTGACTTCTTTGATATACTTCTCTTTTTATTTCTCTTTCACAAGTTCCCCTTGTGTAGTTGGTGTCAATGTATTTAAAGGATTTTCCTTGTCTTTTTCGAGTTACAGTAAAACATTGTAAGGCTTGGGATCAACTTTGATTGTATACACTTTATTGTTGTACACATATTTCATTATAAAATGAAGATTTGAAGGCACCACATGCATCTCATGAATCCATGATCTTCCTAAAAGGAGTTTTTATGAAAGATCATGAGGCATAATATGGATTGGGGTTTGTAATGTAACTTTGTCAATTGTAATAGGTAATGTGTTCACTCCAAGCGATTGTTTTCCTACATTGTAAAATCCCTTAAATGATAAGGAACCAAGTTAAATTATTGATTTATCTATGCCAAGCTTATCCAAAAGGTTTACACTACACACATTAAGGGCTGAGTCATTGTCAACAAGGGATCATTTTATCCCTGTCCTATTGTAGGCAACTATTATCATGAAAGCTTCATTTTGTTTTTTCACTTCCAAAGGAGGGAGCTCACTTTGGTTTGCACTAGGGGGAACCGCAACTTGTTGCAATGCATTTTTAAGAATACTATGGTAACTAGGGGAGGCTTGAATAAGGTCCCATAAGGATATCTTAGTAGGAGTATTCTTAATTTGTTCAAAAATATCATACTCCTTTCCACTTTGTAAAGACAAACAAGGAGCACTAGGCAAGATAGGTTGAGGCAATGGTAATGAAACAAGAGTGGTTTGTTGTTGCCTATTGTTTCTTGTATTGTTTGTATAAGCAATGATATTGTAACTTGGTTGCTATAAAACATTATCATTATCAAGTTGCCTTGTATGTGGTTCTAAGATAAGCATAGGTTTATTTTGAGTTTGTGGTTGGTTTGAGGGTGGGTAAAGAATAAGTTTATGCTCAGGAGAGTACTTCAAGGGATATATAATGTGCATAAACTTGTAGTGTAGGAAAATACATACCCTTTCATTTTCACACTTGTTTGGGCCCTCCTTTCTTTATTTATATTTATTTATATCTTAATTAGTCCTATTTTGCATCCACAAGCCTAATAAAGAATACCTTTTTTTTGGAAAATCTTGATAAACATTAATGGATAAATGATAATTTAATGATTTTGGTTGAGTGTCCCTAATTTTTGGGTCAGGACTAAAATTCCACCTAGGGCATCTTTATCCCCCTAAGGTCTTGGGACCCCCTTTTCAGTGGAACCTTAAATGGGCCCCTTTTTGGAGTCTGTGCCCCAAGTTTCAGGACTTGAGGCTAAGATGCCTCCTAGGGCGTCTTAGTCCCCCTCAAGATTTTTTCAAGATTTAATTTTACATTCTATCAAGATTTGGCCTCCTTTAATTAATTATTTCATATGTCGGCTTGTTGTCATGTAATTTTGGGATATTAAGCATGAATAGGTATAAATACAAGGTTCATTCATTCATTTCAAAACAAGTCTTTTGTGAGAGAATTCCTAATAACATAATTGAGTTCACAAGATCATTCAAGAGCAATTCATCAAGCATTTGGAGACATCATCAAGATTCAAGCATCATATCAAGGAGATTGTGGCATCATGTGTATTTTTGAGCTAACATTTGTGATGTAGGGTTGTGATTCAAGCAAGAAAATTCAAGTCAAGATCTATCAAGCATTCATTGGATTCAAGATCTACATTCAAGCTAGCCATCTCACACAAGATTGCAGATTTCATAACAATAGTTTGGTGAGTTTCAACATTGTATGTTGTTCATTTATCATTTCCCTCTATTTCATTTTATTTAAAGGTTTAATTACCAACAAGGAGTTTGACCAAGGAAAACCCCCACTTACTAAAAATCAACAAGTTTTTCTCATCTTGTGTGTTTGTGATTGCGGATTTAGGTTGAAGAATTGAAGATAATTTGGAGTGCAAAGTTGCAAAGTTACATTACAAAGTTTTCATCTTCACAGAAACTCGCCTACATGCCAGATTCAAAAGTTTCAAAACCCGAGATCTAAGAAGAAGGAAATGTAGACCTTGGACCTCAAGACCACAGTTAGAGATTCAAGAAATCTAGAATGGGACCAAGTCACCACCTAGGGCGTCTTAGTCCTCTCGAGGTTATTTTTTAGAAATTCTTTTAGATTTAGTTTCAACATTTGAAGATTCTGCATTTGCCTTGAAAAACAACAGCAAGACTAAGACAACAGTAAGGGCGTCTTAGTCCTCCATAACACTTTTTGATAGCTTCTTTGCATTTCCAAAATCCTTGTTATATTTCTAGAACTTCTAGGTACACATACCCTAACTTGATATTGCATAATCTCATTGTTTTTATCATTCATTTAGCTTGCATTAGTAGGTTTTGTGACTTGAATGCTTATTTGTCTTTTCCAAGCTTTTTCTTGGTAGTGAACCCCTCAAAGCTTAAATGAACCCTTCCTATGTCTTCCTTGTTGAGGATTGACTCACCTTTGAGGTTGATAGTCAATCCAATCAGGATTCCTAAGACATTATTAAATGATCTAGGGAGAATAAGTGAACACACACTTATTTCACTAGTACAAAAACATAAATAAATGACTAAAAAAACTACTAAAAATTGTTCATGTGATCAGTAGTTTGGTCACGTGACCATTAGTAGTTTATTTTCAGTCATCTATAACACGACCAAATTTATGACTAAACCATTTTTAGTCATTTATTGGTTATTTTTATTGATCAATTTGGTGGTATATTTGGTCATTAATTTAGTCATTGATTGTTGTTAATTGATCATTTATTTAGTAATGGTAGTCATTTATTTAGTTATGATAGTTTATTTATTCATGATAGATGTTTATTTAGTCATGATAGTTGTTTATTTAGTCATGGTAGTCATTGTAGTCATTTATTTAGTCATTGTAGTCATTTATTTAGTCATTGTAATCATTTATTTTAGTCATGGTAGTCATTTATTTAGTCATGACAGTCATTTATTTAGTCACGATTTAGTCATTTATTTGGGTGAATCAGTGATTCAAATTACAAATCAAATATAACTTAATTAATCCTCAAAAATTTATGCATATAAACTTTACGTATCATAGATATTCAAATGTTGAAGAAGCACCATGAAATGAAGACTAAAATGCTTGAAAAAATATGATTGATCAAATACAAGAGGAGACAAAACACAATATTTATGAGTGGATAAAAAACCACTCTAAAAATTTACTTTATTAAGCCTCATTGACAAATCAAAACTTGTTACATTTAATGTCTCAGTGAAAATTGCCTCACTGGCAAAGAAAAACCTCACTGACTTTGTTTTACATCTAAGCTATTGAGCTTGTACAAAATATAGCCCCCAAGAACCTAAACATAAAATCAAAAAATTCCTTGTGCAAGAACTAGTCTATCCAAAATATATAAACCGAACCTCAAATAGGGTGAATAAGAGACATCATAGTGTATCTACAATTTGGAAAATATGATTCAGATATGCCAAAATTCCAATGTTCCTACCATTTACTTGTTTATTTTCCACCATGAAACTGTATATGCTATGTAGAGCAAAGAATTAATACAAAAATATAGAAAAGATTCTGCATTAGAATTCACTGCTCCAAAAGTCAATCTTTACCTCAAGAACAAAGCCATCAAACATCCGTGAGGTGTATTTGAGGCTCAAAATGGGAGGCACAATTACTCTGAATAAAATAGACACAAGATTTACTTCAAAGACTTTACTATCTACTAAAATTTTAATCAAAAGAACCAGTTTAAGCTGATACTCAAAGAAATTGTCTGATCCATACATACCATTGGCTTCACTAACATTAGTTCACAATAATGTTAAAACAATCATCTTCAACTATGTGTGAGGCAAAGAAGTAGTGCAAAAGAGGAAATGTGGTGGATTAGGTCCATTTCATAGGATAACAAAGAGGTCTTTATCATTTGACAAGAGAACAAACTAAATGATGGACAAGTGGTTTAGATTTGGTTTTGCTCCATTTACATGCAAACACTAAGTAAATTGGCAGTGCACTTTTCTTTCACTAAGTTTACTTCGATAACAAAATCCATGAAAAATATATAAATATAATAATAATCAGTGCCATTATTGCTGATAAGATTCCACCACATTGCTATAGTTTATAATTGTGTTTGTGTACAAATATGTGCAAGGCAGGCACATCAAAAATCTATGAAGATAGTAAATTGCTTTTACCACCAAGAAGAAAGTCCATATCTAAAACATTGACTCTGTAATGTCAAAGTACTTCCCCAAAATTTAGTGTAGGCTTGGAGAACAAAGCCCCCAAAGATCCATTAGGTGAGGCACAAAAATAGGATAAAACTGTCAACAAAATGGAGGACTAAAGAAAATCATTAATAGCCATTTTTTGCTGCTTTTCCCACCGCTATTGGTTTCGGCTCCTCCAAACCTTTCATTGGTGGTATTTGCCTTCACTTCTCCGTTTTGGCAAGCTGCAACCTAAAAATAAGGTTTCGACAAGGGTTTGAGAGTGTTTATTAAAATGAAAAAGATCTCGTAATGAGCACATTTAGGTTTTCACATTACCATTTTTTGCAGTCATTTTTTCTGCTTTCCCCATCGCTATTGGTTTTGGCTCCTCCAAACTCTTTCTCACACTCTGGTTCAACTCCTCCAAACTCTTCCTCGCACTCTGGTTCGACTGCTCCAAACTCTTCCTCACTGGTATTCACTCCTCTATCGACACAATAAGGGTTTATGCAAGGAATGAGGTGGGCTTGTGCTATTGAGTTTATTTTTTCCCTCTTAATTTTACTTTTCCCTCTTAATTTTACTTTTCCCTCTTCAATTTATTTTTCCCACTTCATTTTATTTT